>OZ023275.1:29423935-29897530 GCA_964007475.1 Hybos culiciformis
CGTATATAATATTATTATTATATTAAATATTATGTATATATTCATTTTATTGTGATAACTGTTTAATGAAACTTATTTACAATTAGATAATGATGGGAACCAAGTCTATTTCAAAGTTATCTCAGAAGATGTTAAAATTATGAAACATTATAATTTTATTTTACTTACCATACATTTTTCCTTCGTCTGATAATATAATTTTTCTTCGTCCACATGGTGGATATATGGCTAAAGCTTCTTGAAAACTTTGTTCTATGTCGGGACTCCATACTCCTTCGGCATCAGCAGAATTTAAATCTTTTTCATCCTACATTGAAATTTTAAAATAATGAATTAATTTTTTTTTTCTCATACAGTTCTAGTTTGTTAAGAAAAAAACTAATTTAATTAAATCATTTTCAAAAATGTTTTACGTCAGTTCATATTTCAAAGAGATATTATTTTCATCATTATATTTAAAAATATATTTTCAAAATCATTATCCTTTTTGTTTGATCAGGGATTTATGGATGTCAGACTAATATTGGTTTTATTTTATAAACATTGTATTATAAATTTTTGAATTTGTATCCAATTCTAACTGTGTAGAGTAGACTGTATTGCAATTCAATTCAACGAAATAAACACTTTTAAAAACTGGCTTATTTCTAACAAAACTTAAATTTTAAATAAATAACTTAAAACTATAAAAATATTAAAAATTAATTAAAGCGAAACTTTTCAAAGTGCCATTTAATTTTAATTTTTTATATTTTATAACTTAATTTTAAATAGGAATAAAAAATAAAACCTCAATGGTGGTTTTAATAGTTTCTTACGTCACTTACGTCACTCATGTCCCCCACATCTAAATTCTTACTATCTGTCATGGTACCATTTGTATCTGCCGGTCCTAATGGACCTGCTGGACCGGCACTTACAGGTGTCCACGGTGAGGCTATCGTGCCCGTTCCAACAACACCGTCTGAAAATATATTAATAAAAAAAAAAAATTAAAATATTTATTCATTCAATTAATATTTAATTTCTATTAATTCATCGAATCGTTTAAGTAATACATTATTTGTATTTTGTATAATAAAAATAATTCTAACCTCAAAATAATTTTTCTAATTAACATAATTTATTTTATTTTGTTTTTTTTTTTTTTTTTTGCTAAATTAATGAAAATACAAATAGTTCGCTTAATTAAAATTTTATTATAAATTTAAAATCTAATCGAGACTGTTTTTAACTATATACCTACACTACACATATAGTAAATTTTATCATTTTATTTTTATTTAAATTTCGAATAAATTTATATTATTTCCTGAATTTCTACAACTATTGTAAAAAAAAATAAAATTTCCCGCCAAATTGCATTTTGATTGTGATAACTTAATACAGTTTAATGTTTTTTTTTTATTTTATTTTATATGTAAATCACTTTAGCTGAATTTAAGTTGTGTGTATATAAAATTTATTATTCCATTTAAAATTGATGTGTGTTTAACCGCTAAAGCTTTTTTCATAAAACCATCATTTGATTTTTTTGTGTGTTTAAAAAGCTGAAAATTTTAAAATTATTCAGATATCCTGTTATATATGCTGTCAAGATTCATTAAATACAGAAAGAATTTAATTATATGATAATGTTTTTGAACGAACTATTTACTAGGCATAGTGTAATTAAGACTTCCTTTAAATTTATTAATTTTTTTTGTTGGAAAAATATTTGTTTTTTAATAAAATTGTAGCGGTGGGTATAGAATAATATAATCATCAATCTCTTTTGAATTATCTTGATAATTATATTATGCAGAGTTGTGTATGTAATTGACTTTATTTTAGTTTTGATTTACTTCAAAAATTTAAATCTTATATGTTTAAAATTATTATTTCAAACTTGAATGGTATTATTTAATCGACTAAGGTTGATTCAATTTCAAGTAAATCTTATTTGAATCCATTATTAGTTATATATTATTTTACATCTTTTAGTTTAAAATTTGTTTGTTAGACTAAATTACTTTCAGAACAGATATGGGTTTCGATGATAATTTCATTCCCGATTTCTTTACTTATTTTTATTTTAAAAATAAAATAGAAATTTCAACTTGTGAATATGTAAACTTATTTCTATATATACTTACTTGTACATATATAAATAATTCAGAAAAAAAAAATTTAATTTATAATCTTTCATAAAAATGCTATGAAAACATTTCCTTCCTCTTTTGAAAAAAAAAAAAAAAAAATCTAATTCCCTTTTCATTATTTTTATATTCCGAAGATATGTATGTTTTTGAATGAAAAATATTTGGCAGAATATAATTACTGTATTTAGGTTGATTTAAGGTTTAGTTTTATTTGGAACTTATTTCAAAGTTATATTTTGAAATGTTTGTTGTTCTGAAATGTTGGCGTCTTTTCCAATTGGTTTCACTGTTTCAGAATTAATAGCAGAAAAAAAAAATTACACATATTTCAAGATGGTATGATATTAATGGCATTCTATTTTTAAAGGACGAAATCTGAAAGGTCTACTCTAAATAGCTGTATACATGTATTTTTAAGAAATTTGAGATATTTTTTTTTTTTTAGTAACCACAAGAAATTTTTATATAGAATTTTAACAAAAAAGACAAAAAAAATAAAATAATTTTAGGTTTTCTTTATTTTGTGCTTGGAAACAAAATGTTTTGTACCTTATTTCAATAAGTCTTTATATATAGAGGTTTAAGTATACTTATCTTAGGTATAACTTTATTATTATCTTGAAACTTAATTATTTTGAAAGTTATTTTTATGATTTATTCTTCACATGAAAAGTTTTTAAATTTTGCAGTACATGTTAGGGGGGGGGGGGGGGGAAACTGTACATAAAAGATGAAAAGTATTTAGAAATCTGTTTTCCGTAAAAAAAAATATAATTATATTTAAATTTGTTTTTTTTTTTTATGTTTCAATTTTCTACGCATTTTATTCAAAAAAAAAAGAAGAAATTTATAATGTGCAAACAAAAAAGTGTCTGGTGAATGTCTATCATTTTAGATGTGAATTGGGAAAAAAATATCAACAAAATAAAAAAAATTTTATTAGAATTGATATTATGTATGTACACAAGTACTTACATATAATATTTCCAAATTAAATGTATAAAATTGAAAGATTTTCTCAGTTGGAAAACCATATAATATACGAAATCAACAATTGAAAACTGTTAATATTAAAAAAAAAACAAAAAAAAAAAAAAAAAAGATAAAAAACATTTACGATTTTATTTTATGTATTATTTTCACGTATATCTAACATGTTAATTTATTTTCTTATGGTTCGATTTTTCGGTTTTTTTTTTAGTCTGTTCTTTTAAAAAGCGAAAAGCAGAAGAATCAAGCAGATTAGATTAAATATATTTTGTATATAGTCCTAGTCCTAGTAAAAAATAAAGCTTAAACATTAATTAGTTTGTTCATGTTGGTATTAATAGTATATTTTTAAAAATATTTAAATGAGCTATATTCATTGCGGACAGGAGTAAATTTATTTTTACTTTTTAAGTCACACAAATAAATTAAACATAAAACTTTCAGTCTTTTTCATGAGAATTATTTTAATAGAAATTATTTTTTTTTGTTATTTTAGATTAAAAGATGTTTCACACAAATGTGCGTAATTGACATTCTTTTTTAGTACTTATATGTACATGTCATATATTAATCAAAATTAAGGAAGAATATTATATAATAAAACCATTTGGTATAAATTCATTGTTAAATATTTTTGTGTTGTAATGCTGTAATGCTAGTTTTAAAATTTTTTTTTTGGGAAGAAGACGTTATGATTTGCGATTAAAACGAAAAGAGTATATTCACAAATGACATGATTGAGCTAAGTGGCTACATTTATAATTGCGTTATTTCAAATTAAAACTTTACGATTAATTCATGATTTTTTTTATTATATTCAGTTAATTCAATGGAAAAATCTTCGATATCAAAATATTTCTTCTTCTTTTTTTTCTAACAGAGATGATCTTAAAAAAAAAATAAAATAATGTTCGAACAGGTTTAAATATTTGAGTATTTATATTTGAGCCACAATAAAGGTAAGTTCGCTAAATTTTGACTTATAGAATTTATACATACAGAATTTTTGGATTACATAGTCCTATACAAAGATTTTCGGCAATCCACACCACAAAAAATTTAATGCAAAAGCGCGTTATTTTTTTACTAGAAGATATTGCAGGAATTTTAAAGTTCTGATGAAATATAAACTCATTAGATAGAGAAAATTTATTTATGTATTTACTATAATCATCTATCTTAAATTATATAAATTTTCTTACAGTTAGAGGTTGTTAAAGCAAAAGCGCGGGAGAATTTTATTATATTAAAAAATATAAACCATAAATTCCAAAGATTTTTTATGTGTTCTAATTTGAATTTTTCCTTTTCTGTATTTGTTTTTTTTTTTTTTTTTTTTTTTTTTTTTTTATTATTTTTTATTATTATTTTTGAAGGAAAAGAGTTGTTTTTTATGAAGAAAATTCCTAAAAATAAGTTGATTTAATTTTATATTAAAAATGAGAAATATAATTAAATTTATTTTATACATATATATTTATTTTTTAATACACATATTTATTTATTTTTTTTTTAAAGGTTTTTTATAACTTTTATTTTTTTACGATTAAATAAATTTGATGAAAAACGAGAAAAAAAAATGAATCGAGAATGAAAATTTTTATGAGAAAATTCTATTGTTGAAAATTTGTTAATAAAAATAAAAAAAAAAAAAATAAAATAAAATTCAGAAAGAGAGAAAAAGGATATAAAATTGAAAAATAAAAATTTCCGGTATTTTTTATTTAATTTAGGAAATGTATTTATTTTTTTCAGGAAGTAATGAAATAAAAAAATATATACATATGTATATATATTAAATTTATACTTTTTAACTTATTTCACGATTAAATTATTTATTTTTAAATTATATAATAAGTTTTATATGTAGGTATGGAAATCTATTTGTGTAATTTTCTTTTAATAATTGCATTTTTTTTTCTCGATATTTTATATTGAAAAACTTCCCCGTGCAAATTAAAAAAAAACATTATAACTATCTGTTATAGTCGTAATAACACAGTTAATAAACGATAATTATTAGAAATAAATATTATAGTTTAAAAAAAAATCTTTATTGCTTTTCAGTTGGACTTCGAAAATAGGTTAATTTTAGAATACAAATAACTTTTTAAAAATCAAAAAATTGTTTATTGAATTGTCAATATTTTCATATTTTTATTATACCGGATTTTGTTTTAAATGAGTTCTTTTTTTATAGTAAAATTAAGAACACGGAAAAAAACAACACCTTTATATTTCATTTCTTGTTTTATATATTTTTTTTTTACTATTCTATTGCCTTCACTGCTTTTGAAAAATTTGAGCGTCATTGCAATCGCTTTTAATAAATTTTTGTGATGACTTAAAATCCAAAATAAAAATATTTTTCTTTTTGGTATTGTAAGTATGAATATGCAATATGTATGCAAGTATATATATTCATATTCATTTGCTTTGAGGTGCACATAGAATCAAAATTCGCTATTTGATCCTGTGACCAAAAATATGTTAGTTATTGATTCTTGTTCGGTTTCGTGATTTACACTTAGATGTGAAGGATTTTATAAATTTTTAATTCTTAAATAAACTTTGAATCATGATGAACAATCTTGCCATCTGGGAGAATGAAATAGTTTTGCCGTCGGTTGTTCAGTGAAAATCTATTAAGCCAGTGAATGTGTGCTAAGGATTAATATCTTATCCTTATAGACACAACAAAGTAATACTAACACATTCAGAAATTACAAAACATTTGGTTTACATTATTTAAGTGCTAATATCGGCTAGACATTAATTCAAACGGGTCTAAACACATATTTTTAGGATAATAAGATTTTATACATCAGCCAGCTTGTAAATAAACTTTCTGATTTACATAAAAATAAGTAAAAAAAAAAAAAATGACTGTAAACAGATTTTAGAAGAAATGTTTTTCAAGTTTTTTTTTTTTTATATTTAGTTCTGTCCTTAAAACGTTTTTACTTTAAATTTTTCACCTTGTTGTTATTTCTTTTTGTTTTCTTATTGAAATTATTATTTTTTTCCATTTTTTTTTTTGATAGAAAAGAACAATATAAAGTATTTTTCACTTATTTTCCAAGGAACAACACAACAAGAAAAAAAAAGAAGGTGTATCTTATTAAAGAACGAAAAATTGTTATTGTTATGTATTTTTTTTTTTTTTGTAAGAACGTTAAGTGCAGTCTCATCCAGAGATCATTATTGTTTGCAATAAAAGATAACATTATGGATGGAAAGTTCTCTTTACGTGTAATGAATATGTTGCCTGCTGCCACCCACACGTATACTTTCTTACTTAGTTTATTATATTTTTTGTATTCGATAAATTTTGATTTTTCTTTTTTTTTTAATTTTGCAAAAAGGCGTAGTAATTTTCAAAATTATTTTTATTCAATCTTCTAAGCCTACGTAAAATGTTGTTAATTAATCAACATTTTTTTTGAAAATTATGAACTTCAATATTTAATTCAAAATAATATCTAATTTATGTTCTAAAATTACTACACGGAACAAAACAGTGACTCACAATATCTTCTCCTACATTGTCGTAAGTCAAAATAATATATCTAAAGAAGCTTAATACATTATCTGCACTTGGACTGACCTTAGAGCGGAACTGACCTGTAAAGTGACCTGTGAACAGGCCTTTCTCATACAAAAAAAAAAATAAAAATAACTAACTTTTGCGTAAAAGGCCTGTTTGCAGACAAAAAAAGTTATTTTGCAGACAAAAAAGGTCAGTTTGCAGACATTATAGTTGCCAACTTTTCTACTTTTTCATTGCTTTTTTCTGTTTTTTTTTCTATTTTCAAAATTTAAAAATAAACCAGATAAAAAAGAGTTTGTTTACACATCTTTTTTTTTTTAAAGTGTCAAAAAATAGAGTGTGTACAGGTTTCGCTAAGGTGGCCTTAGGAATAAATCTTTGCAGACAAGTGCAGATACGGTATAACCCATAAATGAATCTTAATTCCTCAATAAACTATTTTTAACAAATTATTGATAATTTTATGTTCTGTTCATCGTCTATTATTCTCTTACTTACTTTGAAACTTAAAAAGCAAAAAAAAAAAACCAAATTATGGATAATTAATTTCCCTTCAAGACAAGACAAGCTAAAAAAAAATAATTTATGAAGAACTTTTCTTTAAAAAATATTTTTTTACATCAAAATTTTTTCTTTCCCTTTTAGGGTTTTTTATTTTTTATTTTTTTTTAAAGAAAAGTCTCGTGTATTTTCTTAAAGGTGTAAAATAAAATTCATATTTTCAATTTCCTCACAGAGCTTGTGTAATATGCAAAGTAATATGTTTTTCTTTAATTTGTAGATTTTTTTATTTTTTTTTTGTAAAAAAAAAGAAAAGAAAAATTTTCCAGAAAATATTTTCAATCAATTTTGCACATTCTATGTGTATAAATATATCCATAATATGTAGGTACCTCTATGCATGTATTTTTAATGTAATATAGGTATGAGTTGTAATTTTCGTATAATTTTTTTAACAAAATAAGCGTTAAAATGTTTGAGGTAAATGGTTTTTGGAAAATAACTATGATTTTTGAATAAAAATAAAAAAATTAATAAATAAAATGAATTGAGAAATTATTTCGACTTTATCATATAGAATCAAGAGATGACGATGATTAAACATTTTTATTTATCCTCCTACAGAGAAATTATTAAAATCATGAGAAAAAAAAAACTTAATATTTTGGCATAAAGTTTTTAGACGATTAAGTTGATTTGAAATAATTATCACGATGTTAGAAATTTAATGTCATTTTCGATACAATATCAAAAACTTACGCTTAATATAAAAAAATACAGAACATAGTATCTTATAAAACGTACTAATTTTCATCGGAAGCCAGATATACTTAAAGGGCTCTTTTCAAAGTTTGGCTAAGTAAATTTTTCAAATTTCATAAAGAAAAGGGAAGCCCGAAATATGAGTAAACCATCATTGAATTACTAATTGTAAACTTCTAACTAAACAAAGGTGCAGACATAGACCATTATAATCATGTAGTTATGTAGTTATAGCAATAATCATTGGAAAACTTCTTCTTATGTTCATCAGATAGATAGAATTTCCTTCAGTGTACTTGTATACAAAAAAAAAATTCTATACCAATGAATGACTACGTTAAAAAAGTTTTTTTTTATTTTTGCAGAAAATTTATGAATTTATATTTTTATTTTTCATCATAATCTAAAAATATGAAAGAAAAAACTTCATTTTATGGTAAGTACGAAATTGGTTTTTTTTTTACTATTTTAGCATTATCATCAATATTTACCTACGTTTTATAAAACTCTTTTAAATTTTTTTGTATATAGTAATGCTAGCATCTTTTTTTCTAGATGTAAGTATAGTTAACTAAAGGCTTTTGAAAGAGAAGTTCCAGCAGATTATTTAATCAAAATACTATATTATACCAGGGTTGGACTGGCTATAAAAATTAAACCGGGAAGTTTTGGACTACCGGCCCATTTTTCTATATAAAAAAATACATTGCTTATCCACTTCTCTATATAAAAAAAATGCAATGCTTATTTAGAATATAGGCCCAAATAAATACGCATTTCTACAAACACTAGGTTCCCTAATTTTTTTAATTCAATTCTACATATATAAAAAAAAATATAGGAACTGAACGAAAAATTTTAAGAATTATTGTTAATTAAATTGGAATATTGGGAATAAATTAAATTAAGTATTTGTAAATCATGAACCCATCCGTCTATTTTCACTCTAAAGGAAAGATATATTCTTTAGCTGTTTTAACGATCCAATCAAGTTACAATAACTTCTTAACAAATTTTTTAATTTTCTGATATCATAAATGTTGCTTTTAATTTTAAAATTTCTGCGAACTCAACTAACACTATTCAAATATAAATTTTTATGAAATCTTTTTTAATTGATTTGCAATATGGGTTTTGAACTTTAAATTTTAATATCACTTTTTGAATAAATAATCTATATTCGATTTTCTTTCCAAACATGACGATTATAAACTAAAATTTTGGAATTGAAAACAATATTTAAATTATTTAAATCTAAGTCAAATGAGTTGCAGGCCACGGAAATCTCATTTCATATATTTTAGCACAAAAGAGGACGAGAGACTTAAAATCTCATGGAATCAATTAACAAATATTTTTTTTACCCTGTTTTATTTTTTAATTAACATATTTTTCTGAATATAACTTTCCTGTTTACAGCATTTTCAAAGTTTGATTGTTCAGCACTAAGTACAGTACTTTCGAAGTTATTATCATTTCCAATCAAAATATATTTAAATCAGATTCCATTGTATCTTAAATAATTAGTAGTAAAAAGTTTTAATTTATCGGCCCAAATATTACCAGCCCACCGGGAAATGTCCCGGTGTCCCGGTGGGCCAGTCCAACCCTGTATTATACTAAAGAAACATATAGTTATTATGTAAACTAGAAGCTGTGTATCAGACTACTTGCTCAGAAAACAAAAATCAAAAAAAATTTCTAATGAGAACTAATAGATCAAACTTACTTCATTTATACATTCTTTAGTTCTAACATGTACATTAATAAAATTTACTTACTTAAAGTTCCTCTTTTGTACAAAATTTTTTACAATGCCTATTACATCCCTATTTTGCAATTCTCGTTTTATAAAATTAAAAAAAAAAAAAAAAAAAACGAATTTTCAAATTTAATCTAATAATGTTACTAATTAAAAAAAATATATTTTTCCTAAGTTTATTTGTTTCTAAAATTTACTACGACGATATATATAATACAACCAATATTTTCACCCTTTTATCTTACAAAATTCACGGCTGTACTAAAAATATTTTCCTCGAACAAAAAATAAATAAAATTCTATGTATGTGTAGATGTTTATACATAGGTATATATATTATTCATTTTTAAATAACAAAAAAAAAAAAATTGCATTCCATAATAACTTTTATTTTCTGTTAGATCCTTTTGAGTCCTTTTTTATATTACCACCACAAATAACATGAAGAAAAAAAAAAAAAAAAAAAATGTTTTCCTTCAAAAAATTTTCCCCTTCAAAATATGGAATTTATTTTCGCCGCATGTACACATATTTATGAATTAAAATTCAAACAAAAAAAAAAAAAAACCGTAGAAATATTTGAAACATTCCATTCATTCTTTTCAATAAATAAAAAATAACCCCCTTTTTACTATGAAAAAAATTTTCTTCCATATGTACAAAATAAGTATATATATATATATAGGTTTGTTTACATGTGAAAAAACCTTATATATGTACACATGTTGTTTGTATACATATATATATATTTATATGTAACATAGTATCTATGTACTTATATGTTAAAATCAAGCAAATTATTACTCCACAATGCACACGCAGCAAGCATTAAAATTCTAATTTTTTGAATCATATACATATATACGAACTTCTGAAGTTTTTTATTTTTTTTATTTTTATAATAATATGAAAAATCATAGGGAAATACTATTTATATATACATATATCTATATATTTTTTTTTTTGAATTTAGAACATTTTCAGAAACAAAATGTGTAATTGGGTTATAAATTTGACGGAAGATTTAAAATTAATAGATAGGTATATTTATTTTATTGCAGTTATTGATTTTAGTTAGTATTATATATTTTTTTTCATTCTTATAAGTTATTTTCGCTCAGAAAATTGTGGTTTTGTTATTTTTGTTTTAATAACAAGACAAATTTATTCACTATCTATACACATTACATGAAAAATTTTGATAAAACGTACATAAATATTCCTTAATAGAAAGAAGAAATTATAAATTTTCATTTAATTTGAGCATATTAAAAATTGTATTATTTTTATACATAAACGCATATACCATTTGAGTATGTCAGTCACATCTTTCAAGGTGTCATACTAACTATAGGATTAGAAATAGAATATCTACTGTATTTTATTTTTGACTCCTTTTGGGATAATGATTTCACAGTATAGTTTTTCAATTTAGACGAAATTATCAGATCAATTTGCGAAGTATTTTTTATAAAGCGCATATTTCAGTTTGCAATAAAAAATTATCAAGTTTTAATTTGAATTTGTGAATAGAAGAATTTATGAAAATTTATTAAACTCTATAAGGGAAAAATTTGTTAATAACCCCATTGAAGTTGAAGTAAAGTATTACAAAACATCACACCTGCCCTTGTTCACCCCAATAATTCTTCTTTCATATTACATATACTCGGAATAAATTTCAATAAAAAAAAAGTATAGTTCAATCTTAATAAACATAAAGGACATTACTTTAGGTTTTTTTTTTTTGGAATATTGTGTTCCATGAATGCACGTTCTACATATATAGTATGACGTATAGGTTTTTAGTTGAGTTTTTTAACGGCAAAATATTAAATACATACATTTTGAAATAAACGTAAGCAAACAATGAATAAGGATATTGTGTAAATTTCCCTTCTATATAATTTTACATAATTTTTTGTTTTTTTTTACGTTTCTTTTATTGTAGATTTTGTGTAGAAGATATCTCATAAGAGTTGTGCAATATTAGATTTGTGATATTTAAGAAGACTTCATAAAGTGCACTTTTGTTATTTTAAAAAAAGCACTTTAGATATACACAAAATTGTCTATACGTGGTGCAAATATAATTTTTTTTTCGTATTATTTTTTATTTTTCAAAAGAGCAAAGGCCTCTTAATCTTATTATCCTTTTTCTTTTCAGAAAATGTGAAAAAAAAAAAAAAATGGGATTTGATGATTGATGATAGTGTTAATATAAACTGAAAAAAGTTTTCTTCACAAAAAAACCTCAATTATATTTTCTTTTGAATTTTAATTCCATTAATTTCCTTATTTTTTTTAAGGATTCATATAATTTTGATTATTTTTGGTGCATTTTGCTGTCAAAGGTGCAAATTGAAAAGGAATATCAATAGCAATTTGAATGAACTCTCCTCCTCAAAAAAAAAAAAAAATCATCAAATATCAAGTTTTTAGGTGTGAAATATTCAATATGAAAATAAAACTTAATTAATGAATTTAATGAATGTATAAAATTTCTACAATGTAGTAAAATTAAAAAATACTAAACTTTTATTATATACAGAAAAATCTTTATTAAAAAAGAATTTTAAAAATTTCAAATGTTTATTTTCCCATTGATTTTGATTTCGAGTGAATAAAAAAAAAATAATAATAATAATAAAAATTACCAAAAAGAAAACTATGCAAGCAGCATTTTTTATTATTAGCAAAATATAATGTTCGTTTTCCTTCTTTAATTTACCCTAAAAACCTAGATTTTAAAATAACGTTCATTTCAAAATTCACTGCATGTGAATATAAAATCCTCTTGAACTTCACCCCAAAAAAAAAACTTATACATATATGATTGTTTATTATTTTTTTATGCTTTTGGCTTTTTAAAATTTTTTTTTCGCTTTATAGAAAAAAATTAGTTAAAGTGAATTTTATCTTATTTTGCACAATTGTTTGATGAACATATTAATGTTCAAAAACCCTTCTTCATTACATACATACAGAGATGTATATTCATATTTATGTATACATTGCAGAATGTACGAATATAAAAAAAAAAATAATAATAATAATGAAAATATGATGGGATCATATGAGATAAGAGATTTGCAATATTTTACAGGGGCGGTTAATTTGTTGTTTTTTTTTTAACATAAACTTTTTAAAGGATTTATAAAAATTTAACGCCAGATACATGTATTTAAAAATATTTATTTTGAATTTTTTTTTAAACTAAGTTAAAGATATTCTAGTGCTAACAGTCAACTTAAACTGAATATAAATTCATTATTGTCAAAAATCGACGCTACGTCAAGATACCTAAGATATTACTACAAGAATATAATTTAACAATAAATAATAATGTATTGGTTTATAGCTACTGCAGAATAAATTTTTAATTTTTAATATAACACATATTTCTTATTAAATCACTATTAATTTTTTAACTTCATACTTATATCGATAGTAAGCAATTATGATTTTGATTCTATCTTTTCTGAATCTTACAGAATCTGTAACCTAACACACTTTGTGTGGAAACACTGTCGAATATATTTAACCGTTGTTGTTGAGTACATAATATTATATATACTCAATGGTTTAACTGAATATTCTGCTAACGTAAATTATGTTTTATTGTGTTATAATTCTTTGAAGATTATAAACGAGCATATAAATAAAATAATTGAAAATTTGACAAAGTACCTCTTTAACAGATTTTAAAAATCAACTTCCATCATAATATAATATTTGAATTTGAAATGAAATAATATATGGAAAATAAATGGAAAATTGTTGAAAATGTATATATATTGTGCTGTGTGCAGTTCTAAATTATCAAATACTTGTACGTAAAGCCACCCTCTTCAGTTACATATATACGCATATTATTGATATAAAAATTGAAAATTATATTGCTTTTTAATTCAAATTGGTATTATTTTTGATATCACAAAAAGATTATTAAATTATATCCATAACCACTTTTTTTTTCGTAATTTAATTCCTATAAAAACGAATCGGACGGCTACCAAATTTTATTATATGTAATTCTTTTTAATACTCAAAGATGCAATTTATTATTTATTATGGGATAATTTGCGAGTATAAGTAATGTCAAACAACCAATTTTAAACTTCTCTCCCAAGAGATTCAGAGTAGATATGTAAAGAACTAACTCAGGCTATGTTTATTATTTATTTTGTTTCCTAAGTTAATTCCACAAATAAATGTGTATAAAATTAATAAATAAAATAATGTTCATATTTGAATGGTTGTATGTAACAACAATATTTGAATTTAAAAAAAGCACTTTATAAAAAAAATTTATAATAATATTTTATAGAATATAGAAATATAAATTTTATGACGAAGGAATACGAAGCGACATAAATTAAGTGACTCTGTCGCATGGCTCGTCTTCAATAATCTATGATGACACCAACTAAAGATGCTTCGTTTAAGACCATTGCTTCAAGCGTAGAAGATGCGTGCACACGAAATGTGAGAATCCAAATTCCGCATACTAAATTATTAAAATTTATACCACAATACAATTTTTTTTTATCATTATTATTTAAATTTTTCATTGAGTTCGTCTCTATTCTTGATTTTGTTTAAATGCTTAGTTATTTCGAAATAAATCACCTCCTTCTAAAGGCTAGCAATGAAATGTCAATATATAAAAATTCGTCGAACTATCCAAATTAATTGCACACATGCATTTTTTTTTTCTTTAGAGAGAATGTACCAAACATCTTAACTAAGAATAAAGAAATAAAATAAAAATACAAATATGTAAATTAAAAATAATGTATACTTTTATCAGAATAAAATAATTGTAATACAATATATACAAAAGGAAACTAATTAATTTAATTTTGTATCATGCGGTTTTTGTTGACCATAACACCTTTATTACAAAATTTTACACATATTATGTGTATGTACAGTACCTACAAAAAAGCTTAAAGTATTTCAATTCCTGCATGGCACAAATTAAAATGTAACAATTGGGTTTTTTTGTTTGTTAATATTTTAATACAGTCAGACACATAAAAAAAGTATATTAACATTAACATAATTTTAATTTTGTTTTTGTTTAATAAATACCGGCTGCAAAAAAAATATGATTTGACTTTTTTTATGTTTTCATTTAGAAAACAAAAAAATATGCTAAACATTGATGCAAATTTTCATAATAAATTTATAAAGTTGCTTATTTCAAGTTATAAAAATTTAAAACATTCAGTTTATTTTTTATTTTTCCTTTCTAATTTAATTTTTAACAATTTTTGTATAAATAAAATGCAAATTTTACGCTTGATTATATCTAAAAATAAAAAAAAGAAGAAAAACCTAACTTACAAAATTGCAATAAACCAAAGTTAAACTTAGCGATTCATGCACAGTAGCTTGAAATATAAATATTTTTTAAAAATACAAAATATCGATGCGTAGTTTCAGTTTGGATAACAATATGAAGTTTGAATTCAAGAATAAAATATTTCCGAAATTGGTTTAAAGTTTAAACTATACAGGTAGGGATAAGTAATAAAATATAATACCTAATATGCATAGTTCAAATATTGTTTTACTTTGCATACTGACTAGGAGTGTACAAGAATTTCAGTTTTTAATAATTTTTATTTCTAGACGTATATTATAACTTCTACACAAGAATTAATTTTTATTTATACTATTCAACAGAACCTAGTTTTTTTTTTACTAAATCATTCTAACTAAACTGTTGGTTTCTTGTTGCTAAATAAATTCAATTACAAATTTCTTATATATATATACTTACGTAGTAAAGAAAAATTATGCATTCTTCAATTTTTAATTTATGAACAAAAATTGTACAAAAAAATTATCGTTGGTATTCAACCAAAACTGACTAAATAATCAACTGATTTTATGAAAGGAAAGTATTTCCAACTTATTGCATTGCAGTAAATGCCATCAATATTTGATTTTATATTCGAAATTCAGATCTTTTTAAATTAATTATAAGTTAAAATAATTCTAAGAAACCGATTATAATGAAGATTAAACATAATGTTGATATTTTACTTAAACTAGAAATCAACGAACTTATTTTTCTAAAATTTTCAAAAATTAGGTTGCAAAATGGTAAAAAAATAAGTTCAGCATATAAAATTTATTTTTATTGTTAT
Organism: Hybos culiciformis; assembly: GCA_964007475.1. Lineage (NCBI taxonomy): Eukaryota > Metazoa > Arthropoda > Insecta > Diptera > Hybotidae > Hybos > Hybos culiciformis. The sequence continues at coordinate 29,439,803 of OZ023275.1, forward strand.
AGACAGTTTTGACTGAGTACGGGCGACATAAATAATAAACACATATTAATAATAGACGTACGATTCACATAGCGCAACATTATAAAAAAAATTACTTGAATCTAATTATATCGAAATTATATGCATCAAGAAGATGGAGAGGAAAAGTTGTCTTTATAGTTTATATACACATTAAAAAGCTCATATTGAATAACTTTAAGTTTGAATTAAAAACGCATACCAGAAAAGTAATATAATAAATTATGTAGTAGACCAATCACTCTTAAAGATTTATGTTTTCAAAAATTAATTATTTCTTTGTCAAACTGGTAGTTCTTTGTTCATGTTGAATTTGATTCAGAATTTTGTTTTTTAACACAACCAACCATCGTTCTAAAGACAAAATATTTGAAACATTAACATTAAAGATTATGTGCCTAATCGAACACTATGCCTAGAAAATGAATATGAGCTAAGTTTTGACTAAAATGAAGACTTTATTAATTCGCATGTAAAAAAAAATAAATTATCAAACTAAACAGATTAATTGTATTTTCTTCGATAGAACGTACAGTAATTTGTCATTTAATATGCCTAAAACTAAAATCCTTTTCGAAAATATAATTTTTTTCTTTTCCGAAAGCGAAACAAAGAAATAAAATTGAAATAAAATAAAATAAAAATAAATTTTAAGCACTAAATTGTCGAGTAATTTGATTATTTTTATTTGACTTTTATGTTGGTAATATTATATAGCAATTTTAATAAATTTTCTTAAAGTTTCTACTTCCATTTAACAAATAAACAAGTAGCATAATTGGCTAATAATAATATGATGATTATTTTGAGTATTTAAAAGAATTACTCCTTTCTTTCTCATCATTCAGAAATAGCATTAATATTTTTCTATATACCTATATTTCCATTAAAGTTGCTTAATTCATCCAACTGATTTTGCATTCTGTAATTTTAAAAATTACAAGTGGAAGATGGAAAATTTTGTTTACTAATATACATTAGAATTGAGAATTTCTTAACATTTTCTCTTCAAATGATAAATGTCGCCGTTGTTGCCATCGTTATATACATACTAAAAATTAAACCTGTAACACAATAGACACATATTTTTGCATAAACATACCTGCATGCATACTATAAGTGTACATGTGATAATATATTACATAAAGCTCTTATACAAATTATGTCTGGTAAATTCATATTTTGATGGAGCTCAATGAAGAAGTTATAATAGAATGCTCCTAATATACCAACAAAAAAAATGTATAGACAACACATTTTATCAATTTATTCAACAAATAGGTACAAGAAAAAAAAAAAAGTATGAAAAAAATAAAGTAAAAACTGTTTATTTGGATGCACTTGAATAGTTAAGTCATTTAGTGAATATTGTTGAAATGTTTAAAATACTATTTTCACGTTAATTTGAAAATATTGTCAGGATTATATTGACAAGGTGATACGATTAAGTTGACTATAATTTGTTGGTCAGATAATTTTGGTTGCATCAAGTTGATTATGTGTGTAATATTTTCTTTGTAGGATACGAATACGTTTTGATGTAATCGAGATCGAGAAAGATTTTGTTTCCATCAATTATATGGTTTCTCATTATCAACATGGAAGTGAATGTTTTGTTTATTTGCAAAAATAGTAACTAAAAATACAATTTAACAAATAATGTTAGAATTACGATTAACATTATACATACTTTTATTTTACATACAAAGTAGGTAGTTTAAATTAAAATTAAAAAATTAAGTATACCTATCAAAACTTACATTACAAATGTACATTAATATTTTAAAATAAACAATCTTATTGAACAACCATAAAAATATATCTTATGCAGTGTATGTATACACCATAATAAAACTTCTACCGAATCTCATATAATTATTTCTTAAAAAAAAATTTTATGTAATATGCCGCACGCCGAGCATATTAAAATCTAAACCCAGAAGTTTTTTTTTTTTTGTTTTATTGTTAGCAGCTTTTTCTAATAATATTTTTGTTAAATTATTTTTTTTTTTATTTATTTAGAATTTTCGATATTTTTTTTTGACATTTGAAACTGTTGTTAATCAAAGTTCAACAAATTTTTCCAATAAAGCACAATTTGTGTGAATATTGAGGCTTGTAACATTCTAAAAATAATAATGAATAAGTATGTTTTCATAAATTTTAAGTATAGGTAGGTATATTTATTTATGAATAATAAAGAAATGCATACAACATTATTGTTTAATAATAATAGGTTCAATAGACTTTAAGTAAAACATCACAGCTGATTTTAACGATAATTAATTTGGCAAAAGAAAAATCTTATAATGTTCATTATTTAATGTAATTAACATTTATTTCAATATTTATAATGTTTTAAACCTTATTTAACCAATTGCTCTTAATGAGTGCGAGTAAAATATAATTATTATACAAAGTTTAACTCAATTGGAGTCGAGAAACTTTTTTAATTCCTAAATAAAAAAAGAATAATAATTTAAACAGATTTTTCTAATAATAAGTATGGGGATGTGGATAGACTAATATAGTGCATTAGTTTTATAAATAAAATAAATATATCAAGTTTGAAAATAAAATTTCTTTTTCATTAATTGATGTGATTTTTTTCTACAGACATATTATGCATTTTTTATTATCTTAAAGGGCCTTTTAAGTTACTTAAAAGTTTTATGGTTAAAAAAAAATAAAGAAATGGTCATAAATTATTGCTGTTGACTTTTCGCACCCAAAATTCTAATTCTGAATTCTAAAATCAAAAATTCAGAATTGTGTTGGAAATATTTAATTAAAAAAAATAAAAAAATAAATAAAACACAATAGTGAAAATACATTAAAAATGTTTATAAACAAAATGAATATTAAATTATTTTTTTTTTTTTCGAATTAAAAATTCAAAGTGCGTACAAAAACACAATAATAATTTTTAATTTTTTTATTCCTACACTTGTTTCCAGAAAAAATAAAAAAAAAACAATACAATCGTGGTGCTATCGACCTAATGACGCGTAATATTGTTATTAAACTTGAATAAGATTTTTGGTTATGTGCGAGTTCTTTTATCAACGAGGTCAATTATATCGATTAACATTATATCGAGAACTGTATTTGAAGGTCTAGGTCGAAATAAAAAAATACATAGGAAGTTCCACCACATTTAAATACTTTACTAGGCCGATTTTGTCCAACGTTAATAGATCAAAGCTTTAAGATGAGATTCATAGATAGATACAGGTTTATTTTAGTTGATTTCTATACAAAAATTACTATATAATACTATTTTCTTTGTAAGAATCATTGTATATATGTATTTAAGAAAAATATTGGCTTGCAATTTACAAAAAGAAAGAATACTAATAAAATGGTATTTATTTCTAAAATTTAATTAAAATCTCATTCGTAATATGCTAAAAATAAATTTTTGATGAATAATAATGTATAACTAATTAAAAAGATTTTAATATTTTATATTTAAATTTAATTGCAAAGAAAATTTCTATTGTCCAATAAAAATATAAATTTATTTAATTTAATTTAATTTATCTACAGGTTTTGAATTTACAGATATAACTAAAAAAAATCTTAATATATTTAATTATTAATTAATATACTAAAGTAATTTTAATAAAATAAATAATAATGATAATATTAATAGAAATAATTTTATTATTGAAAAAAAAAAAGAAAAAATAATAATCTAACCCAACCCTCATTTCATTATACTTGTCAGATTGAAATCAAAAACATTTTTGCGAAGATTAAAGTTTCTAATGCTATTTGAAATAGGTTCAAAAAACAAATTATAATTGGTTTGGTGTCATGAAAAAATTAACTTAAATCAAATCTCGAATTAATTCAGAATACAGAGTATGTATATACACTTAGCATAAGTCTAAAAAATTTATCACACAAGTAAGTCTGAGACTTTAGACACAAACGTACATAAGTGCGAATGCGAATTTTGATTAAATTAAAAGGATTCATTAAATAATTCAAATTAGTTTATGTTAGGTATAAAATCCAAAAACAATATTTAAATCCAAATTTTTTAATATTTTGTTGTAACTTTGTATTTCTTTGTGGGACGACGTCAGCGAAAATTCAAGCTCTATATTGGAGGAAAGGCTAATTAAAATCAGATTTCAATATTTCACTACTCTGTTTTTAATTTTAAAATTTTTAATTTTATTATAAAAAATACATAAATAACAAATTAAGAACAAAGCTTTTCTTTTAAATTCACTCTTTTTATATAATGATTTATTCAATTTGTTTTTATATGACACGACCAAAATTAGAAAGAAATCATTTTTGAGCCCCATTTAATTTAAACTATTTAAGCAACAAGTATGTAAGTATATATATTATACATTCGCCATAAAATATATGTGTATATTATTTTTCTTTTTAAATATTTATTTTTATCTTGAAATGATTTTAAATGTGCGTGCAAAATTTTCTTCCTTCGACAAAAAATAAAGAAAGCAAAAAAAAACGACAATAAAATAAAAATCCTGCACTTAAAAATGTCAGAAAGTCAGAATAATTTTTTAAACACATTTACACTAAAGTCTGATGGCATTTGTCACAGTAAATCAAATGATTTTTCACTTAGAAATTAAATGAATAAGAAACCACAACAACGCAATATATGCACTCAAATAGAATGTATCGAAATGTTAATTTTTATGAACTTTCTCTCTCTTATAAGTGTGGCTTAAATTGTTAATAGTAAAAATGAATCAAATTGCGGATGGAAATTTTAAAATGATATAAACATTATCTGTGACATAATTGAGTCAAGAGTTTCCGACGATTCTATAAAACATTTTTTTAAATCAATATTTTGAATGAATACACATTTTTTTAAGAATACATGTACACTATATGTACGATATGCGGCACGCTGTAAGGTTATGAAAACTTTACTTCGCATAGTAAATCTTCCGGTCCAATCTAGAAATGATGGCAATATATTTATTTTAATGGATTCAAAATACATAAAATCTTAAACAATTTTTAAAGTATCTGAAAATTTTCAAATGTTTTATTTTTTTTTTTTTTTTTTTATAAAGCATAAAAGATTCATTCTTTTTTTTTTGGAAAATTTGTCCTTACATTTTTCGTGTTTTTATTTAGCGCTTCATTTGAAATAAAAGACAAATATATTGTCAGCTAGTGCTTGTGCTAACCATATTTTTTGAATTTTAATAAAAATTTATTTCGATGAAAATGGAACGAGTATACAAAAAAAAACAAGCTATAAAGTTTATATAATTATATTATTAACTCATCTCCGAATAAAATTGATTGATCACTATTCTATAGAAACCAAAGATATATTTACTTCCTTTCCCAAAAAAAAAAAGAAAAATAAATGTTAATGGATAATTCTCAACTAGAAAAATAAAATTTACTACACTAATTCATAGTGAATGATTTTTGAAAAATAAAAACAAAAAAAAAACACTCAAGCTTAATTATATTTGAAATCAACATAAATGAAAATTGAGCATAATGACTTTATTTATTAAATGATCACTTTATTTGCTAGTTTTTTTTTTTTTTTTTGGTGTGTGAATTCAATTCACAAACTCAATTTATTAAGTATAAAATTAATTTAATTTCATGGTATAAAAGTTCTAATTTTTTGTATTTTGTTCATTTCATATCACAAATTACATATGTATGTATTTTTCAAGAGCAAAAAGAAAACAATTGTGAACTTATTTTATTCTTAAATACAAAACTTTTATATATATTCCTAGATTGATTTTCTTTTAATTTATTTTTATTTTTATACGTACAATATGAACAAAAAAAAACATTCATATGTATGTACATAAGTTCACTGTATACAAACAATCATTCTAAACATGTTCTAAACACAAAACGAATTATTTTGATTCGGACAATTTGTTTTTTTTTTAAAAGATATTGATAGAGAATTTTTATGTTTCGAGCAAATAAACACAGAATAAAAAATGATATTCGATTAATTGACTTAATTTAATTTAAAATCGTAAGCTTCTGTATGCGAGGAAAAAAAAATGAAAAAATTTAGGGCTTGTTTTGGATTTTCTTCAAGCAAGCAAGTCACTAAACATTTGAGATAATTATAGTTAGTTGAAGTTATGTTTGCGATTTATATAATTCCATTTTTAACCTTGCAGCATTACTTAAATTCTTATCTAATTTTATAATAAAAATAAAACATTTTTTTTATTGTCTGTAAAAAAAATTTTTTTTCTATCAAAATTAAGTTAATTGAGCGTAACATAAACAAAATGAAAAACACATTAACTTGACCCGATGCTTTTGTACTATTCTTTCTCCTCGCTGTTGTACAAGATAAGATCACTGTACTTGCCGGCACGAAGCCTAATAAAAATAAATTCATTTTTTTATTTTTATTTACCGTACAGACATTTATAAATATATAAATTTTTTATTATTTTTTTTTTTTTTTTTTCAGTTGTCATGAAAAATGAAATATAGAACTTTTTGGATGAGTCATCATCGGTCTCGCGTAATTTTACGCGAACAATTATTTATTATTATTTTATTCAACAAATTTTCAATTGATGTAAAGATCATCGTTAGATAATCTTGCTTTGAAAAAAATGAAAAACTAAAAATTTAAAATTGTATATATTTTAAATGTTTAATTGAAGCGGCATGAAGCGTGCGCGCTATTATAATTTATTTTGGATTTAATTTGGTGTGAAAAATTTGAAAATTTTCGTTTTATTTGCAGATACATAAAAAAAAAAAAATAAAAAAAATATTGTATTTTTGTTTTCTCTTTTTTTTTTAGAATTTTATTATTCTTTTATATAATAAGTTTAGTGAACCCGGCAGTGAAAAAAGAATATGATCTTATTGATGAATTTAATGTTTAATGATTGATTGCTTTTTCATTATGGAAAAATGGAAAAGAGTTTAAATGCTAGAAATTTTATATGTTTTTTTATTTTTATACCTGAATCAATGCATTTATATTAGATTTCAAATAGATGAAAACGTTAAAATTAAATGCATTAAAATTACCAATCGTACAATTAGAATGGTACGAGTATAATATAATATAATTTGAGAAAATTTCCAAAAAATCTATATTTATAAGAAAATACTAAAATTAATTATAGAATATTGGTCATCCGTTCACAATTTGAACTTTTTGAAGCATTTTATCCACCAATCTTTAAAACTATTATTTAAAACTAATAATCCTAATGAAATATAGAAGTTTTGCAGATGCAACCTCTTAATTTTATAGCTTTTGATTATATAAGAAATTATACAACGTAATTATTTTCGCATAAATACGGATCTACAGATCTACTAATAATAAAGTGCACATAAATGAAAATAAACAACTCGCTAAATTAGATGATGATTATTTTTAAACATTGGGAAAATTATATATAAATATTAATATTGAATAATCTTTAAGTTATATATAAAACTATATTAAGAGTACAGATAAGATCTTTAATTCATTAATTGCACTCAGTTTACGTACAGAAAACTATACTTACAAATCAAATTTACATTTTATGGGTATACTACAAATACTTTTTTATTCACTTTCGGTTGTGATCTAAAGGAAAATTATAGTTTAGGAAAATAAAATAACAAAAACTGAAATTACATGAAAAAGGATATTGGTTTTATTAACATTGTAATTAAAATTTAAAATGTAACATTTACATTACATTATAATAATTTATTTATATACGGATATAATTATTGTTGATGTGTTTTTGGTTCATTGTTCTTATTTATTTTATGGGATTAATATATGTATATAGTACAACATTGTTCTCAGGGCCGGCTCAAGCTACAGGCGAGCAAGGCCCTTGCCTGGGGCGCTGAAATAATTGTCTTTGCATAGGACGCTGAAATTTCTTAAATCTTCCAACTAACATACCGAAAATAGTGAAAATATTGAAAATTTATTTTTACATCTACTTTGGGTTTAATTTGATACTAGTAAATTATTTTATCAGAAACCTATATATATTCAGAACCTAACTATAGTTAACAATAGTTAAATAAAACAACAGTCTTCTAAAGTTGGGAATTTAATATTTCTGAGCTCTGAGCATATAGTATACGAATTTCGAATAAAAAATTATAATTATAATGAACAATTATACTAGCTGTACCCAGCCACACGTTGCTGTGGTTTTGCTGCTACTAGGCGTTTTTTACCAATCAGCGATGTAATATTTATATAATATAGCAGTCAACCCGTGCTCAGCTTCAAATGATTTTTATTTATTTATTTCTAAGTGGAATATCTGTTGTCAGATTGATAGACAATTACAGCAGCTAGTTATTTTATAAATTTGGGGTAAATATCTAAAGGGAATTAAGATTTATCATTTCTATTTATTCAATTAAATTATATGAAATCGAATGATATCTTTCCTTAAAAAGGTTTCCAAACAAACCAAATTTGTGTTTAATTTTTTGTTACGAAATTTGTGTGTTTTATGTACCAAATTTGAATGAAATCGGACAAACTTTTGAAGTTCTCCCATAGGGGGGGTCGCTGCGTAGGAGGTCTATAAATTTTTTGTTACGAAATTTGTGTGTAATCTCTTTTTACGTACCAAATTTTAATAAAATCGGACGAACTTTTGAAGTCCGCACTCAGGAGAGGTCTCTGGGTAGAAGGCCAATCAAATTTTAAAATAGCCTATTAGACCCCCGACCTGAAACAAAGACATGGTGTAAGTTTAGGAGCCTATTCGGAACAGACAAAGAGACATAGAGAAAACTTCTGTTTTATGTATCGCGATTTCCATAAAAAAGTAAGCCGCTTGTACAAGATAGATTTAGAAAGTAAAAAAAAAAGTTTATTAACTTCATAATCTATTTAGGGGCTCCATTAAAAAGTTTGCCTAGGGCGCTATTTAGTCTTGAGCCGGCCCTGATTGTTCTCCTGTATAAGTATATACTTTATTTCTAAGAATTTTGTGCGAATTCAAGATTTAATTCTTTTGTTCCATATTTCCTTATTTAAATCAATTACTAAGCGCTGATAAATACTGAGACGAGTCATTTGTTAAGTACCAATGTTAAAAGTATCTTATCTTGTAGTTAGTTTTGCTACCAACAATCGAATATTTATTGAGAAAATCTTTAATCCATTAATTCGCATATTCATTCCACTCAGTTTACGTATACAGCAAACTTACAAATTAAATTAGTTACTGTTATCAATGTATGTTAAGTTTGCATAAACATATACAGTAGTATTAATTTATTATTTACATAAATTATGTAAATATTTTGAAAAATTTTAAAATCATTAACTAAATCTGTTTATTGATATGAATCATCAATAATATCATTTACGTTATAGAAATATTATTTCACTTTAAATTGATTTAATCTTTAAATTCTTATTATATTAAGAAAACAGAAGCCGTAAAACTTATCAAAGACTTCGTATATAAAAAGGAAATAAAATTAATAACATATAAATATTATATAAAATTAATTTGGAACGAGTTATGGTTTAATTTTTTTTTTTAAATTAAACTTGTTAATAAAAACAAAAAACAATTAAAACAAATTATAACCATATTCATTGGCATTGAAAAAAAAACATTACTTTTAATTCTTATCAGCGAAATAAATGAAAAAAAATAAATTTTTATTTTTTTTAATCCAAACCTCAAGAAAGGTCATAATTTTCGTTTACTCTAATATAAAATATTTTATGTGTATATATAATAATTATTTTTTTTGTATATATACATATATAGAAAGACTACTGTTGCGCCGAATTATCTTAATATACAGATCTTTTAATTTTAATTTTATTCTTCATATAACTAATTTGTTCTATTGGTTTGCAGAAATACCTTTGACGTCAAAAAAAAAAACCCCATCACTAACCAATAATATTCTCTTTGACTTGTATTTATTTTAATTGACATTTAAGGGGTTATAGGATGTTTCACTCCGTCTTATAAAGCCAGAGTAGCACTTCTGTTTTTAGTAAACTGTACTAATGATCTTATCATGAATTTTAATTCATATTAAATAGCCTTTCAAAACCTATGGAATTTTCAATTCATAAAAGTGTTGAACATTAAATAATAATTACACCTAAATAATATAAATTAACAAAAAAAAATGTTTTGCTAACCTTTCATAGATAAATAAATATACAAAAATGAATTTTTTTAATAATAATTTATTTTTTTGTATATATATACGATTATTGCCAATGGAAATGTAATCCAATTTAATTGAATTTTAATTTTATTATTATTATATAGCGCATTTAATTTTTTTTAAATAATTTTTCTTATTACACTAAATTAATTTTTTTTTTTATTTCAAATAATTAAATAAATTTAATTTGTTAAAAAAAAAATAAATATAATTTGTATTTTTATCTTTTTTCTTGTTCTTTTTTTTTCACTTTAAAAAAAAACTGAGATATTTATATTTAAACACATATTATTATTACTTTTTTTTTTTTTAATATTTATTTAAATATATTTTTAAAAATATTATTCACGTTTTTAATATTTTTGTTGTATCTTTTTTAGAAAATGAAAGAAAAAATTATGCTGATAAAAACATTTTACTAATCAGAATTTAAAATCAAAATTATAATATTGAAGAAAAAAAAAAAACAAAAATAATAGCTTGTTCAGAATATAGGGAAGAAAATAAATTATTGACAAAATTTTGTCATTCAAAATCAGAAAAAATTAGCAAGCATCGAAGATTTTAATATGAAATCAATAGATTCTTTGTTTAACTCTTGATATAGAATGCACATTTTTTAGTTGCATTCTACTTCAATTTATTTCTCAGCTCATCGACATGAATATAAGAAGATTGATGGATAAGTATTATGCATTCTAAGTTTAAAATAAAAAATATAATAATTGTGTGGAATTATTCCCCATATTATCGAAAGGCATTAAAGCCCTTTAAAAATTTCGAATCATGTTAGTTTCAAATATAATTTCTATTTCCGTTTACAATATTTTGATTTAAGATACTTTACTTTTAAGACACCTTTTAAGATAACAGGGTTTAAGGTTGCTTCAATAGCATTTACTCACATTCTATATACAAAGAAATCCATTAGTTTAGGATCCTCAATTCGACATTCATGAACAAACTAATTTTCATAGTTATCCATAAAAACTTTTAAAAAAATGTGAAATATATAAATTTTCTACATAAATTATTTAGATCTTTGGCTGGTTGAGAGCCTAGAACTCCTAAGCACGAAATCGTCCATTATTTTATTCGAAGGAGAAAGTAAACGAACGATATAACGCACATTTTGGCATTCAAAGAATTGAAATCGATTAGGCAATTCATTATTATATTATAAACATTTTAGTGGACGAACGGACAGTTAATGAAAACATTATATAGTTCGTTTTTTCTTTCTTAATGGAAAACGGGCTAATTAAGTTATTTATTATATAAATAGTTAAATGTTTCCAAGGCTAATTCAATTACGCGGGAATAAAATTGGAAAAGAATAGATCGGACACCTTATAAAACTTAGGTACGAAAAAAAAAGCGCTCTTACACACACCTGATAAGTTTTTTTTTCCATTCTCTTTCTTACTTTTAGTAGTTTTAAGTATCTTTTTTTTTCTAATAAAAAACCAGTCTTAATGAATGAGTCACACAGGTGTTTTTTTTTTCTTATTAATTTTTGATTTTTTTTTTTTCGCTTTTTTCTTAAAGAGAGATTTGCTTAGTTAGAGAAAACACAATAAAAAAGTAAAAAAAAAAAAATACTGTCTTTACAATTTTAATAAAAATACACTGAAAATTTTATATTTTATCTTTAAGATAAATAAAAGTTTTTCATTTGTCGTGTATTAGTTGAAAAGACTTGTTTTTGACGTAATAGTGTGTGTAAACGAAATCAAGTTTTTTTTCTTTATAGTATACACAAGTAGTTTTAGATTATGTTTGAAATCAGATACAAATTTACTTAAAGGCCTTTTTTTCTTGTTGTTGTTAAAATATACAACTTATAAGATTTTGAAAGCAAAAGATGAATAATTATAATTTGAATTTCGATTGGAAACGATCAGAAATTTAGAAAAAACTGATTTATACCTTTTGTTTAACTTCTTTTCTTTTATTTTTTTCGTACATAAGAAGAAAATTAAAAACTTTATAATAATGATCAAATTTAATTTAATTTATGCTTTTAGTTTTAGAACACTCAAGCTTAACAAAGATAAGTTTTATAACGAAAAATTAAATATGGAGCAGTCAAGTCTAACTCATTGATGTAATAAAACTGAATTCTTTCAATTCTCAACAGGAGCTAGTTATTTACATGTTGCCTTTTAAATCATTAATATTTGGCAAATAAATTTTGGTAATACTGGTAGTGGAAAATTTACATAAGTTATAACACAATTTAAAAACGTAAAATTTATCACAAAAGTATATAAAGTTAAAATAAATAAAATGGATTTCTGGAGACAATTACTTATTATCCCTATTTAAAAATAAAATAAAATTAAATTATCTTAGCTTAAATAAGTAGATCAAAAATTCCTTTTAATTTTCTTTGGTACTTAAAAGTGTGTTTAAGTGATTATTAAAAAGACTGTTGTATAACTTTTTAACGATCGATTATCTATGTAATATGATTTTGATTTAAATTTAAATTGTGTTTGGATCGATCACACTTAATTTACGATTATTTTATTTAGTGTAACAGATTAGATATTTATTTGAATTGATTATAGCAACAAGAGATATTATTTCCGTGATTAGTAAATTGAAACTTACAACTGAGTTGTTCAAAATTTTTTAATATTGATTGCAATTGGAATTTTTTTCGCTGATTAGTCATTATAAAAAAGATCTTCCTGAGAGCTCGGTTTTAATTATTAATAGATATATTCTCGGGACCGTATCACACATCACTGATGTATAAAAGATCTTTCGGAGACAAAATCAATCATCTTAATATTCTTTATGTAGTTCTTTATTATTTTATTTCTTCTATACAAGTTCAATTCTAAAGTTTGTCTTCTAAATCTATATATACATTTTATTTCTGCAGATATCCCATTTGATGAAGAAAAATAATAATATAGCTACACTAACCATTCCAATTTTTTATCATAAATTGTAAATATAAAAAAATTAGTCATAAAAATCACTATACCTTTAATAAAGTGAATGTTGATTTATAATTTGGTTATTAAATAGAAAGAAAACAAAATTAGAGGTCAATTTTTAATTATTTGGAATACAAATATACTATACAAGTATAAATGTCTTATAGACATATGTATGTTTGTATATTTTTAAGTGATTTTTTTTTCAATTTAAACGATTTTAAATTTCATGTCAACCATTACAATCAATATCTATCAATGATAATATATTTTCTGTTGATTTGTTAAGTGAAAGTTGCGTGGACCATTATTTTTTTTATATTATTGTATTATTTCATTTTTACTTTTATATGACAAATAATTTAATAAAATTATAATTATACTGAAGCGTCAGGGGTAACAAATAAGTAAGAAAATCATTAATCAATGCTGAGTAAGGCCTAATGTATTTACTACATACTTGATGCACTCACGGGTCTAATTTATTCAGTATGAATGCAAAAGAAAGATCTTCTATCAATATATATTTTTTTATTTCAAAGAAAAGAAGTTTAATCTTTTAACGTTTTCATAAAAGTAAGCTATATCTTATACTAAGTATTATGTTATATATCCCCTAGCAAAAACAGTTTTTACCATGCATGACAAACAAGTTGATTACTTTCAATGTAAATCATAAAATTCATTAAACTGCCTCTTAATTAAGTCATCGATAATATCCAGAGAAAATATCAAGTTTTGTTAGCGATTCAATGCTTAAGCCATCATAATTTCTTTATTTATATTTTTTTGTAAAAATATTTGTAAATTCAAAAAAACAAAAAAGCGTTTGGCTTCAGAATCAGTCAGTGACAGATCAAGACAATTATATATTATGCTAATTAAATGAAATTAAATTAGTTTTAAAATTTTAATATTATTATTATTTAACAAAAAAAGAGCAAAAAAAAAATAATTACAACTTCCAGTTTGCGAACAAGTAATATAAATTTAATACTATATCATATAGCATTATTTTGCGTGAACCGATACTATAGTATGTATTATTAATTTATGCTATTAAATTCTATTTAGTTTAAATGTTTAATTTTAAAATTTTTATCAAACAATTTAAAAAAAATACATAGGTACCTAGGCATGGACGGATAATATCCAGAGAAAATATCAAGTTTTGTTAGCGATTCAATGCTTAAGCCATCATAATTTCTTTATTTATATTTTTTTGTAAAAATATTTGTAAATTCAAAAAAACAAAAAAGCGTTTGGCTTCAGAATCAGTCAGTGACAGATCAAGACAATTATATATTATGCTAATTAAATGAAATTAAATTAGTTTTAAAATTTTAATATTATTATTATTTAACAAAAAAAGAGCAAAAAAAAAATAATTACAACTTCCAGTTTGCGAACAAGTAATATAAATTTAATACTATATCATATAGCATTATTTTGCGTGAACCGATACTATAGTATGTATTATTAATTTATGCTATTAAATTCTATTTAGTTTAAATGTTTAATTTTAAAATTTTTATCAAACAATTTAAAAAAAATACATAGGTACCTAGGCATGGACGGAAACGAAATACTAAGTACAACATAGTTTATCTTATATTCGTTATATTAATTATATTATTATTTAATTTGAATTCTTTAAGAGAAATATTTTGTGATCATCAACTTATCTCAAATATTTTTTTTTTTTTCAATTAGACTCCGGAAGAAATTCTCTCGAATAAAAAAATGAGGAAATTCATTTCAAATGGACCCTCTTTAATTGATTTAAAAAGTAATCTTGCTAATTATAATTTTGATTTGATTAAGAAGAAGAAGAATCGAAGAAAAATACATATAATTATTTTATGTGTAAATTTTACATGCATATTAGATTTTAGTATTAATTAATTATATATTTCTTTTTTATTAAATTGACGTTTTAAACATATTTAAAATTATTATAGATTTTATGTTAATAAAATTCACACATAATTCTATTAATTTACTTTAATTAAATTAAAATAAAGCTTTTTTTTCTACTCAATATATGTATTTAATTTATATTTATATATATTTTTTTTTTAATGTACACAAAAAAAAAATTTAATAATAGATTTTTAGCCCGAAATCCGAAAATTTTTCAAACATCTGTGCAGTTGAGATGATTTCAATACTAAGAAACTTGCTAAAAACTAGTTAAATTTGTATATTTTTCTTTATTCCAGATTTTATTTTGTATATTCCACAGTATTATACCGTATATATTATATGAGAGAGACAAAAATAATATTCAAAGCGATATAAATGTATCTTAAACATAAAATTGTCTATACATAAGCAAAACTATAAGCATTATCAATAAATCACAGTTATCTTTTTAAATCCTTTATCAGATAAGAAAAAAAATAATTCATAAAAATCTGAAAATTGATAAATAAATTTAATTTAATTATTTTGTACAATAATAATAAATTCGGATCACAGATTGAAAAGATCAAGTTGATATTTATTTATTAAATTTATTATAAGAAATTATTGTGTATTTTTGAAATACATACATTATATAATAGTTTGATCTTCAAATGTTTGAATTTACATTTAAATAAATCGTTTACTTGCGCTCTTACTGTCTTGATTAAATTTGGAATACTTTCTGAGACATTAAAAACAAACTCTAAAAATCCTCTTTACTATAACTACCTAATCATTCAGTTGCCGCAAACCAATTAGAATATAAAGAAATAAATTTATTTTGAGGCATTATACACTGGTACGTGATGTAAAAATCTGTAAATAATACTACATGTTTTTTTTTTTTCAATAATGGAGAGATAAGTGAATTGCGCAAGATATTTTATACGCGTAGAGAAACAAAGATACTCTGCATTTATACTAACAATACAGACATGATCACTTAATAAAATAAAATAAAATTAAGATACGAACAAAAAAAAATACACTATAAACTCACACATAACCATACTCATAAAAAAAAAAACTCAAAAATAAAGTACCTATCATTATAAAAGGTTAAGAATGAGTTTTAAAATCATATTGGAAAAAACGGCGAAAATGAGAGTATACCATTGGGTGAGAGGTAAATTCTAATAATTAAATAAGAATAAAGAAATACAACATAAAAATTATCACATAAGATCTACAAAAAAAAAAAATAGAAATAATTTTTATGTTAAAAAAATCGAAACCAGATTCAAGGTGCATATAATGATATTTAAAAAAAAATAAAGAAGTAGAGTTCAGTATCTTAATACTACATCTTTCTTTTTCAATAATATAAGACATAAAATTAAGAAAATTATTTGAAAAAGCATAGAAATGACTAAAGCCTTTAATAACTAATTGAAAAAAAACACACGGCAATGAGAATTGTCATCAATTATTGCGTAAATTTTATCAAATATGTATATCATATCATCTTTATTAATTCAATTTAATATATAAGTTGTTCAACAAAAATTTCAACAAATACCAGTGATTTTTTTATGAATCAATTTCCATAAAATCATTAATAATATATACATAATTAATGATGCTGTTAAAAAACTGAGTCACAAAAATCACAAACTATGATATTCACTCCCTTAACTGCAAATAACTTATTTCTGATTTATCTAAAATGGTATTTTATGATCAATATATTTTATTTTGCAGTTTAAAACATACTTGTAAAGGTAATTGAATGTTATTTTAAGAACAAGCTAAAGAGAATGGGTCTTAAATTAGTTTTCAGATTTATATTTTTATGCTAAAAGTTCATGTTATTAAGAAAAACAACAAAAATAACAGCAGGAAATGTTCAATACAAAATGCAACAAAAATAAAATAATAATAATAATAATAAAAGTATACTTAACATTTTGTGTCTTAAGAGGTAAAAGTCTCAAGAATAAATGGACACGATGATGGGGAGTTCTTATTTGTGTTAAAACTGTATATTTCATTAAATATTATGCCTCAAGAAATTAAAAAAAAAAAAGATTGTTGCTTTGATATAACTAGGTATATAATAAAAAATTGTATGAAATAAAATCGGAAATCCCAGTAGCGCAAATATAATTTTATTAGATAAAAGGATGTGATTCTTTGTTGCATTAAAATATTAATTTCGATTTTATTGAATTGATTAAATTGTTTTAAAATAATTCAATTAAACCTTCAACAATAAAATTATGAAAGTAATCTATTAACTTATTAATGGCATCTTATCGCAAAAGGTATAAATCATAGTCCTAAGCGATTTATTTTTTTTTTGATTTCGAAAACCCAAAAAAAAGTAAGATTATATACACAATTATAAACATATTCTAAAGTCTAAATTACCATTCTTACTTTTCAATGAACAAAGCTGTACGTCCAAAATATCATTCTTGGTACTTACCTAAAAAAAGAAAAAGAAAAATATTTATTATTAATTAAAAGCGGTATATTTATGAACAATTGTATTAATGTTATTTATTTTATAATATTTATACTTTAAAAATCTTAAGTTAAGCCTTCAAATACCAGAGTTACTCTAACTTATTTTGATCAAAATTCACGCTAACATCAAAGGTTCATTATAAGAATACTTAACACGAAAAAAATTTATTTAAATATTGTGCATCCTATTTTGAGCAAAATTTACTTAATTTTAGTATATAACGTAACCGGTAATGTTGTGTCATGAGGACGTTAATTTAAGGTTATAATTATATAGGAGAACTGATATGAAAAAAAAATTATATAAATACAATAGACTTTAGTTTCTTTATATTTTTTACTTCTTTCAAAGTTAATCAACTTTTTTAATTTAATGAAAATTACATTTCATGAACAAATGCACACATTGTTAAAATGAGTTTTGTTAATTTAACCACAAGCAATGCTTGAAAGCTTTAAAGCATTTCGAGTCAGGTGATTGCAATGCAATATTTTATTAATTTAATATGCTTAAATTTCTATTATTTACTTGATATTGTTATATGTAATGAGTGTAATGACTGATGAGACAACTTTTGCGGATATTCTCACAATTTGAAGTTGCCAAATAAATGAAATTATATTACGCGTGTGAAGTGTAGATTTTTTTATCACCATAGAGATACCAGATACTATAATAACAAATACAAATTCACTTAATTAAGTTTTTATTATAAAAGTTATCACGTCAAGTTAATCGATTAACTAGATTCAATCAATAATTTTCTAGGAATTTATTTTTTGACATCAATATACAATAATATACACAATTATGCCTTCTATCGGTTTAAAAAACTAGTAATTATGAAAATTTCTTTTCTATAATTCCAATTAGTGATTAAGTAAATTTTTTTTCTATAATCTTTCTTATATTGAAAGAAAAATATTTTATTTTCATTTAACAGATTTCTTTATATATGTATATAAATAAAGAATGAAGAGAAAATTATTTTAATAATAATTTTCAATGTTTTTCAAATTAACAACAATCATGACGCTGGCATAAACAGGACGCGAGAAAATTGACCGGGCAGGCAGGTAGGCGTCAGCGCGTTACTTATATATGAAAATTATATTTATTTATAAGGTGAAAAAGTTTTTTTTGTTTGTTATTTAAAATCCAAATTTTATTGTGACTAATTTTAAATTTTTACAAAAATTTTCCTATAAATAAGATATTATATATGTGTATGCTATTATTCACTAGATTTAATGTAAGGCCATAGGACAGAAAGTTTCGTTCTTTTGATATGATTCTTGCACCCCGGAATCAAGGTTATAGTTGTGCTTATGAGGAAAGAAAGAAAAAGAAGCTGGAAAGACAAAAAAATACTCCACTGTATATAATAATGTATACATTAATTGTAATTCACTAATAATTTTATTTTATCTCCGATTGTTTGTGGGAGTTTCACACAAAATTTTGAACTTGAAAAAGATCAAAGTTTTCAGGGTTCATTATTTTTACTGGAGACTTATAGTGTTTATTTCGAATAAAATTGATGTTATTTTATAAAGCGTTTTTAACTAAAGTGTTTGGGTGATTTTCTATTTTTTTCAGTATAATAGGTCTTATTATCTATTTGTACATTAATCGATAAATGAAAAATATAAAATAAATAAATGAAGTTCTAAAAAGTATTTAATCTTAATCTTGATAAAGAAGTTGATTGCCCTTTATAATTATGATATTATTGAGGGTGGATGTTAAAGTAGCTAATTCAAATTCGTATTCAATTAATTAATATCGCTGGAATGCGATAATGCTATTGAAGCAGTAGATGTAGTTTGTCCATACAAAAAAAAAAAAATAGGGAAGTGTATCATAAATGAAGTAGTAATGTGCTTCGATTTTGATTTAAAATACTTTCGCATAAATTTTTTAACAACTGCTCTCCATCTATATAGCAATTTACATCGATATCTTCTTTCAGCTCCCACTCCGAATACTTCGCCCACAATCGGGGACTTACTATTTTCGATATCTACTCATATATCATTTTGCAATGAAATCCACATTTCCACACCCCAACCCTAATCCTTCGGCACAGTCGGAGACCATTTTTTTAGGTTCGTCCAATTCCACATCTTTCTTCCATGATACTAATTTTCATCAAAAACTATTTAAATTTTAGAAAATTTTATATGAAAATTACTTTGGATCCATACACGTTTGCCTTTGACCATTTTTGGGGCCCGGAACAGGAAAAAGCTGCGTAACCTTTTTATGCTTTATCAATGAAAATAAAAATACTATTTTATGATTGACACAAACAAAATTAATTTAATGCATCATTTAAAAAAAAAACTTTTTTTTGATGAGAAGTAAATTAAATAAAAATAAGTAACACAAAAAAAAAAACTTAATTTATGTGATTTTTCCTTGTCTTTGATTATGTACATATATTTATGCTACTGCATTTGCGCGTAATAAATAAGATTTTTTTTTTGTTCTGTGAATACGATCATTAAATACATGAGTAATTTTAGCTACAATTTTGTTACTTTTTTTGTTTTTTTTTTTGTTAACCTTTCTCTTTGAAAAAAATATCTTTCTCCTATAAGAAGTATATTTTATAAAGAAAAAAAAAGAATGAAAAATAAATATATTTAGTGTAACTTGTTAAAAAGAAAGGCGCGAAAACCTGAATAGCAGAAATAAACATTACTGTTTCGCGGTTTTTTATTTTACTCAATTTAAGAAAAATAAAAAAAAATAAAATAAAAAAACATAAATACATATATTAAGTAATAAACAATTTGACGTAATTTTTATTTTTTGCAAATCTGGAACAAAATGATTAAATTATTCATTTTATGATGAATTTAAGTGGGTTTTTGCACTTAAAAATCATTATTCGAGTTTAATTTGAATGGAAATCAGCATTAATTTTTATATATATTAAGGAGGAAGTTAGATGCGAATGTGACTGTATGTGTTATGTTCTTTTTTTTTGGTTTTTGAACTTCTTTTAATTTTTTTTTTTTTAATTTTATTAAGAAATCCGCTAATATACATGTAACTAATTGCATTATATAGTTGAACTAAATTTATGCAATTTTTTTTTACCATAAAGTCAAACTTTAACAAGCAGAAATATAATGTAAGTAATTTTTTTTCAAGAATCATAGATAAGTGTATATTACTCTAAAATATTAGTGCAAATACTCTAAAATATCGATAATGTAAAATAGTTTTAATGATTTTGTTTTCGCAATTATGTAAAAATATATAAGTATGTTCATTTTCGTACTATATGTATGCATATATTCAAGTTATTCAAGATAAGAATTTATTTAATCTTTACGAAAAATTTATTAGAATAAAATATGTGTATCTTGAACAATTAAAAATAGTTTTATAATGGAGTACTAACGTAGCTTCCAAATATGTATAATATTATATAAAATCCATACATAAACTATATATATGACGCGTCACTTTAAAAACCATTTGCAGCGGACTTTATTTAAATTTTTTTTTACGCTAAATTTGAATGTGCAATTTTTGCAAAGTTAATTTTTGCGTGCCCAATTTCTATGAATAATGTTTTTTTTTTTCTAAATACAATACAAATTTTGCGGAAGAAAATTGTTTGCATTTAATTTTAACCTACACAAAATAAAAATTTGCAAGATATTTGTAGAATAGGAAAATGTATACAAAATAAATATATGTATATAAATAAATAAATATACTTAATATAAGTATTTGTAAAAATTTAATTTTTCTTTTTCTTTTAGAATATATAAATGTAATGTACATATAATATGCATTATCGTTGTTAGGTAATAAAAAGAAAAAATAATTTAGTTTTTAATTTTTCTGTGTAGTTATAGAATTTTTTCGCAAAAAAATATATCTCAAATAAACATAAAAAGCAATAATAAAATTTATTATTATTAGCATAAGTTTATTGACATTTTACACAATAATAATAATTGTAATTTTAAAATTTTAAAATATTTTTTAAAATAATAAAAATTAATTCGTATATATGCAGCAAAACACTTGAAATTAATTAAATTTTAAAAATTTTTAAATTTTATATTTATAATATAAAATTTAACACGTTTTGCTCTTTATTATTATAGGCTACAAGAATCATGGTAAAATTTGACAAGGGTGAGCGATGAGGATCGACAACTGATGCAATAACGTCATTTAATAATCTTATACAATAATTACGAAATCTTATCATTACATCCTATCGAACTACGATCAAAATTGTATAGATCATTTTTCTCGCCACAAATACATTTTACATCACTCCGTACCTAAAGGGAATAAAAAACAAATTAATGCATGTAACTGCTTTTTGAGTTATTATAATTCAGACGAATTTAACCTCTTTAC
Source organism: Hybos culiciformis (assembly GCA_964007475.1). Lineage (NCBI taxonomy): Eukaryota > Metazoa > Arthropoda > Insecta > Diptera > Hybotidae > Hybos > Hybos culiciformis. The sequence goes on from OZ023275.1 coordinate 29,461,802, forward strand.
GTTTATTTTATGTAGTTTTTCATTACGTTTATCAATATAATACACTTAACTTTAAAACATCGAAAGAGGAACAACAATCTATAAACCCAATTTTCTAATTATAAATTCCGCCCTAAAGGAGTCTTAATCTTAAGAGAATCCGGTTCTAAATTAAACCTGTCGTTTTCATATCTATATTTCAGCCAATTTTGTTCTGCGTTAATTTTTAATTATCTAATTCTAATCTTTATTTATAATATCCATTATAAAGGTGATAGAATATGATATTTTCTATATCAGATCTAAATTTTATTTTTCTTAAAAAAAAAAAAGAAGAAAAATCTTAATAAAATTGTTCAGCTTAGTCAAAATAAAATTTTTCTCGAAAAAAAAATAAATTATTTAATTTTATTATCTTTGTGCACCCGATTTTGTTTTTTTTTTCTTTCTCTATGCACAAAGTGGTTCTTAATAGGCCTCTCAACTAAATATAAAAGCCATAGAAAAATAAATTTATAATTTTATTTTTTTCTTTTAAAACAAAACAATTTTTCTTTTTTATTAAAAAAAAATAAAATCTATTATATGAAAATTATTTTCCTTTATAAAATGAATTTTTATTGAAAAGAATAAAATAATAAAAAGAAGAAAATTGGCCTGTAAAAAAAAAAAAAAAATGACAAGTTTCTACTCTTAGACTTCAGACAATTTAATTTTTCTATTCTTCTTCTTAATATATTTCTCACCTTGCCATTTCATAATTTATATAACTAAGCATTTAAAGTATATAGTATTGGTTGTTAGAAAAATGATAATTGTAAAATTTTATTAATGTCAAAAATATTTGTGCACAATGCACACTTTAATAGTGTGTCAAATTTTATTATAAACCGGTTGGTTTTAAATAACTGTCTTCTACTGCCATTTCAAATCAAGTCTACGCTTGAGTTAATCACCCAGAATTCTTATATTAATTATAGTAAATTAAGGATTCAATTCATACATTATTAAAATTCATAAACAGAAAAATTCGAATCTATTAGGTCTGGGTTCAATTTATATATATAAAACTTCTTTTGCTTATAAATTTTATAAATTTCTATAATGTGATTTAAATAACAAGATTTAACTTTGATTTACATATGAATATAGGAATATAGGAATAAATATATTTATAAATATATAATACATAATTTATTATTTTTTTAAGTTATCACAGAAAATTTTATTGATTCGTGGCGGTAGTCGCGAAACTGTACATTTTATTAGTGTAAATTATGTATAATTATTCAACAGTATATATGTATATTTCTTTTATGGATAAAGATTTATGTATATCTTATAAAAATACAGCATGCTAATACAATGTTTTTGTTTTTTTCTCTTTTATTTTATCTTTGATTTTTCTTTAATTCAATATTAAAATATAACAAAGGTTTTAGAGTTAATTGAGTTGAGAGAAAATATAAAAAAAAAAAAAAGTTTTTTTTTTGCTTATAAGAATCTTTTTATCATTTCATTCCTCTAGTCCCTCTACTAGTATATCTAATTATGAATCTAAGTATATATAACAGAAGAAATCACAATAGGATACCACTCCTTTAATTTTGTCAAAACATCTCAGACATGTTTCCTTTTATTTCTTATTTTTATCAAGCATTCGAACTAAAACAGAAATGATCATTTTCTTGATGTTATTATTATACATTATTTTTTTTGTATAATATTAAATTCTTCTCCTCTAAAATTGTAAATTTTTTTTAAATTTTATTATGCGTTTCATAAAATGTTAATTGATTCTCATTTACTGAAGGAACAAATTGATTTCGTTTTGTCTATTCTATAAATACTAACTGAAAGAAAGCTTATTATTCGCCTGAAAATGCATATTTTGTTTTTGCCCATAAATACGAAATTTAAAGAAGAAGTTCATTAACAAAAAAAATTAATTAATAACGACAATAAATCTATAAAGAAATTTGAACTATTAACCAAATAGATCGAGGTATCAAGACCAAATGTCGATAAATTAGTATGGAATTGGTTTATAATTAAAAATCTCGTTTAAAAGAGGTCAGTCTCAACTCGATATCAAAGAACTAATAAAATTCGTCCACCCGACTAAAAAGTTTGATTTAGAAAATAAAAAAAAATTAAAATTTATCTAAAAATTTAATTTAAATTTTCGGGAATGTTATAAATTTTTGTAAACCTTCTTTTTTTATATATACATGCATATATATTTTTTTTCATGGCAGTGCAACATAAACAATGTTAGTCATTTTATGCCCTTTGTTCTATTCTTTTAATTTCATCATTTTTTCGAAGTATGTATATTTATAGTGATTTGTGTTTAGTTCTAAGTTTGATAATGTTTTGTTTAATTTTTTTTTTTTAACTTGCATATATTCTTTAAGATTTGTTTTATTACCTTTTCTGGAACAAAAGATAAAAAAAACTATGAACAGAAATATAATTATTCAACATCCATCGTGAGAAATATTGAATGGCATTTCAAAAATAGTTTATCATATTGAATATTGAATGTATACGTATATTTTATAACAAATGATTAAGTTAAGCCTTTTTAGGTCAAAGTTGTGCTTGGATAAACTTATTCGAGATAGTTTTTACAATGATTAATGGAGAGCAAAGTTTATGATATTGTGACCAATCTAAGCCTATATTCAAATTCAAAAGAACCAAAATTTGTAAATAACTATAATAGTTTAGCAATCTACAGAAATTCATTGTACTCTTCTGCGAAAAAAAAAAAATTAGTTTATTAAACTTAGTAAAAGAAGAAAAGCAGTTTGGTTTCTGTATGCATTTTTTTTTGTATGTTTGATATTTGAGAAATATATAAAAAACATTATATATGTAATGAAGAAGTATAACGCTGAAACAAAATTTATATTTCACTCTTATGTTTTCTTGAATAATTTGATATGTCTTTGTAATGATCGCATAATTTGTCATCTGTTTATCTTATAAAAATTTTTTTTTTAATGTACTTAAACGTTTGCGATATGTTCATGTAATTACAAAACTTTTTTCCATATATATTTACTTAGTTACACCTATGTACACATAACTTAACTAAGTACAGAGAAATATAAAAATATTTTATCTTTAAAAGTGTAAGCTAGTGACGTTAATCAAAACTGATTAAAATTTATTCCTGGTGGGGACGTAGTATATATTAATATTAATATTTGATTCTCAATAATAAACCAAAATTTAAAATTTATTCCAACAATAATAATGACATATTAAAAACAAAAAACTAACGATTAAGATTTATCACAATAAAATTATTCCATTAGACCTAGTAGAAATTAGTCATAATTGCTGAAAAAATATCCATTAAAGAATCATAAACGATTCAAAATTTGAGGAGTAACCGAAATTTGTATTACAAAATAATGATTGGTCTATATTTATAAGGTGCTTATTATGAAGCTCACATACTGTACCATAAAATTATTTTTCATTAAAAAGAAACGGATATGAATGAAAATGTGAAAATAGGATTATGTTGATTTTTATGATCGAATCGTGATCGAATCGTGAACCCTCTAGCTTTGGTGTTTAATATATAGCAAAACTTAGTTATAATTAACATTTAATATTTAAATCCATCCACAGATCACTTATAGTTGAGAATAAATTAATTTTAGTATACGATTTTATTGTTTTTTTTTATAATATATACTGATAAACAATCTTATGTGTTAATCAATTTTTAAGATAAAAGAATTAGTATAACAAAAATGTATTTTTTTCCTTAAAAGGAAATGTTAAGGTTAACCAAAATTGGTTATTTCTAAATATTGGGATTGATATTTAAAAATAATAAATAAAATATTCGATGGGAATCGACAAATTAAAGGTGAGAGGAAATTGCGTATTAAAAACATAATAATTTCTTATTCAATTTTACTTTATTTATTTTTTTTCTTACTTCATCGATTTTTAATGAAAGTCAAAATCAATGTTTGCGCCCACATTTTATCAATGAAACTGGATTTTGTGGTTTTTCATTTGAATTTTAATCAAAAAAAAAAAAAAAAAAAAAAAATAAAAAAACATTTGAATTAAAAGAGGAAGAATAAAATTAAAAAAAAAATAATAATAATAAATTTATGAAAAAGAAATGTTAATTTGTTTGAAACATCATCGTTATATTTTTATTTAAAATTTGAATTAAATTAGAATTTGTGTCAAGGGATTATAAATTAGTTTTATTAATTTATTAAAATTAGCAGAGTAACAGGGACAGATAATATTAAAAAATATATATATATTCAAATTGTGCGGTTTGTGGAGGTTCAAGTTGATGAACTAAATAATGACAATAATATTAACACCAAAAATCAAAATATAAAAATCTAGTTATGATAATTTTGGAAAATTTTAAATTATTTATTTATTTATCATTTTTAAATCCGGCATCATGGATAATTAATAATATTAAAATAAGTATAATATGATGGAAACACGGGTATACATAAGGTAAGTCTAAGCAACTTAATTATATGTTAGTTAGAAACTCAATAGTATATGGCTGTAATATATATATAGGACGAGGTTTAAATTAGAAAATTTTTAATTTCATTAATACGAGTTAGAATAATAATATTTGTACATATAATATATCAGAAATAGGTCAAATAATAAAAAATTTTAATAATTAAACATAGTTGGATCAACACTACATAATATCGTAGATTCAGTTAAATAAATAATTGGGGTGAGATTATTATCACTTATAATTTCAAAAAGTTACATTTAAAAATATTATATTCAAACGGCACACGAAAAGCCTTAAAATAAATAATTAATTCATTTTTTTTTATTAACATAAGCCTCTAATTTTTACATTATTTGAAATAATTATCATACTACCTATATAGTTTAATTTAATATTTTTTTGCACTGATTAAAATTATTAAGTTTTTGGTTGATTGCTTACGAAATAAAAAATAATAAAAAATTTTGCAGCTGGCAAAAAAATTAAAATTTATTAAAACTACTGAGAAAAACTTAAAGAAATAACAAAAAAAAAAAAAACCTCATACAATAAATATAATATAAATCAATATATTTATGTACTATGTAACAAAAAAAAAATCTTGTATGTATATATTTAAAGAAAATTATTAATATTGAGATTTTTCTTAAGTAAAATTAAGAAATTATTACTTTCCGAAGTGATGTAGAAAAAGATAAAAAAAAAACCATTTTATACTTAATTTATTGTTTAGAAATATAACATAATAATAACAAAAAAAAAGTAAGTAAGTAAGTAAGTAAGTAGAAAAGGGTAATTGAATTTAATTTCACGCCTAATTTCTATCTAGGTAATTACTTACTTGTACTTCGATAAAAAGTTAAAATGTTTTTTTTTTTTTTTTTCATAATTTTTATTTGAAAAACTATAAATCATTGTATAGATGTTAGGTTCTTTAATAGTTTTTATATTATAGATATTATGACGAATAGATTTTTTGGTTCAACAAAATTCGATCAATATAAAGTGATAGTGGAAATTTTAAGATAATTTTACGCTAATGGTACCTAAGTCTGAATGCAACATCTTATAATCAAATCCATACATCAGTAACCTGACTGTCAACGAATAATTCGTTTCTCTTAGGATCAATTTATGGTATTCTGTTTGTTAAAATTTGCACTTAAAAATGATTTCACTTAAATATATGTTTATAATAATATTCATATATAGGACTCAAAGCAGTGTTTTGCTTAAGTAAGTTGACTGACACTACTTCCAGGAAAAGAAATAGAACTAAAGTTGGTACAGACTGCCAAATATAAGTTTACTCACTTACAACTAAAATTATTAACAAATCTGAAAGAAAAAAATTTAAATTTTTTTTTATTTTGCTCTACTAAAAAATATGAATTGCAATTATTTTTTTCAATAATATGATTTTCATTATTGCAAAATTCTAATGTTGTTAGTGTGCTGTCACTGGACTAAAATAAAATGAATAAAATAATATACAAAAACTAGATAGAAAATATATATAACTAACTATGTAGATGCTGAGGTGAAGCAATTCATTTTCAAAACAAGAAGTTTTTTTTTTTTTTGCTAAGAAAATATGTTTAAATAAAAAAAAAAAAAAAACTTTGTATAGACATACATAAATGCAGTTTATATATATATGATTCCTTTGAAAATTTTATTTCCAGTGAATTAATGATGCACCTTTTTGCACAATTTACTTTTACGGAGCAAAAACTGAAAAAAAAAAAAATATCAAACAGATGTATTTTTATTTTGCTATGATGATGTCTAGAATAGTGCAATGACCATCAATAGTAGTAAAACCATTTTTGTTGTTACTCAATAATGATTGTACATATATGTATGTATGTTTTTTGTGGCTGAAAAAGATCAATTTATCTTGTTTTCATCTTAAGTTTTTTTTATATTATTTCAAAACAATTACATTGAAAATTATTACGCTATAAGGTTCATTCAAAACTTTTGTTATTTAGACAATATAAGTTTTGTGGAAGACCTTAAAAAGAATTTCTTTAAGTTTACTTTCACTGCTTAATTTATAAAGTGAATTAGATCTAATAAAACTTATTACTAAAATCACAATACTGGGTTTTTTCTCCTCATCAATAAAAAAAATTTCATTTCATAAAATAGACTTTCCAATGTTCAATTATATTTTTTTTCTTAAATTGTTAAAATAATTTTCTACTTTTATTTTAGTTTAGCATTATTGAAGTATATACTACATGTCTTATTTCAAACTTTAACAATTTCTTTGGTGTTTGAATTCAAAACAAGCAAAATGTTGAACCCAGTTTTTATTATTTTTAGCTCAACTGTATACGACGAAGATTTGTATTTTTAAGCTAAAAAATATTGAAACTATTTTTTTATAATTATATTTCAAATTACGCAATGCGATTAAGTAAAGATGCATCAAAATGATCATTATGTGATAGAGAATTGAAGTTTCCGTTTATCATTATTAGTTTGTCATTTAAACTATATTTTAAGTTATATTTTTTTTTGTGAATTAACGATAAAGCTATAAATTAAAGTATTATGATTTTTTTTTTTTTAATTTTATCTAAATGTGTCGCGCGCAATCATCATTTATTATTTATTTTTCTTTGTTGATTCAATCAATGAAAAATCAACTATATAATTTGTATTTAATATTAATACAGAAGCTCTATCACGTAAGATAATAGTAATTTAAAATGATATTTGATATTAATAAAGCTTCTACAATTACTTTTGAAACTATATGCGATTCATTTTCAATATTTTCATATCATAGTCGTCTATTTGAATGAAGTGGAAGAAAAATTGCAATTTAATTAATTAGTATAACTATTAAGGGTTTTGTTTATCGTTATAAAGTCTAAGAAAAATAAAAATTCATTGTTATGGGTTTGGAAGATCCTTAAAGACTTTAGTTAGATTATAGAACAATATTTGATTGAAATAAGCTATTTATTTAGATCAGTCCGTAAATTAATTTTTATGATTGTTAATGAGAATATTTTGGTGGGCAAGTTATTCTATTATTTTTCGGCTCTAATTTGTCTTCCGACGATAGTGGAAGCTACGGTCATCCTTGATTTCTAAAGGTGCTGCAGATTAAATTTAATTAAAATCTTTCAGAGTAGATGGGGTACATATGTATTTTAGGATTATAGACTGGAGATCCTTAAGAATATTTTCTATGCATTATATGTTTTTAAGAAGAAAATATAAATTTTAGCATTATAAAATTGTTCATACATATACAATAATATACATAGGTACATACTTTATATACTTTATAATTAACAGATTTTTTTTTTATTTATTTATTTTATAACACTGACCTCATTTATTTTGACTAGAAATATATGTTGTGTTATATATTATAGTCATTGAAACCGCATATTTATTCCTTCCTTCATAAAATTTATAAATGCGGTAACTTGTAATGAATTTTTAATATAAAAATTTTCCAATTGCTAGTTTTTCCGTGCATTAAAATAAACTTTAAGAAACTCTGCGTTTTAGTCTGTTTAATAAAATAAAACATATTTTATGATTATGACCACATTCTACAATATAATATGTTATATATACGTATATTCAAGCTATAACGGTATTTGCTTCTTAATGATCAGAGATTTTGTTATTTTGGCGTTGAAATTGAAGTGATATGCGTTATAAAGCTACTTTATTTCTATATGCATGTAAATTTTAAATCTTGATATTTTTAATAATAACGTGAAGAAAATTAAACTAAGAATATTCTTCTCAACATTTTCTTGTTAAACCAATGCTTTTTATTATCTGCACATATTATAATGATTCGCATTGATATCAATTTTTAAATATATGAATCTTTGAAAATTTAGTGGACTTTAAGGAAACTTTACAAATAATCTTAGCAAATATATATATTGAACAAGTATTTCCTTTCTTCAACACTTCTAACACATTAATCATAAGATCTAAGCTAATTATACTTTGTTTCAAATAAGCTTACAAATCTTTATGCTGGCCATACACGGTCCAACTTGATTGTACAACATGTTGACAACAAGTTGTACGTTTTGACACACACGATACAACTTAATATTAAAATTTTTATATTTTTTGCCAACCAACTTCCAACAAGTTGTCAACTTGCCCACACACGATACAACTTACTACGTTGTCAACTTGTTGTACAACCAAGTTGGACCGTGTATGGCCAGCATTATAATTATAGAAGTTGAAATTTTCATACTCATAAGACCATGTGAGTCTTTTTAATGATTTGAATGTCACTCATAAACAATTGGAACGATCAAGCCACAAAAGCCAATAACAAGTATAAAGTTAAGAAAATCTTAAAAGAAATTTTCTGAAAAAAAAAAAACTAAAACTTTTCTTTCTTAAAATAAATAAAAATATAATATGTCTGTTGTTTTTTTTTTCTTTTAATTTTATGATGAGAAAACTTGTTTTCAACATCAAAAAGAGGCTTCTATTGGCATTACCAACCACAATTTATAACTAAAACATAATATATTTTTTATGTTTATTGGACTTTTCAAAGACTGTTTTTGCTTCGTATTTTTTTTTTATTTTTTTTTTCCCTAAAATTGTAATAATAAATTTAAAGATATTTAATCAATTTAATTTTTTTTTTCTGTTTTTTTTTTCAAATAAAATGTATAGATGTGGTGAGTGTTCTTTTCATATGTAAATTTATAAATTAAAGCAAATATAAATGTGTATATATATTTATCTATATTATGAGTTTTAAAATTAAATTTAAGCTTGCACACAGGCACAGGTGATTTATCATTTATATGTGAGTTGTAATTGTGACCAAACGATAATTTTTGATAAATTTGAAGACAATATGTTTTTATAGTTTTAGTAGAGATAATTAAAAGATTTTGTTTTTAGAAGAAATGAAATTATTTTAAAAATAACAGATTGCAGATTAAACTAATTAAACTAATTCAACTATAATTAAGTATTAATAACACATTTTAAAAATCGGATGATTTTCTTTGGGTGAAAAGGAGATTTGTTTTTTTGATATCTACTATTTACTAATTTTTTTTTCAACATGATGATCGTGTTTAAATTTGATAATGGCAGTCATATGCGTATACAAGCATAATGCTTGCAACTAAATCCAAGTATTAATTCTTTTTAGTATTTTTATTTTAAGTTTTTTTTTGCGGCTGATCGGCTGTTGGATAAAAAAGTGAAAGATTATGACAAATAACAACAAAATAATGTACGTTCTAATATCGTTATTAAAAACCAAAATTGGATATTAAAACATTAGGTTTTTTTTTTATGGTAAAGTTATAGAACAACAGTTTGAATTAAAATGATAAATTTTTTAACATTAAATGATGTTTTTAAAATTAGAAATCTTAAATATAATCACACTGTTGTTTGGTGCTACTACACTTTGATTATCGTCCAACTATTCTGCCAATGACTACCAATGAAGCAATAACTACAAAATCAAGATGAATTACAATTAAGGATGCCATCAAATGACATCATGAAAAATAGTGAGACAAATGTTGCGTTAAATGCAACTTCCCTTAGAAATAAAATGAGAAGATTTGTAGGACATATAGATAAAATAAATGTTGCTGTTCTCTAAACAATTATTATCTAACGTTCTACGAATAAAAGCGGATTTTAATTTTCAGTACGTGTACACATATTTGTTAATGTTGATCAGCAAAATTTTGTTCTAATATCCAAAGATTAACGCAGACAGTATAATTATTTTAAATCTGGCTTTCACATTATCAGTGATTATAATCATCACCATCATCGATATTAAGTAACTAAGTATATACATAAAGTTCTAAGAAAAGAATGCAATATTTTAAAATTTTATTAACATTATTTCAATTACATAATATGTACATTAATAAAAATAAATAGGAAGTAAAAGAAAAACTAAGGAAGTAAAAGAATAATTTTGATATTATTTTATTATATATTAATAAACACAAAAATGATAAAAAGTTTTCTTAATTAGTCATAATTCAAATATTAAGTTTATTGTTTATTTTCTAAGTTAATTTATGTTTATGTTTTTTTTTTTATCTAAAAGCAAAAATGTTATTATTGTATTCCAATTTCAAACAAGTTCTGAGAATTTAACGAATTGAAAAATTAAAATTAAATTTACTTTATTAATAATAAAAATAACTATATATTTATTATATATAGTGTTGAATTGTACTAGTTATCTCAAAAGCTTACCGGAAAAATTTCACAGCATAAATGTGTATGTAACTGATTATAGATAATATTAGTCAGTATTTGACTATCTAAGTTAGTTTCTGAAGATAAGCTTATTATTCAGTATAAGTAAGTAGACAATTAATAAAAATCTCTAAAAATTTAAGAATATCTTGAGAAAGAAAATTGGCTTAGCAGCCCTCATACACTCAACGGAATAAATAAATAATACTTTCGAAAATAATAAAATTGAGGATGTTTTACCTAATTGCAAGCAACCAATATAATTATGTCATATGCACATATATAACAATTTTCTACGATGTATAAACCCTAGTCCGAGTCTAATTTTTTGTTGGATGCCAAAATGACATTATTGACATTTAATACAACTCCAGATAGAATTTATTTAAAAGTTAATTTGAATTTATCACAATACTTAAGCTTAAAAACATCAGAACCAATTTAAGCAGACAATTTCGGACCTTCAGTGCTTCAAAAAGATTCATATTAATACAAAAAAAAAACCCCCAAAAAAATAAGAAAAAATATTATAAATTATTGTGTATATCTTAAGAAGATAAAACAAAAGTTTTGTAGGCAAAATATTATAAAATTTTACTACTGCCCACACAGTCCTTTTTTTTCTGCTAAATTTTTGCATTACAAGAGTAAATTTATTTTTAATTTAGCCTTCCAGCATAATTTATACAAATCTTTTCAGCTGCAACTATTATGTTTTCATTTTATTTAGCAATATTTTGAAATCACTTTGCATTTAATAAATTTGAATAAATCTTGCAAAATTCTTATACATATACGATTATAACGTAAACATATAAATATATATATGCAATTGTGCATATATATCTATTTATATATTATATTATATATAATTTTAAACATATATATATATGTGGACCTGAAAGACCTTAAATAATAAAATAAGTAATAAATTCAAATTACCAAATATTTTATTTAAACAAAAGTATAAAAATTGAAAAATTGTCATAATCATAATATACTTATGTTTTATGTATATAACTTGGTAACAATTTATTTATGTAATAATAATTCAATTCAAACACATTTATTTTATTACATATGGAATTTTCGTATTTTTAGGAAATATATATAATATTGTTTTTAACACCAGCAAAAGCTCAAAAATATGACTGATGAATATTTTATTGAAAATAAACATGAAACTATTACTTCGGGCAATAGCCAACGGACGTTTTATAAGATTATTCGGTTTCGACTTCACTGAGTGCAGCTCGGCGATCGATACCATGTCAGTGTGTTTTTAAGCTTGGTCATTTTTGCACTTTATCAGTATAATATGCAATGGATGTTCACATTTCCTCTTCGGCAACTAAATAATATAGATTTTTTTTTAGTTTCTACTGGGTACTAAAAAAAATGTAGAACTAAATTAATTTTGTAACAAAATTTGATTAAAAAAATTATATAAAAATAATGTTTCAATAAAACAGTACTGGTTAAGGTGTTATTGTTCAAATAAGCAAACTTACAAGTCATGTGAATATTTTTTAAGAAAATATCTTTTTAATGAATTGAATTTTTATGTAGGATGTAAAAATTTACTATTTTTTTTTATTCATAGGTTGCACTATAATCAAATTTTTTTTTGAATTAATTTTATTTCATTTTTTTGCATTCAATTAAAGTTCTGTTAAACCATGATTGTGCATTGTAAAATGTAACACGCTTATGGTTTGTTATTTGTTTGATGGCATACATTTTTTTTTACAATCGAGTATACAAATCTATGTAGGTATACTTTTTAGGTTTAATCTTTTATTTTGGAGATATGTACAAGTACAAACATTCAAACGTACATAGAAACAACCTTAAAAATGTTTATCTTAAATGAAAATTGTTAACAGATTGAAATGAAATAAGTACATCTGGTATGTGACTTGTACGGATCATAATTAAAAAGTCCAAAATTAGAATTTGTTGATCGAACATTCAGCCATGACAGTTCATGTATTTTGTGTCCGTTTGAACTAAAGCTTATATTTCTCAATAAAATAACGTCGTACATATCGTAATGTATGTTGTGTGTAATTTGACTTAAAAATGAGATGTAATATTTTTCATTTTTTTTGCGAAATAATTTTAAAAATTCTTATAAAAAAAAATGTATATAACTAAAATATATAGGAAAAAGGGTTGTCATTTTTTTTTTCCAAGTTTTTGACCACAAAAACAATTCTATTTTTTTGTTTAAGAACTTATTTTACAAATATTTGTTGTTTGCAACAACTTACAAAGAGTACAGATAAAATATGAAATCTTATAATTATGAAGTCAATGATTTCGTTGCACTAAGCATTCTAACATCTCAGTCTCTAAATGAATTCCAAGCTAAGAGTCAATAAAACAACTTACAATAAGAAATTATTAAAATTTAATTATTAATTTTTTTTTATTTTGTATGAAAAGTTAGTTCTTTACAAATATCTTAAAAAACTCAATTTTAACTTTTAATAAACATACATAGTCAGTCATAAATATATACACACGATTTCCGTAATCAAGTATTATCATCCGTTTTGTGAAATTTATTGGTGAAATGCCTAATGCCAAATAAATTATCGCCTTCTATACTAAATACTAATCAATCACAAATTGTAGAGATTTTTTCTAATAGGTTCTTAGGGTTATTCAATATGATTGCTAAAAATACAACTTTTATAGTTAAAGAAATTTAATATTTAAAAAAAATGAAAGTGACGCGATTGTTTGCACCAATTTTCTTCTAAGCAAAACGAAGGAGTTGGTTAAAATTAAATAAAAAAAAAATAAAATTCTTTTGGACATTGTTAAAAATTCCTATACAAAATAAATTAAATACCAAATAACAAAGATATCAGTTGGCAATAAAACAAAAGCTGCCGCTATTAAATTATGCTTTTGAAAGATATAAAAAAATATGTTTAAATAGATTTTAAAACAAATTTAAATCATCGCGTGAGAAATCTATGTATGCCAAAAAAAAAAAAACAAAGCTTTAATAAAATTAAAAACAGCCTTTTAAATAGTTTATGAATGCATTATACAATTATAATTATATTAAATTAAAAATTAAGCGTATTTAAATGAATAGTTTTTTGCTATACTTATCGATAAATATATTTTATTATTTTATCAATCTTATTTCCCCACAACACCATATTTATAATTGTTCAAGCTCTATTTGTTCAATGTCCAATGAAATTGTTAAATTTTCCTAATAATCCCAAACATTTTTGATATTATTCAAACAAAAATTAATAAAATGTCAATTGAATTTTCTTGAATTTAAAATTTTCGGAAAATATTTAAACATAAAACATTTGAGTGAAGCTTCAATCTCAAAATTATTGGAATTATATACGAATACATTGCTCTTTTGGTTTGGTTACAAAAATTATATGAATGAAACTTTATTTTAATAGATTTACAATTATCATCAAAGTATCAAAACAAATATTAAATTCATTATAAAATATTTTTTAATGGCATTATTTTATAGAATCAACATATCGAACAGCCAACTTCACCATTTAAGGTTGACTAAAAATATCATCTTTATAATGATGAAGACGATAATGTCGGCAGCATGAATGGAATATATATATGTATTTATATATATATATATATATATATATATATATATATATATATAACTTAAAACCCATTTTAACTTAAACTTTAAAAATACATACACTTCTTTTTCTTAATTTGTAAGAAATACAAATAAATGAGATAGGAAAAATAAAAAATTCTTCTAAGAAATTCTTGGTCTTTTCACAAAGTATATATTGAAGTTAAAATTAAATGAAAAAAATTATGTTTTATAAGGCTGAGTTGTTATTTATTTTCATTTTTTAAGGAATATAATAAAATATTTCGCATAATTCTCATTTACAAAGCATGACGAATATTTGTAATAATTTTTATATTTTGTGCATCTTTTAAATAGTTTATTGTAAACTTAGCTAACAGTTTCACTACTTAAAAAAAAACCGATATCTCTCTAGAATTTTAATAGAACTTTTGGATATTGAAATATACAAAGGATGCAGTTATTTTTCAAAGTTCTATATGACAACCAAAATTAGCAAATTTTAATCCTTCTGTAATCACACTGTAGTCCCCCAATCATAAATTATTTTTATATTTATTGTTGTTTTGTTTCCAAATTATTAGCACGAGATTTTCGTAACACCTTATAGAAATATGAAAAAAAAATGTTTCAGGTTTATTATATGAGAAACATAATTAATTACAAACAATATTATTCAACAAGGAAACTATTGTTTGTAATTTATAATAATTACAAAAAAAAAAAAATAATAATAAAAAAAAAAAGTTCACAGAAGCATAAAAAACTTGTTTATATTTATGAACTATGAAAATAAACAATACCTAATTTTTTCAAACTTGTATAGAATTTCACAGAAAATATTATGATTGTAGCACAACAAGTGGAATTCTTATATTTTTCTTAGAATTTGCGTAAATTCTAAGAATTTAGGATAAGGTAAACCATTATGTTATTATTCTATTAAAATGGTTTAAGATCATATTAAATTTTATATTGATGTATGTATATGATGTACATGTGTATGAAGTAATAATAAACTAAAACAAACATATAAAGTAAAAGTAGACTAGTAAAAAATATAAAATTTTGTTATATTTTTTGTTTTGTTTTCATTAGTTGAAAAAAAAATAAATAAATAAATAAATTAAGAAAATTAAAAATATATAAGTAAAAATTTTGGCGCTAAAACATTTTATGAACAAAAATCATTATCTTGATTTTGAGACATTACATGTTATAAAAATGTTTGTTCCAAATTTTAACATTAATTTCCGGTTAAACTTTATAAATATTATTTTACGTCAAAGAAAATCTGTAAATACCTATATATCTATAAAAAAAATAAAAAAAAAAAATCATTTAATTTTACTTAGTATATAATTATTTTGCCAAAAATTTTTCAAACCACATAAATATTATTTATTTTTCTGTTAAGTTGTCAACTTCTGTTGCATTGCATAAAAATAGTCTTGTTTTTTTATAAAAGGAAATGCGTGAAAATATTATGCGAAGAGTTGTATACCTTACATACTTAATTTATATAATTTTATTTGAATTATATAAATTTCCCTTCAATTTTATATATTTAGTATTTCCCTTCAATTTTATTTAAATAATTCTTCCTATTTTTCCTTTCTTCAGTGTGAACAACATTATAATTTTGGCAGATTATTCTTATTATTAGATATATGTAGATATAGATTCATATAAATGTAGTTTTATGTATATTATATTTTTATTTTATTTAATTTTAATTTTTAAGAAAATTAAAAATTACAGATAATGTTCCCCCCCACACCAAAAAGTTAACATGACAATTGTGAATGTAGGAAAATGATGGCGTCCGCCAAAACGTAAATTTCTATGAATTTTGGAAAATTGCCAATATGATGAAAGAAATTGAAAAAAAAAAAAAAAAAACTGAGCTAGAAAAACTATTACATATATTCTTGGACGTAAATAAACATTATGCTATTTTCATCACTGACACCCGAATATCAATTAATAAATACATTTCTTGTTTTTTTCATCTTAATTTTAACAAACAAAAAATATATAAAAAACAGATTACGCTTTTATAATAAATAGTAGAACTGTCCATGAAATTGAAAATACGTCAAACAAGTTCACAGAGAAAAAATTTATATATAATTATACGAAAAAAAAAGTTTAAAGAAGCTCAGGCGTAAGACCTCATCAATTTTTTTGGGTCGTGAAATTATTATTAAGTACTTATAAATATACGACCTTACTTAATTTCTTACATTATAGTGAAGTTATTGTGTCGGAAGATATATATCTAAAACAATATAACCACCTTCAGGCTTTTTTCAAAATAACTTCCTCAGATTCATCCGAAAAAATCTGGAAGAACACTTCTATTTGCAAAATTGGAAATAATTTTCTTTAACAGTTTATTTGTTTTTAAATTTGAATATGTTATTAACGTTCAATGAAAAAATTTACAATCCGTTTTTTAGATATACCATTCCTATATTAATTTTCTGTACACTCAGAATATTGCCATGAGAGTCTTTTGAATTGTCATCATATGAGCAAAATATTAAATTAGGTAATTTTAATTTTCTCATATCAAATTAATGCTCAAAAACACATTTAATGTAGTATTTGAATTCGAAAAACACAATTAGTTTAAACATCACAACAAAAATAAACCAGCTAAAATGATTTTCCCAAATTTGAATTCAATTGCAAAGTTCAAATGAAGTTCGTCCAATTTGTGTTTTAATGAATTGCATACAAAAATAAATTAAATATTTTCATGCCTTTTGCATCAAAAATAAAAATATGCGCTATTATATTCGCTTTCATTTAAGCTTAAAGGCCGGTATTCAACTGGAGATAAAATCAACTTTTTCATATAAAATTTTATCTGAGATAAATTTTATCTGAGTGAATTTAATTTATCGGTACCCAACTGAAGATAAATGGAAATTTATCTGAGTAAAAATTGTATGAAAATATTTTCACTCAAATAAATTTTATTTCAAAAATTTATCTTGCAAAGAATGTTTTGAACATTTTTTTCAAGATAAATTTTGACATTAGGTCGTGTAAAAAGAATTTGACGTTTGTTGTTTGTTGTTTAAAGTTTGTTTTTCATCAAAAATCAGAAAACTAAAATAATTTCTATAATATTTACCAATAAAAAATTAATTAAATAAAATGGATGAAAGTTGGGAGGTAAGTAATTTAAAAATAAAATTGTTTAGATAGTTTTTATCAAAATATATTTTTTTAGGCGGATTTTTTGGAAGATGGAGTTGAAGATTAAAACGAAAATAATGTCAAGTGTCAAGTACATAAGTCAGAAAGTCATGTGTAAATTTTTATCTCACTCAATAATGTTCCTTTTCAAGATAAAATTTATCTTGTACTTTATCTTCAGTTGAATACCGGCCTTAAGCTTATAAGTTTAAGCTTATATTCTACATAATTAGAAGTTGTGTGGAGTGGGTTTTTAATTGGCTAAAAGTGTCAATCATTCTCATTTAAAAATTGTATATTTTAAACACTTCTTCGTCAAATTTCGATCCCTGATTGGTCTTGGAGTGGTATTAAAATTGATGTCTTTATAGGTAATTGTCAATTTTCGGAATTCTATATAAAAATGTTGAATGCAACAAATGAAAAACTATATTAAAAATGTTGAAAACGTTCTCAATAATTACGTTGAAAAATGTCTCAATTAAATCCCCAATTTAATGATCAAAAAATCTCACAAATTGAACATGCGTATCCTTATTTCGAGCTTTATGATTGTATTGAATTTTTAAACTTTTTATATTTTCTATGAAGAAAATTTTTGCCACCTCATGGGGATTTCCAAAGTATTTTCTTTTTGTTAATAAAATAATTTTTTGTTCAATGGCCACACAGTATCGTTTTTCTGCCAAAAAAAAAATAAAATAAATTACAATAAAAGTATACATATGAAAAAAAAAATTCTAATTTTAGATTGCAAACAAAAGCCAATAACCAAATTACTACATTCAATGAAAATCTTTGATAGAAATCAATTAAAATGATTTTTTTTTTTTTTTAAAGTTGATCAAAGATTATTTTTAAAAGATAACCACTTTCATTTAATAGAAGAACCTATACAAAAAATATTCCTAACTATAATTTACTTTCATGTACAGGAAGCGATAACGAGTAATTGTTTTGAAAAGTTTATGTGTTTTATTAAAATTTATAATTAAAAATTTTAAGTTTTCCATCTTCAACAGTGATAAGCAGAACAATCAATATAATCAAATTAATCCGAAAATACTTTTTTTTTGTGGAAATCCTAAAGAACTGAAAAGCAAATATTTCTATATGAAGAAATCACATATCATATCCGTTACCCACATAAATAACATCTTTATTATCGATGCTTTCTTTCTGATTTTTAAATTAATTACCCTACTAGACTAGATTATTGGTGTGTGTTTAAACTTATTGTCCAAATTTATGAAAAATATTTATTTTGGATGTTTTTGCTTATTTTCATTTAACACCTCTAGACTGAAAATTTATACACTATGAACTTAATTACAGACTAATAAATGATGCAAAATATATTTTTAATTTTTTTTTTTAGAAAATAAAAAATAAATGATTCAATAAAATTTCTTTGAATTTTATTTATATAAAAAATAAATTGAGATTAGGGAGCCAAAATTAAACAAAAAAAAAAAAAAAATAGGTATATCTACTAGTCATTGGCATTAAAAAGTTTCGATTTTTGTTTTTAACAAAATGATATAGCTAGTTTAGATGGAAACTATATAATGAAATGAATGTATCTCGATGTATTGACGTAAAACTGTATATGACTAAGAATGAAGACTCAAAATTAAACGAACTACATTAGGTAACATGTTCATATAGAAAATATGCATATAGCTATTAATAATACTAAAAAAAATGTTTCCCAAATTTTATCATTCGTATATATTCATCATTCATCGTATCATCGTAATTCATATAACATTATTATATCATTCATTATTTTTTTCTTTTACATAAATTAATATTGGAATAATTTAAAATGAAGTAGCAATTATTCAGAATATAGACTTCCAATGTTTTCTTTTAATAATATTGAAAATTAAAGAAATTAAATGAAGTTTCAAGCAAACAATTTGAAGTTGTATTCATATAAATATTGAGGGTACGCCATTTGAAAATAGGTCAAATTGACGTAAGGCCTTTATACAAAAATGAAAAAAAGTTTTTTTGGTAATTATAAGAGTCTAAATATTGTAGACTAAAGAAAGTATTTTGTCTAACTCTGCTTTATTAAAAAATAATTTTGATGCCATGAAAATCGATAATTTCTTATCTTATTATCAATATTAAAAGTACCATCAGTAAAATTAATAAATCTCTCTCAGTTTTTATTAAAATTTTTGTAATTAATTACTATAATTTTTGTTTTATTTATTTTTTTTTTGTAAAATTTTTATACCACATGACAAAACCATTTAAATTTTTGTTAAATAATCTGTACTAAAAAAAAAATTGTTTTCTGTTGGACTCATAATGACAACGATTTTGTTGGATTGAGAACCATAATATTATTCACATTGATGATTTTTTTTTTTGAGTTAACAAATATAATTGATACAATTTCAAATCTTTCAGCTATTTTTACTCTTTAGAATTTTTTTTCTTTTTTTGATTAACTATTACCTAAAAAGTTTATTTTTCACAAATTAAATTGGCGCCTCCCAGCAGGGTTTCCTCTTTTTGTCTATAGATATTTTTAAGACAAAAAAAAAATTGTTTTTAATTAATAAATTTTAGATAATATCTATTTCAATTGATATATTATGTATATATGTACAATTGTGCATTTTAAATACATAAAAATATTGAAAAAAAAAAGAAAAAAAAATTGTTTAACTCTTTTGACCTTCTGGTCAGTTCATTTCTTCTCAAAAATAAGGCAAGAAAAGAGCCATTAAACTGATTGATTAATGAATATCATTTTATTCTGCTTAAATTCGTTTTTTGTTCTGTTTATTATTTTTCTTTTTTTTTTCGATATCAAATAAGACATATAAAGATATCTTTATAATTTGTGAGATATTTATAGCTAAAGTTATGTCTGTTCGTTTTTATGAATTTTCGGCGTAGCTACAATTTAACTTTGCAAATGCAATTTAATATAAAACATTAAAATAATTCGATTCAGTAAAATTGACTTTGAGACCTTATTCTTGAATGTAATTTTTATTAATTGTTGGTGTGAACTATTTTTTTTTTGTCACCGAGAGAGAGTAGAAAATAATTTATTAAAACAAAATGTTCAAGTACTCTTTTGGATTTTATAAAATTTCAATTATGAAAATAATGTTTTTTAATCACGATAAAAATTTATTAATTATTTTTTTGTTAAAAATCAAAGTATTCTACATGTCATTAATTTAATAAAATAAAATTAAAACTTCATTTATTTGACCCTTTAAAAAAGAAACTAAAAGAGTTATAAAATCAAATTTATTTGAAAATATCATAATCATTTTGTTACAAAAAAAAAATACTGATTTATATGTTAATACCTATTTACATCTTAAAGAGGAAATGAAAAACACATAGACCAGACGAATAGTATCTCATCTTTTCTTTTTGGCTTCAATGAGTCATATTTAAACTTTTGAAATCGGTGCGTTGTATTAGTTACACTCGTTTTTTTTTGTCGAAACATAATAAATAGTCAAATTTTCGACGGACACAACATTTATATAAGAAGTATTTTAACTATTATTTTCATTTTTCAAAACCTGTTTATACTTCATAATTTCTTTTTCTATCAGTGAACTTATGTAAACTTTATTTGAATCTAATTTAAAATATCAGTTAGCTTCACATATTTAGAGAGACCCTTATCAAGACCCTTTGAAGAACCATCAGATCAGCAATACTTAAAAAGCTTTAAAAATAGTTTAAGTGAAAAACAAACAATTTTTTCTCATGTAATTGTTAATTAGAAAAAATAATTTAACCGAACATAATGTCTAGAGCGCCACTAACAGCTACTTAACATCACGCGTTCTTCACGATTTAAAACAAAAAAAAAAAAAAACTTGATTTTTTTTCCACAGTTTTTTTTTATCAAAGATTTTTATAAACTGAAGTTATAAGATTTTATCTTAAAAAAAAAAAAAAAAATAATAATAATTTTTAATATGAATTTCATTAAAAACATACAGACAAAAATAATTTTTAGTTTTTTTGTTTTTGGTTACACTCTAACTAACCTTTTTCTCTTTTTTTATATGCCCAAAAAAAAAAAACACAGACTATATTTTTTTTTCTAATTTTATAAAGAAAAACGATTTTTAAATAAAGATAATAATTGGTATAAAGTTTTTTATTTTTTATTTTTTTGTTAAATAAAATGGTTACAGCTTTTTAGATAATATATACATAAATATGTATGTCCATCATAACGATACGATGATTATGATTAAATGTATGTTATATATATTTTTTAAATTAGGCATTTTGGAATAAAGCTTTCTGCAGACGAATCATTTATTTTATTTTTTAATAAATTGTTTTTCCTTATTTTCGGGTTAATTTTTTATAGTTTGAAAATTGACAATAAATTACAAATAAAAAATACAGAATAGTATCTACTACGGGACCGGCTTTCAACATTTCCATTTAATATATTTTACTCCATCAATACCATATATGCACCAATACTATTTAGTCGAATATCATACATAAATATAACATTTTTAATTGAAATCCAGACCTCGGTCCGAATCGTTCGAAACAATCGGGGGTTAACCATTTGTTAAGTTCTTCTAATCGACATCTATCTATTCAGTACACTAATTTTCTTCGGAATCCAATCCAACTTTAAAAAAAATTTCAAATATATAAATTTTTTTTGAAAATTATTTAGTGGTTGAGCCCGAGAGCGACCATCTCCCAAACCCATAAAATTTCATCCTTTAGTCGGGGTATGAGTTTGCGCATATTTTGGCATTCAAAGAATTCAAATCGATTAGATAGTTAGTTAGTTGTAAGCATTCTAAGCAGATGGTCGTACGGAAAATGAACGAAAAACTTAGACAAAGTTACCTTTTTAATTCAGATATTTAATATTTACCATAATTTTTTAATTTTGTTAATAATTATATTTTTGTGTTATCAATCACAAATCACTTACCTGAAATGAAAAAACAATAAAAAATTAATTAATTAATTTTCAGATAATTTAATTGGAAATATAATATGAAAATATAATATGAAGAAGCTTCAAATCAAATACATGGCAGACATTAGAGCAATTTCACTCCGGCTAATTTATCTGAACATGTACTTAATCTTTGCATATTATATTAAGGTATGGCGAAAAATGAAATTCCTAAATTAAATAATCGCTACAATACTGAAACTGTAAATATTATGAATTCCAAAATAATAATTTAGTTATGTATTTTATGTATGTATATACATACAATTATATTTATATACATAACTTATTAGAAAATTATTTCAATAAAACAAGTGAATAAAGATGGAAACCATATCAAAATGAAAATTCTAGTTATGTACGAATTGAAAAATTTTAATATAGCCAAAAAATAAAGATTCATAAATTTTTTAGTTTTGCTCTTTCAGAATGTACTGTACATATACATGTATACATAATAATAATAAAAAAAAAAAACTCTTTGAATATTTGTTAAATACATGATACTATGCATCTCTGGAATGAAATTTTGTGGAATTCAAACAAAAATTGTTAATTAACATGTATATTCGCCCAAAAATAACTTTTTATCTATGCTCTCTCTCTCTATTCTATGTGCAATAATAATAATCCAATCCATATCGTAATAAAGTTTTTTATTTTAATTTTTTTTTTTTCTAGGAATTTCAAATTCCTTTCAGATAGATTGAATAATTTTGATGTTAAAATTAAGGAATTTAGATGCAAATTTGTGAACCAAAAAATAATATTAGTTTCATGAAATATAATATGAATAAGTTAGTTAGGTATTTTCTTTCCGCTCGAACTCTTACTGCAGAAATTTGAATTCTAAATAAACTTCAAAATACTTATATTGAAAAAATTATTGATAGATAGATAAAATAAATATAAAATAAGTTCAAGACGATGTTCTATGAAATGGATCTTTACTATTTCCGTTTATTTTCTATTTCATCAGTAAAAAAAAATAAACTTTCAGTTTTCCCTGAGTCCTGAAATTTTTATGTTCTAGCCTGGTTATTCTTTTAGACAGAATGGGATAAATACTATTTTTCTAGATCTTCCACGCAACGTACATGCGTTCGATTCGTTCTCTGTATTAGATCATTATGTTAACATTTCGGTTCCATATCTCTAACAATCGTGTGCCATAAAGCCAATTTCCTCAAATATTGAAAAATTTGAGAGTGAATAGTTATTATTTCTCATATCATTCTCTGTGTTGAGCGATTCTCAATCGAAGAGCTCTTCTTGGCGAGAAAAATAAGTTTATGTAACCATTTTATATATAAACTTCTCGATGATCCTTCTATAACCTTCTAACCATTATAATTTCCCTGAAATATTTTTGGTATGAGTTTTTGAAATTGAAATATCCAAAATGTATCGGAATAACTTCCAGAGAAAGTAAAAATTGATTCAGTCATCGTCATAAATCTTTTGAATAAGCGAAATAAAAAAATTCTGAATTTATTTAAAAAAAAAAAAAAGAAGCATTTTTTGCATACAAATTAATTAAGAGTGAAAATGCAATAAACTAGGACCAAAAATATGTTTTTTGCCATTTTTTTTTTCATAGTTTCATGAAAATTGTTTTTTAACCAAAAAATGAAATATTATTATTTTAATTTAGCCGAAAAATACGTATTAAAAAATCCATGATTCCCTAGCCGCACACAAAATATTTTAGCCTTTTTTAACTCTTTTTTTGTTAAGTTAATTAAATCTCGAAATAAGGGCCATTCTGGATTATCTCAAGAAAAATAATTAAGTATACACATTACAGATAATATACAACTTAAGATTCAGAGATTCACACTGCGTAGTATCAATATGTATCGATAGTACATGTCATATTTTTTTCTGTTAAACCTAGCAGAAATAAATCCATTAATCTTCAATTTTACAACGCGTCAACACAAACACGATTTGACTTTGACAGGGAGGAGGATAACACTAAATGCTAAAAATAGATACTTATTAAGAAATCTAACAGGAGAAGAAAAAACTTTATAACTATGTATTTATGGATTTTTAATGTAGTTCAAGTGTTCAAGATATTCTGTTCAAATCTGTTTTCCAATTTATACTGAATACTAGAGTATTTAATTTTTAAAATTATCCAAACTAAATGTCCTTTGGAAGGTAAAAGGTTTGAAAACAAAAAAATTTTGTCTGATTTCATTATATTGGGCCATCAAATTTCATATTACATACAATCATGAATGCTCAGTTTGGTTGAATATTTTTCATTCATTTGGAAAATGGAATAAAAAAAAAAAAAGCGAATTCAAAAAATTTTTTGTTATGTTTTTGACAAAAAAAAAAATATATATAATATTTTCATTAAATTGTAAATTCGTATGAAAAATTTAAATAATTACATACATTTATGTATATATAGTAGATAGGTAAGCATATGTTTATTAAAAAATATATATGCAAAATACATGAAATACAAGTGCTTTCATATAATATAATGTATATAAATTAAAAATATATATATAACATATTAATTCATTTGAAAAATATTTTCATAATATTTTATTATTAATGTTCAGAATAATTGAAGAGAATTCCGAAATAACTCATGCAAGGATAAAAGTTTCGAAATCCAACTCAATGTTGAATAATGAATGACGATTTCAAAACATATTGACTTCAAAATTCTTTTATAAAGTTCACATTTGAGACGCAATCTATTCAAATAGCCAAAGTCAGAATTCTAAAATAGTTTTGAGTTTTTTCTAATTATTTTAATTTTAATATAACAAAAATCTGTTTATCTGAAAGATATTGCAAAACCCACGATTTCTAGAATGACCGAAGCTAAAAAATTATGAGAAATTTTTAACGTTTCGAATCCTAAAAGAAATTGAGGCAGATTTCTGGCTATCATTGATGAATAAACATATAAATGACTTGTTCCTTATTTTTTTTTATTTTATTTTTTGATTACATTATATTTAAAAAACATAAAAAATATAATAAAGTATAGAATATTCAATCGAAAAATTTCCGGAGGTTTATTACTCCAGAACAACATAATAAATAATAATGCAATATGAAAAAAAAAAATGTTTTTTTATTTTATTTACATACATTTATGTGCAATGTAATAAATTAATAAAAATTGTTTATTAGTTATTTGAATAAAAAAATATTTTTGAATGTTAAAAATTTTTATAATTAACTTTGTTCCTTCACACTAAAACCTCAAAAAAAAAAAATTATGTAAATATATTTTCACCCTTATATTCTTTTCACAATCCGAGTTTAATTATTTTTTTTTTTTTTTTTTCGGAATGTGATTTAAATTAATTTCAAAATTTTTAATTAACTCTCAGTTGAAGTATATAAAAATGTATAAAATTTTTTTGGAAATTCTAAAAAATATTTTTCATAAAATGAAATTACATTCTGATTATGTATACAGTACCTATATGTTTTATTCTATATTAACTATATATAATGTTATTATTATTAAGTATGTTGTATGTTGTATGTTTTTGAAAAATAACTTTGAATGTTGGTAGAAAAAAGTTTCCTAATAAATATTTATTATTATTTTAAATTTTTTCGAACAAGGAATTAAATATGACACATTAATAAACTTTGATTTTGGCTTATCATGTATAATACGTTCATATTGATTAATATTAAATTTATAATTATAAGTACACCATCTTGAAAACAATATATTATTTACTATATTACTGTTCAACATTTTATAAAAAAAAAACCAGATATAACTAATCAAACAATAAATTATCGATATTTTGTGATATTGAAAATAATTATTTTTATTAGATTTTAAGATATGAAACATATAAGATTGGTTAATTGAAATAACTTAAATAATTATCCTGATAGTAGAGAACCTTTAATTTTAATATTTTTTTTTCTCTGACTAAGGGTCTAGTAAGTTCAATGAGAAAAATAATATATTTTAAATTCAAATGTCCACATAATAATTGAAGTAGAACTATTCTAACACTTAATAATTCTCTATTATTTAATTAAAGTTATTCATTCTAAAAAAAATATTAATTTTCTAGAATTTCCCTTAAAAATATTCTAAATAAATATTCAAGACAAAATTTTCTATTAATTTTATAATAGAAAGAAAAGTAAATATTAAAAAGTTATTGATTGGAAGTTTCTTGGTGTTAACGTTCTTGTATTTAACAAAACAAATTACTTAAGTAAGATTAATCAATTAATATTTAAATCCCACAGACTGTAAATAGGTATTTAAAATAGAATTATTCAAAAAATTATTATAACATAAATATAATATATATTATATAATTGTTGGATCTATCAAAATTTATTATAACTATATTCTTCATAATAACGCAATTTATCAGTCTTATGCACCTTAAAACTAATAAATTATTATATGTATACAATTTGTGGCAAAATAATTTATTTCAAAAAACCAACATAAAAAAAAATTAACTAAGTTGATATAAAATTCTATACATATACACATCTATATATGAATAAAACATACATTTAATTTAATAAATGTTTTTAATCAAATATCCTAACATAATTTCATTCATTAAAAATATACTGTAATAAATTATAATCTATAAATAGGCAATTACACCTCCACGTCGTCTGGCTATGTATAAGTAGTTGCTTTCATTTCAATTGCGAATAATGCAATTTTAAGACCATTTAAGAAATAAAATTTTCTATGATAGCATAATTTTTTTTGAAATTTTTAGTTTATGTTTTGTAAATACAATCTTATGATTCATAATATATACTTATTAAGGAAATAAGTGGTTGAATATAATCGAAATTTTATTATATACTCAAATTGACTTTAAGTAATTAAATTATTCCCATCAAATTAAAAAATCACAAGGAACCTCAAGTTTGATATAAAATTATTATTATCAAAAACTCTTAAATATGTCTGTAGAAGTTTTTTTTGCAATAGAGGTATATATCTCTTAGTTTTAATGACAGATCAGTTGATTTAGATTTTAAAAACTTGGGACATAATGTTTGTCACACTATCAGTATATTTTTTCAAAAACATATACTGCAGATACATAATGTACATTGTTTTGTTTTTAATCATATAGATGCATGTTCATAAAACTATGCATTTAAAAAAAGCACAATAATGCTATGTACAATAAGTATTATAATAATAGTAATAATAATATAATTTTTTCTAGTTCCTTTTAAAAGTTTGCAGCTGCCTTTTGCGGTTTATGTTTTGAAATTAATTTTTATACTTAATTTACTTATTTTTTTTTTCTTAATAATATTCAAAATCTGTAAAATTGATGCAAATTTAATGTTTTCATTCAAAAAGTAAAAAAATCACGTACTAAAATATTTTCTTAGGAAAAACGATGAGGCTAACATATATAAGGTTTCGAATTTACTAGCAAAAAGTGTATTCATCTTTCAATTTCCTTACAGTTTTTAATTAATGCCGAAAGAAAATCTTTATGTTGTACAAGTTCTATTAAAGCTTTAGTTGCCATTTTCCTCAGAGGAAAAATTATTGCAAATTCAAAATATATTAATTCAAAAATAAAGCTATCATATGTCAGTTGCACGCTTAATTTATTAATTTTTTCTTTCATTATAAAAATAAATCTATGTACATTTAATTTCCGATTTTAAACTATTTTTATGATTTCATCATAAATCATAATTTTATATGTAAAACAATATTTAAAAATCTGGCCAAAAGTAGAGGTACTTATATTTAAAAAGAAAAAAAGCTTTTATTATTCAAAACGAATTTCTCACGTTAAAAAAGCGTGACTTCTTGAATACCCAAACAACTGTTTAATAGTTTCTCTATATATATATATACATAAATACCAAGCGATTATTGTTACTTTTTTTTTTAATAAGTTATATATTTAAACACGCTTTTAGCCTTATTTACAATTATCTTAATTTTTTTTTATTATTTTTGTATA
Organism: Hybos culiciformis; assembly: GCA_964007475.1. NCBI lineage: Eukaryota > Metazoa > Arthropoda > Insecta > Diptera > Hybotidae > Hybos > Hybos culiciformis. The sequence goes on from OZ023275.1 coordinate 29,490,373, forward strand.
TTATCTTATGATTATATTTTGATCTTTTGTATGTTAAAAAAAAAATTATACATAATGCAGAACAACTTGTTAATTAGTCCTGAAAATTTTTCTTTAATATTATTATAGTATTGATTAATGGGACGCTATTACGGCTATGGTTATTTATAGTACAAATTCTCAAGTTTATTTCAGTATTTCATATTTTGATGCCGAATTTTGATAACTTAATACAAATATTAATAAATTTAATACAAAATGTACTATATATAGGTAATATACAACCAGTGCTGAGCTGAAGGGGGCTCGCACGGGCTCGCAAGAGCCCCCTGATAAATTTAAAAAAAATTTGCGAGCCCTCTGATAAACTTTAAAAAATACGCGAGCCCCTTGATAATTTTAAAAGATATTTGTTTGAACCCAATATTAAAATTTTTGGATGTAACAATTTGCGAAAAAGTATCGAAAATATCGATTTAAAATATTAGTACATTATTTGATACAATAAAAAAATCGTAAAGTTAATATAGAAATGTTTGATTTTGTATACTACTGAATGAAAAGTCCCGCCTTTTATATTTTTAAATTTAAACGATCGCCTAAATTTTAATGTAATATTTTAATATTTTATACATATATGTATATATACTAAACTATTCAAAAAATTAAATGCAGGTAAAAAAACAAATAATAATTTTTTTTTTGAATGTATGAAAACTTGAATGCGAGCCCTCTGATAATAATTCCACAGCTCAGCACTGTATACAACATACATATTTACAAATAATTTTTATAATTTTTAAGCTTGTTGAGTTTGTAATTGTTTTTTTTTTTTAAATAAAATATATAGGTACATGTAATCGATAAATATTATTATTCTTTTCTTAAAATTAACCAATATTGCATTTTAAGTGAAACTTTTGATTTTTCATAATTTTTATAATTATCTGAAAGAATTTTGCGTGTCTTAATTAAAAGTTTTATTTATTTTGATTATTTTAAGTATAAATAAAAATTATAGTTATAGGTATATAGAAACTTTAATTAATTGGTGTGTATATTTGGCATGAGCTCTAAATTCAAAATTTGCGCCAAAATATGATGTTGAAAAATTGTTATTACACAAACACAGTTTTATTTAAATGAAATAAATTAAATAATTTTGATTTCGTGTCTTGATATTACATATAAAATATAAGTCAATTAACCATTAAATAAATTCAAAAATTAACGTTTGAAATTTAATGCAAATTTAGTAAAATAATTAAAATTAAATATAATTACCGTATAAAATCAACTTTCGACGTTAAATAAAATCTATAATAAATGAACTATTATTAAAAAAAAGACAGTGAATGTTATTTCGGAGTCGCAGAAAATCAATTTCGTAAAGGAAATCAATGATAGATTGAGCCTTCGGTCTATATATTTACCAAAACATTTAATAATGATTCATAACATAATCATAATTCATTTTCTGAACTAATTTAGTTCTATCGCATACCACATTTACTCTTTAACTTATATATAAATATTATTTATTGCAATTCGTAATTTCTTTATGTAAAATAAATTAAATATATATTTAAGAAAACTAAGATGTTTTTATTTATCGAAAAAGTTGAGAAAAAAAAATTAGATAAATAGACAAATAAATTAGAAGAAGTGTAGGGGTATAAAATTTATTAATATTAGCAAATTAAAATAAATAAAAAGCTAATAAATCTAAGAAACAATAAAGTTTATGTAAAATGGGCATTGATTTATTTGTTTGTTACACATTACGACATTGCAATATGGTTTCAAATTTTGTGCGGTTACAATAATTGGGAGGGAGGTTAATACAGAGGGATTTTACAATGAAATGTTAAATTTAAATCGCACGTGCGTATGTTGATAAACTTTAAAACGTAAATATTTTGAATAAATGCTAATAAATTGTAAATAAATCAAGTAGAACTTACTAGCTTTGACATAAAAAAAATAAAAATAAATAAATAAATATGTAACAATTTTTTCGGCTGTTGATTAACATTACCCACAACTTTTTTAGATACCTATATTATGTTTATTATTTTCTGTATAAGATTTGTAAGAAGTGTAAGCCGAACGCGAAACCTCAAATGGAACTACGTACTGTAGTGCTATTTTCTTCATCGTTCATCGTCCGGTTACAAAAATAGATTTGAGCCAACAATATATGAATACGAAATTTAACTATTGACTGTAGAAATGTTTAATAAATATTAAATAAAACAACGAATTTCTCACAAAATCGGTACCGCATATAAACTTAAATTACAGAGCATTATACTTCAGAAAATAAAAATGATTATTCAGACTTCAGCAGCACAGACATCATATCCGATTCAGATTCGACTAAAATAATTTTTATCAGAAATTAATGTTGACTTCACCGACAATTAAAATGCATGGCCTTGAAATTACATATTATATTACATGTACTGAAAAATACATGTTCTATCTAAAAACCGAATTGATAAAACGAATGTTATGGAGAATAGCACAATCATAAAAAAAAGCATAAAAAATTTGTTTGAAGGAAATTAGAAAAAAAATTAAAATCATATGGGGATATTTCATATTTTGATGCTTTCATGATGTGTTGTATATGTTCTTTAAAGTTTATTTTAGCAAGTGCAAAATTTTATGAATTTTATAACATTTCTGAGTTGCTTTATTATGCTACAGGAACAAAATTAGGTAAATGTTGTTAATATTTTAATTTTATTGCCATGATTAAACTCTTATTAAACTATCTAGAGAGCGATTGTAGAAATGTTAACAAAAAATTTTTTTTTGGAAAATAGTTTATATTGAAATGTTGCAAACGGACTCCGTACTTCATTCATGAGTGTTTTATATTTTTTGGTTGATAAATTTATGTCAACAATTTTAGATTATAGTAAAAGCTCTTATAGGCATACTACTTAAATAAAATTTTTGTTTGCATAAAAAACTATGCTTTTTACTTCCAGCATTTTTTGTCCTATGAAATTTTAATTGAAAGGAAATATTCTACGGATTTATGAAACAAAAAAATTTTCACTTATTGATTAGTGATGATGACAAAAAAAAACCTAGGTAATTCCACACAGTTATTTTGAAAATGAATTTGATTTTAATTATTCTTGTTAGGCTTTTTTTTTCATTTTTTTTTACGAATAATCGTGTGAATTTTATTTTCTATTTTTAAGCGACAAATAAAGCTGTTCATATGATGATGATGACAAATTTCATGGTGTGTAGTTTTCATCAAATTTCGTAAATAAAAAAAAATACCTAAATAAAAAAAAAATCAAGACGATTAAACAAAATAATAGACAAAAATGCATTTTAATGGTTTGTTTTGGTTCAGTTTATTTTGTTTACTTTTTTTTTATGCATAAAATAGATTTGAATGTGTCTGCGATGACGGACGGACATAGATTTCAACTATATATAGAAAAATGTTGAAAAAGAAATTAATTAAAACGATTTTATTAAGTTTAATAATAATATAATATTAATAATCAAACAAAAGCTAAAGAACTGATTTAAAACATTTTCGAACTTACTTGCAAGAATTGTAGTAAAATTTCCCAAATTCCTGTTCTGATTTTGTTTAACATAATAGTAGATTACAACACATGTTATTACAACGAGTTGTGTATACACAAAAACACAAAGTCACGAGTCAATACTTATATCACGAGACCGTTAGGTCGAGTGATATAATATTGACAAGTATCTATGTGTTTTTGTGTATATACACAACGAGCTCTACAACAAATTTTATTAACATCCCAATAGGAACTTAGAGAAGGGATGACAAAAGTCATCAATGAAATCATCAACTTTCAGCCTCTGAAAATTTCATTAGAGACAAATTCACTTGGTAGTAATGAGAAAATAGGTACTTGATTCCTTTCTCGATGACAATGTATACGAAGTTGTCATCAACAAAAAAAATTATTCGGAATTCTATGAAAAAATAACTGTTAATTAAAAAAAAAGACATGATGAAATTGGATATAAATATGGAAGCATTTCATTTTAATATATTCCACCTGCTCCTTTTACCGATGACTTTCTAAGCAACAAGTCATCAATGAATTAGGCGGCCATATATATGGGAATGTCATCGAGATTTGGGAGTAAGAAAGCCGTCACCGGCAGCAACTTTGTCTTAAGGACGTCATTGATGTTTTCATGCTTCCAGTTCCTATTGGGATGTTTTGTATACTGTTTTAATGTGCATGTGAGAGGTAGTTGCAATCAATACATTTGCAATGCAAAAAATAATCAAAAGTTCAAAATGAAGAAAGTAAATAAAATTTACTCAATACGGAGAATGTAAATAAAATTTACTTAATAAAATAATTACATGTGTATTGACGCATGTAATATACCATTTACCGAGCTAAATTTGCGATTGTAAATACAACTTACCGATCACATACACATTAAAACACTTTGGTTAATATAAACGTATATTTTGGATACGAATTATCCGTCTCCGAACCTCTAATTGTAATCTAAATAGAAGACGTATAGAAATTAAAAGGGACCACTCCAATATAAATAGAAAATATTGAATTTCACTCTTTTTTGTTTCTGTTATTATTATTTTTTTCAGATTTTTTCTATACATACTTATATACTTATAAATAACGATATTAATTTTTATTATATTATTTTAATTTTTTTTTTTTATTGAAATGCTTATTGAATAAAAGTAACGAGTTATTGCGCAATATTTTGGTTCTTGATCTCTTCTTAAAAAAAAAAAAAAAAAAAAAAAAGTGAATAAAAAATAAATCATGGCATAATAATATTTATATATGTAGGTTTGTAGATAACTTCCTTTTGTATAAGTTTTATAAAGAAATATTAGATTAAAAATAAAAAAAAAAGTCGTGCTGAATATCACGCTAGGCATTTAACTTTTGTTGAGAGGAACAAAAAAAATTTAACACTTAAATTTCGTAGTAAACTTTTTAAATATTCTTATTCAAAATAGGATGCACAAAAGACATTTTTATTAAATTTGCTCAAATTTTTCAAAAACTTTAATCAAATTTTTTATTTTGCTTAGCTATATAGATTATTGCAGTAACTGCATGACTTATTAACATTAATTGAAGTTAATATTTATCAATTAGATGTTAATAAGATTAAATAGACATTTAAAAATTACTGCGTTACTGATTTGAAAAAGAAATCTACCAAATTAATGAAAACTAGTTGTGTAAAAGTGAGTGAGTGAGTGAAACCATATTTGTTCAATTTTAAAAACAATTTTCTTATTACTTTATGTTGATCATATAATATGAAAATCTAAATAGACTTTATTTCCTCTACATTTTATTTTTTTTTCTAATCCCACTTTTGTGTTAGTTTTAACAGCATTCAGGAAAATAAATAAATAAGGTAACAAGTAGCAGCAGATGCAATATTCTGATTTTTTTTTTTTTATTTATATTTTAAAAATAAAAAAAAAATTATATTCAAATAAATTCATTCTAATGTGATTTCTTATAAAATTTATTTTTTATCTCTATAGGTATATGTACGTATTTTTCATGAGTTTTGTAAGTCGCAAGTTCGCAACAATGTTAGCGAAATATTGAAATGGGAAAAAAAATAATAATAATACAAGATAGAAATTAAGATAAACTTTTTTTTTATCTGCAGTAAATGAAATGCAAAATACAAAAAAAAAAAAAAAAAATATGTACAACTTTATTGGCCTTTAAAAATTAAGCACATACTACTAATCTTCTATATAAGTTAATAGTAATACTAGAAAAGCATCTGCTATACATATAATCTGTAACATAATCCTGATATTTCTAACCTGTTATCAAAATTTTTTTTTTTATAACGTTTTTATCAACTCACATTCTTGTCTGTTTGTCTGTCCGAGAAATTTTGTAATCAAATTTTAGACCACTTCCCGACAAGCTCCGAAATTTTGAATATAGCTCTGAACCCGATGACAGTACAATATTCTACCACTTTAATCGTGATTTGAAAAGTTTTTCGTCTGTTTGTCTGCCCGAGAAATTTTGCAATCAAATTTTCACAATCAAAAGTTTGTCCGATTTCATTCAAATTTAGTACATAAAAAGAAGAAATGATTAAACACATGAATTTCGTAACAAAAAATTTATTGGCCTCCTACCCAGCGACGGCACATTTTTACAACACATTTACAGTATTACCTCAAAAATGCGCCCCACGTTTCTAGTTATAGACTGTTGTAATCAGTTTCAAGTATGTGTGTCCACAATCCTCTGAATGAGCCGGAGAAAAGTTATAAAGTCTGTTACCAAAATGAAACTCATAGTAAAATTATTTTATACTTTTTAGTGCGCAAGAAAAACGTTGTTTTTTATAAAATGTATTTTTTATGATTTAATATTATTTTTATAAATCTTATGTTGGAACTGAATTAAGTCAAGATAATTTTCATATATTTGGATATATGGCCCAAATTCGGAAGAACTGTAGAGTAACCCAAAAAGTTTCTGTATGCAAAGTTTTCATTACAAATATTCACAATAGATCAATTCGAAGGTTAAGATACATTATATGTATTCTAATATTGGACCGAATATAACTCTTCTTCAATTTTTTTTCTTTTCTATAAGTATGAAAACCTAAATGAATCTCAGTTCGAAATGAAAAACAAATTTATTTTGTTTTTGTTATAATTTTCATGGAATCAAAATTTTCGCAGAATCAAAAATACAAAAAAAAAAAATATTTTTTTAATGCCAATTCATCACGTTTTTTTTTTAAGAAAAAAAAAAATTTTATAATTTTTTTTATCAAGATTTTTTGGTCATAAAAATCACACAAACTTAAATTTATATTTTTCTATAAAAAAAAAAAAAAAAATGCAAGTGATAGAAGAAAAAAATCTGTTCTGTTTGCGAAATTTTTATTTTATTCTTTTTATATAACTATTTATATATAATATAACTATTTCTTAATACATATTTATTCTATTCTTTTCTGAAAAATTTAAGAAAAAAAAACAAAAAAATTTCCTTCATAATGCAGTGCAATTTTATTCGCCTTGCTTCTTCCAGCTTTAATAAATTCATTGTGACTTTTTTTTTTCTTTTTTTTTTGCTGAATTTTCAAAATATTAAAATAAAAACAAAAAAAAAAATTAATTTTTAAGGTTGAAAATATAGTTGAAAAAAAAAAAAAATAAATAAAAGTAAAACAAAATTAGGAAAAATAAACAAAATGATGATTGAGGTGATGATAAATTAATGTTTTCAAAAATAAATTAGGTCAAATTTAATTATGGAATAAATCTATCAAAGCACAATATTCTTAAAAATTATAATTTTTTTATTCTTTTTTTTTTTTTACACTCTTAAATCTCTTCAGGTCAACAACATTTTAAAATTTTAAGATATAAATTTATGTCTGTCATCGGATTTATATAAATTGTATATCGCAAATTTTTTTATATCGTACATAAATCTTTTTATGCTCGATTTTATTCGATGTGTATTGTGTAAAAAAAAATTGATCGTACCATTAAATTAATTTTATTTCGTCGCATCGGACTAATTTAAATTTCAATAGCTTCTTAATAATATCATTGAGTAATAATATTTATAAGAGGGACAGAATTCATACAAGTAAATTTTTTTCAAAAATTATGACAATATTTTGAATGTATTGAGTAAAATGTTTTAACTCAAATGTGTTTATTCTTAATTTTATTATTTTTGTTATTGTATTAAGAATAAATACATTTGAGTATAAAATTTTTATTCAATACACTGAAAATATTGTCATCATTTTTGAGTTATTTGAAAAAAAAATTCTGAAATTTACTTGTATGAATTCTGACCCTGTTATTAATATTATTACTCAATGATAATATGTAGTAATAATTACTCACTCATACAAATAGTTTCAATCCAAAATCAAGAGAAATGTCGAAAAATGAATTGTCACTAGAAAGCTATGATGGCAACTAGAACAACCCAATCCCAAATTCAAATAACTACAAAGTGTACAATAGATTTAGCTGAAAGACAACAAAACTTTAATTTTACAACATTTTTTGTTCCTGCGATATTAACTTATAAGAAATATATGCAATTTATGATTTCAAATCATAATTATGACACATAGTTATATTTGTAGTGTATTTCTGAGTTCTTAACAAATTAATTGGAATGGAAATTTCCTTGAACTACTTACTGATTAAATTATCTAGAATGACATACGATTTTTCATTTCAGACAATAAAAATAATTAATAGTTGTTAATACTTTTAACTTCTATTAATAATTGTATTTGTATTCCAAATAGAAGTAACATTTATTTATAAAAGAGTATGTAAATAAAATCACACTATAATATTTAATAAAACACGAATAGAAGAGGATCGGAAAATTAAATATTTACAGAAAGATAAGTCCTCTTAATATTTGACACAAGAATCACGACAACGGAATAGTACAACTTTTCTAGTTTATTTAATCAGAACTCAAAATCAATTTATAAAAGAATTAAAATATGACCCCAATGATAAATCCCTATAATATGAATTTTCATTCATAATATAAATTTTCATTCAATAAACATACTAATTTAATAATTATTGTTCTGAAAACGAATAACATTTTGTCCTCAACATATAATATAAAATAAATAAAATGTAAATTTTTAATTTATTACAAATTTTATTATATTTGAAGCATAAGCACAATAATATGTCTAACCATATAATTGGTTATGTTAAACCAGTTAAACAATCCTCAGTCTTTAGGTTTGTAATAGTTTTTTATGAGCAAATTAATAATATTATGTATTTTTAAACAGTTATAAAGAGGAATAAATGAAGGTGTACTAAATGTTATATCGCAAATTCTTTATTAATAAAATTTTAAATTTTTATTGAATTAGTTTGAAATTTCAATTAGTTTTCGAGTTTTAAATTATCTTTTGAAGAAAATTAGTTTTATAGTTCAACTATCAGATTGGGAGAAATTTATGTGGCTACCAACTAAATCTTATTTATGTACATTTGATTAATCGATTGTTTTCTTTATTAAATCGGTATCCCTCCTTACAGAATATTCATTCATGCATTCTTTAGTATACTATTGATGTTTACAAATTCAGTTAAAGCTTCAAGTGCAAAGTTTTATCAGGCTTAGCTAATAATATAACCTGTGTAAATATGTTATAAATAATTTTTTAATTGATTAATGGATATTGAAATACATTCTATACATAAAGTATGTACTACTCGTTATTAGGAATCATTTATTCTGTTTAAAAATTTCTTTGATTCTTTTTAACAAAGCTTTCAAGGGACATTTATTATTTATATAAATACAATATAGACATATATATAAATTACAACTTCAGTTTATAGTGAATTTTCTTCCCGCAGCTGCAATAATGAACATCTATTTATATCTTAAACCTCGTATCAAAATATATCATTATTATAAAATGGAGAAATAAATAACAACTAGTATTTGTGTAATATACCTATACCTGATATATAGTTTACTTAAAAATAATTTTGTTCTGATGATAAATTTTCTCTTATATCTTTTACTTAATTTAATGAAAAGATGAATGAATGATTTTCCTTAGAAATACTTTTCTTCTTACAAGAAAAGTATTTTTTTGATGAAATATTTGGAATATTGATTTTGAATTGCATATATAAATGTTGAAATTTATTGTAACCAAATCTTTATTTATTTTTTGTCGAAAGTCCTTTAACTCTGAAAATATTATTTCTTCACAAATTTTTTATAACTATATACACATATACAATGTATATGTATGACTAGGAAAAAATATATATATTTGCATTGTACGTATACATACATTGTTGAAAATTTGTACTTTATTTTTGTTATATATTCATGATGAAAATTCTTTGGAATTTCTATTTACATATAACTTTTTTCTATATATTAAGCATATCATACACATACGATATGAATCAAGAATTTTAAGAAACATTCCACAAAAAGTATAACGAAGAACAAGAAAAATGTATCGAAATTTATTTGAAATTGGGACACTTCCCAACTAGCAAATTAGCTCTATAAGAGAATTCGATTCTTTTAGTAGAAAGCTTATGTATTCTAGTAACTATCTATTAAGTAGCAAGAATTCTGTTATTACCTCAAAAGTGGCGAAAATTATAAGTATAATTTGTTATATAAGTATTTACAAACGGGTTAGTAGGTGGCTAATAACATTCTCGAATTCTGTAACTATTCCCATTATTAGCCTGTATAACACTTTTTTTCATGAAAGAAAAGAGAAGGACAGCGATAAAAAAGAAGTGCATAAATATATATAAAAAAAATAGTGAAAAGAAAAGGAAAAGAAATAAAATATAATAAATAAATATTACGATGGGTATATGTAATAATAAAATAAATGTATTTGTATTTAACTTAACTTGCGCACATTTTAATTTTTAAATGTGTATTAAATTATGTATTTATAATAAAAACTATTGTAATTGTTGAAAAAAATTAAATAGACATTTTTTTTTTCATGCAATTGAAAAAATAATGCAATTTTTTATATTTCAGGATTGATAAATATGAAAACCTAGTGAAATTTTTGATATTTAAATAATTTTAAATTAGAAAAGGCATTAAATTTGTTAATATTTTCATACATTTTAAACTCATATAAGCAAAGTATGAGCAAAATGTAGTTTGCCATGGCAGATATAAATAAAATTTAACTGATGTTCTATTCTTTTTATTTTTTATGTAGTTTTTGAATTCATAGATTTTTTCAAAAAGAATTAAAAATTTGCCAAAGAATAAAATATTTAGTTCTCCCAAACACATTGTGCGTTTAAATTTAAATAAGTTGAATTTCCATAAAGTATTTTATTCCTATATTCGGATAACCTATGAGATTTTTAAGAAATTTTATAGAAAAATCCCAAAATTTTAAATTATTTCCTGTTTTGAAGTGACTTAAGTTTTGTTTATTGATTTTTATTTTTAGGGATAAGTATTATTTTTAATTTTTTCAATTGTTATAAAACATCAAAAAAAATAGCGCCGTGACATTTGTACGCGATGAAATTTGTATGGAAAACTTCGCGGACAAATGTCATTTTGCAAACTGTCATTTGTCCGCGATAGATTTTTCAGATTTTTAGCGGGCAAAAGACATTTCGAATCGCGGACAAATGTCATTTTTATGTCCGCTATACAAAAACAAATCGCGGACAAATGTCCCGCGGAAAAATGTCCAACCCCCAAAAAAAATGTTTAATAGGGATAAAAATTAATTTAATTTTGTGAAACTATAAAATAACAAATAAAAAAATTAAATAGTCGGTTTTTCATTTTTGAAGCAAAAATTAATCAAAAATGAATTTTCTTTATTTGATTGGAATTTTTTTTTTAATCTAGTGAAGTAAAACTATTCACTGGTATCATTCACTATAACTTTTTTATCACACGAACAAAAAAAACTAAAATGGTTAACAACCTGTCGGTATTGCCATGTTTCTAGATAATTTAAAGGAACATTTTGGAGCTCTATAGGTATTATGCAATTAGCAAGGATAAAACTGCGGATTTTTAGACAAAACGGAAGGTATTAAAAAGTCAACCTTATAATAAAGAATGATATTAAATTCTCAGTCAGTAGTTTGATTTTATTTCTCGAAATAAATATTATTTTTTGCATGAATTAGCAAATTCAAAACTTTTATACGAAAAAAAAGAAAAAAATGCATTAAAATTCACAGAAAAATGTGAAATTTCTAGTAATCCGCTAATAAATGACCTATTTAGGTAAATTAGGCTTAGGTTTATAGTCATAGTTTTTTCTCGTTTTTTATTTATTTTTTATTTTATTTTATTTTATATTTTGTTATTTACTAGGTTAAGAAATTACAAATAAGGTTTTTAAAAATAAAAATTTTCTCCTTAAAATAAAATGTCAAATACATAAATATGCTAGTATAAAATATTAAAAAAAAATTTTTAAAGTTGTAAAGATAGAAATGGATCTAAAACTCTGAAAAAATTAATTAAATTTGTATACATTTTTTTTGTATAATGAATATTAATATAATAAAAATTGAATTGAATTGAATATTATTTTGTTAACAACGCAAAAATTTAGAAAATAATAATTATCCGGGCAAAACTTCTCACATATTTCACCCAAGTATAAGTCTAACTAAAAAATCCTTTAGGTTGATTTTCCGATCATCATACTCTTTTCTTTTTTCGGACCATTTGACCCTTCCAACCCTTTCGGAGGCAAATATTGAAATGTATTCTTATCAACATCGTCTACACAATAATTTTCTATTTCCGTACAATAAGTGCATCATTTTAAAATCATGAGGCTGCAAAGAATTAGCGCAAAAATATAATTAAAAAATCAACGTTAAGGAAGTCAAAGTAATATTTCCGCAAACAATAAACTCTCTCAAGTCCTTGTTATATTTATATTGTTAGGGGATTAGTGCAATAACCTGGTAACACGGAATTTAAATCATTTTTGTTTTTATTTTTAAAAGCATACGGCTAATACACATCAAACTATTTTTGTCTTTTTTCCTCATAAAAGCTAATAGCAGGATCACGGCCGGAATTAAAGAGCTTTTTTTTCCTCTTTTCTCATAGAACGAAGTAAAAGAGAAAAAAAATAGTTCTGTTATATAAATAAAAACTAATAGCAGGATCACGGCCGGCATTAAAGAACTTTTTTTTTTCCTTTTTACTCATTTGTACGAAGTAAAAGAGAGAAAAAATAGTTTTGTTATGAAAATAAAAGCTAATAGCAGGATCACGGTCCGCATTAAAGAACATTTTTTTTCTTTTTTACTCATGTGTAAAAAGTAAAAGAGAAGAAGAATTTTGGGATAAGATAAATTCTAATAGGAAGACTGAAACCGGCATTAACAGTTTTTGATGAAATAGAATTCTTATAAATGTTGCATAACAAGATCACTATGATTCAGTATCACGAATCATCTTACTAGAATCTTATACAGCTTATAAGTGGTATAACACTTATTTAAAAGAATAATCTGCTAGTTGGGTTTGGAAAATTTCAAGATTTTGTAAATCATTTTGTGAATCGAAGACAATTTGATACTTTATTTTAATTTAAAGTCTTCTGACAAACCAAATCAATTAAGCCATTATAAAAGGAACAAACTTATACATACATATATGAAATATTTTTTGCAGATTAAAAAATCCTAACATTATTCTCACTTAAAAGTGACTTCGTTTTTTTAAAATAATTAAATTCATTTAATTTTAATAACATTTTTCAGATTATAGAAAAGGTTCAATCAATAACTCATTATAAGCGGACTGAGTCATTGTGTATTGTGTTTCAAAAATATAAAATTATAAAATTATTATTTTATCAAATTTCTTTTCATGTAATTTTTTTTTTTATGTAATAAATAAAATATTTTCAACATGTCCTTTTTCTCCACATACATATTTTTATTTTTTATTTTTTTTTTTTTGTTAAGAACTAGTAGACCATTTAAAAGAGTATTGTAGGAGTTTTTAAAGAATGAAGGAGTAAAGTATTTTATGGATGGTTTAGTTCATGGTCTTCTGTACGGAATAAATTTTATAGAAAATTCCAACAACAAAATGTGAAAGCTTTTTCTACTGAAAAAACGTCATCACGTCAATTTTTCACACACAGAATATTTTATATAACGAACTTACTATATTAATATTTGCCTCATTTTATTTTCATATATATATGTACATTATAACTTAGATGTACCTTTAAACATACATTATAGATACCAGGTATTTTTCCTTTATCATATACACAATTATAATCATTATTTTTTTACAATATTTTTTTTTTTTTAGAATTTTCAATGCAAGGACAATAGTTTAAATATGAATTCCAAAAATATGAAATCTTTTAATTTTATAAAAAAAAATAAATGTCCAAGAAATTTTCGATTTCATATTTAATCCATGTCCAGGTTATTTCAAAAATAAATAAAATTTTCGTAGTTTCCTCTGAATATGCAAATTTTGTTTTTTTTTTTAATTTTAGTCATTATTTGTCATTATCATAAATATTTTATAAATAATATTTATGTTTTGTAAAATCTTGTGAATTAAAAAGTTTGCTCAAACAATTCTAACCATCTTTAAGTTCAAATAAATGTTTATGAAAATAGTGTGATTCCGAAATTTATAATATTTTTGATATTTTCATATTCAAATATAGTAGTTAAAGATAACCTATTTCTAAACCAAAAATATCCTTCGAATTCACTAATTTATAAAAATGTTTTATCCATCGCCAATGTTACGCTAACGAGACAAAATGTGCGGTGAAAACTAGTAATTTTTTTTTATATTATTTACATAAATTAATTTCAATTTAATTTTCATAATTTTGAAAATAATTCAACATTTTTATAAATTAGTGAATTCGAAGGATATTTTTGGTTTAGAAATAGGTTATCTTTAACTACTATATTTAATTATAGTAAAATAAAATAAATCATTAAATAATTAACAAGCTGACGGCGTACTTACATGTAAGACAGGTCAAATCATCAATTACTAAGAGTAATTAAAATTAAAAAAAATGAATAAAAATCATGCCAAACACTAAGGATGCAGCAGAAAGAAAATTCTAAAAAAAATAATGTTGCTACATGTTTCCTAGATTAGAATAGATATTATTGGTAAAAAAACAAAAAGACGACACTCTGTATACTTTATATCTTTGAATCAGAAATAAAAAAAAAAAAATTAATATGCAAATTTCAGAAAAAAAAAATAATAATAAAATGAAAAAAAAACGTTTCAAGATAAAAAATAGCCAGAGACATATTTATAACTATAACTATATATTATAACTATATATTGAACTCAATTCTTTCTATTTTTTATTTTTTTTTTTACTTTTAGATACTTTTCACAGTTATTTGCAAAATATTCACTGAATATTGTTACATGCATGAATGGTCAAATAATTTATGAAAAATTTCTTCATTTTTCCCTAGATAAGTTTGTCCCTCATCAAAAAAAAAAAAAAATTAAAAATACTTTTTTTTTTCCTTCTATGTAGAACTTAATGAGATTATAAATTTTATTAAATTTTAAAAACATTTATACTTTTATAAAGTGTATATGTATATTCGAAAAAAAAATAAACAAGAAAAAAAAAGGTTCAAAAAACTAAAATTAATAAGTTCAGAAACTAAATTAAAATATTTAAAAGGCAATAACACCTGACTAAAACTATAGACAAATAAAATTGTCTGAAATGCTAGTTATCTATAGTATTTAAATCAAGAAGGACGATTAACGAATTATTTTAAATTATCATATTTGAAATTTAATTTTTTTTTATAAATTTAAAGCATTATGCTATGATTTAATTATGTTCACTATTTTATTCTTGTACAATCGTATATATACCATAATATTCATATATATATACCTAAATTTAGCGAATCCAAAAATATCTAAAAATAAATCCTCGAAGCCATAAAAAAAAATATATAGTTATAATTGTAACTAATTTAAGACATTTATTTTATTGCTGGAACGAAAAAAATGGAACAAATGATCTGATGATAAATAATTTTATATTGATAAAAATTTATTACGTAAATGAGTTATTTAAATAATTTTATCAATTTTATTTTTTTTTCCATTATTTATTCAAGTGAAATATAAAATATTATTTTTTTTTTTTAATTAAAATTTCAAACAAAATATTATCATCATAATAATATTATTGATTTGAAATACCATTAATAAAAAGAATTAAGTTTGTAGCTAAGTGAAAGTCATAATTTTTACAAATCAAAATTTTGCCATATCCTGAAAGTGAAAGGTAATATATATTTAATATGTTACTATGAATGAAACAATATCATTTTTTAGATGAACTTGAGATGACGAATCCTTAAATATTCTTTTATCATATAATGAATTAAAAATTTGAAACTTATTAGAAAAGTTATAGGATTGTATCTGTCATTTCAAAAGACTGTATAGTATAGAATTATAAGAATGATAGGCATACAATGAAATATGACAAAAACAGCTTCTGTAGAGAAATATGGAAATCAATAGATCATATTTTGAAGAAATCTTCACAATCACAGGCCACAGAACTGTAGTTTAATGAGTTATGCGAAAGTGTTATGGAATAGTCAAAATTTCTATGAAAAATAATATTGAAATAAGAAGGTAAATAAAAAAATTTACGAATTTTTTTATAAATTCCACATTAGAAAAAAATTTAGCTTTCAAAACTTTAATTATTATATTTTAGAAAAAACTAATATTTATTCAATTGTTTCACTTATTAAACATTAGAAAATCATCTATTCTCTGCCATTCATTTTCTACGCAGTTTGATCTCGAAAGTGTAAATATATTTTAATAAGGACATTATACAAATTAACTATTATTTATTTAAAGAATTCATTTGATGTAAATTGGCATAACTCTATTTAAGAGCATCAAACACAGCCGCTCACTCAAACACATAAGCCATCAGAAAAAAATTAAAAAACAAACAAAATTATGCAACAGTATCACCTGCAATACTAAATTTCAAAATTTCGTAAAATTAACTTCTATTTCTATGTTGTACAACAGCTCAACATAATTAATAAGGTATTTAGTATTAAAGTAATAAATGAGCTAAAAGATTAATATTTATAGTTCTTATTATGTACATATTATGTACATTAAACTTATTATTTAAAATTTGATAAATTTAAAAACGATATTATGTTTATTTTAGTAATTGAAATATATCCACTACTATAGTTTTGGTTAAATATTTTTGATACTGTATAACAACTTAGTTTTTGTAATTTTAAATTATTTATTTATTTAATTTGAAGAGTAAATTAAATTAAACTACATTGCATGGACTTATAAATAACGAAAAGAAGTAGATAAATAAGTAAGTAACTTGCTAAGACTTAGAATATAATTTACAACAAATTAATAAATAAAAAGCAATAACATTAGAAATATCATAGTTTTAATGTTATACCTTTTATTTAATTATATTTATGCTCATTAAATGCTTCAACATTGTAAGTATGTATATATTGAATTTTTACAGCTTATTAAAATTAAAAAATCTATTTTATGCACACGAATCAGTCTACTACAGTTTATCATCCCTTACACTATATCTACATACAATATTTCAAAAATAAACATAATCGAATCAATAAAAATTTACAATCTTACTCAGATTTCTTAAAAATGTATAATAGACTTATAAAAAAAAACTTTAAATTATTTCTTTTTTTTTTATACCTGTTCATTATTTAAAGTACGTGTTTCATTAAATAAACATTTTGGTACAAAAATTAAATTATAAGCAAAATATCGGAAGGTGAATAATGTTTATTTACTTTAGCTCTGTATTATATATACATTATACACACATATGTATGTATATGTAAAAAAAAAAAAAAAATTTAGAGTAATTAAAATATACATTTTTTTTCAACTTTGAAAAATAATTTGTTTGTAAATTTCTTTAAGTAAATATTGAAAAAATGAACTTGAAAGTTATTTTTAAATAAAGAAAATTATCACATTTCTATTACAAAAAAAAAAATTTTAAATTATATATATACCTATATATTTTTTCTATAATCAAAAAAAGGCAGAAAATTATAATGGGCTTGAAAAATAAATATGTTCAGGTGTATTTAACAAAATAATTTAAAATAGTTTAAGTCATTTATTTATTTACAAAGTACGGAAAAAATAATATAATGCATGACCCTTAGAAGCAAGAATTATGAAATTGACAGAATAGATTTGAATAAAATGGTTAAATATTTTTATTATATTAGATATATGTTCAAATCAATGGTTAATACAAAAAAAAATATATATATAATTTTCATTTTTATTTATCTCTAAGAGTTTTCAATGAAAAATCTACAATGTGGTTATATTTGAATGTCCCTTCTATGTCGTCAATATATATATATTTTTTAAGTTTTTTGATATTAAAAATTAAACTTTTTAATTCCAATTTTTTTTTTAATATTCCTAAAATTTTAAACAAAAATCGGCATTTCATATATATTGACTTTAAATTTAATCCGCTCTGTCAGCAGAAAATGCAACAAGTTAATTCAGCATTAAAACGATAAAGCGTCAAATAAATATCACAAATAAATGTAGGTATTTTGAATTTATTTTAACAAATAATATGTTAATCAATCATTATTGGAAATTAAAAAAAAAAACCATTTAAAGCAAAATAAACGAATGAAAGAAAAGTAAATTGTCATTAATATGTGTGTATATATAACTTAAGCTCTATTATTTCTAAAACAGAAGCTATATAAGAAACCGGAAAATTTGATTCTTCTGCAATTTTAAAAAAGTTATTCAATAAAATACAATACAGCGAAGCATAATTTAAATATGTGTTCACATAATTTATTTATGTAAATATGATTTGATGATGTTATAAGAATTATACCAAATACAATTTATACAATATTCAAATAATTGAAGATCCCTAAATTTGAGATGTCTTACACAGTGTTGCTATAAATATTGATTACAATAATGTACACTAATTGTCAAGATATTATAAGGAAACGCATTATAAATCTTATAAAAAAAGATCAAAAATATATCATTCGATAATTTTTATTAAGAAATTCTTTTGTTTGCTTCAATTCAGTACGCAAATTATAAGTTCAACGTATAATATAAAATCAATCAAAAAATAAAAAAATTAAAAAATATAAAAAAATTAACACAGAAACTGTGTACTGACGATATAAAATTTGTCAAAAGATAAGCTTTCCGCTTCACATAGAATGATTCATACAATCATATATGTATTAAAAAATTTCTATTTTTAGCTAAATTACTCAAAAATACACAAAAAAAAACATAATTTAGTATTTAATTAATAAATAATGCCCGAAGTGAATTTTTAAATTATTTTATATGATGTTTGTATGAAAAATTTTTCGCAGATTTATTTAATTTTAAACCGTAGCGTAATAAAAAAAAAATAATTTAAGTACCATTTATTTTCTTTTTTAATCTGTGAAAATATCTGTTTTGTTTGATAAATTTAATTGCTTTAGGCTTGTACAATTTTACTAAATTACGACACGTACATAATTACGTCACTTGAAAAAGTGGTGGAAAAAAATAATAATAATAAATATTAAATTTTATAAGAAATTTAATAAGATTAAAAAAAAATTATTAAAAACATAATAATTGTGATTATAATTAAAATAATAAAAAAAAATTTTTTTTTTTTTTGTTGGATTATTTGTTAAATAATAAATAATTTTCATAGAAAAATTAAAAATTCTGTCAAAACTTTTTTTTACTCTGAATTAATGATATAGAAATCAAGTTTTACACTGAATTTCAAATGATTATTAATATTTGTTTGTATTTCTTCTAACAAGTTTTAATAAATAATATAAATATAATTATCTAAGTATAATAACGAAAATTTTATATTGTATTTAATGTTCTGTACATTATAACAATCATTATACTAAATATGCCGAAGATCACTGTACTAAAAAACAACATTTGAAATCTTCATATTTCAAATTAGGATCAATATTTAATTATTTGAAATCTATATTTAAATAAATAAATACATATTTATATAAAATATACATAATGTTTTAAGTAAATATATAGTTTTTCATATTTTTTTGAGATTTATAGTGCAAAAATTATTTGCGAACAGAAAAAATTAATAATGATTTGCTTGCTTATGCTGCTCTGATGCTTTTAAAAACAACAATTATATAATATAAAATATATATATATATACCTAATAACAAATGTTCCCCTTAAATTTGAAAATAGAAAATAAAATCTCACTTGTCCAATTAAAGAAAATAAAAAAAAAAAAAACAAAAAACCTACAAAAAAAATGCATTTTTGTATAAAATATAAATATGTATATACAAAAAAATATCTTTTTTTGAAACGAAAACACAAATTTTATTTTTCATTTAAATAAAAATTTGTTTTAACACAAGGAATTCCATAAAAAAAAAAATATTTTCAAAAACATTCTTTCTATTTTCTTTGCTGACGTTTATATTTTAAGAGTTTTTTTCTTTTATTTAAATATAGTATATAATTTTCAACATTAAAGAGTTCAACTTTACGTCAAAATAGGGTAAGTGCTTTAACATTATGATACTTTCAAAACTATATCATATTATAACAAATTTTTGATAAAGCCAATATATTATACACTCATAGAAAATTTAAATAAACGTAATTTTATCTAATTTAGTTAAAAGGATTATTCATATCTGAAACAAAAAAAACTTTTTATATTATTAAAGTAGATTTGTATATTTTCTGAAAATTCATAAAATTAATACATTATTATATAGATTTATATGTTAAATGTTTTTAAATTTAAATTTATATATTAAAACTTAATTTACTTCCTAAATTGTAATCCATTTAATTTTGTGTCATTCATTATTTTATTTTTTCTTAATATATTTTTTAATTGACTATTATTATTTTTATTTTATTTTTTTTTTATTTATATACACCTGTTTTTAGAGACTATGGTCAGTCTTATAAAAATTGTAGCCAAAAAATTTTATCTATTCCAATTAATAAAAATTGTATACATATAATGAATACATTATATTTTTTAGTAGGTACATAATATAATATCTACCCTCCCCTTAATGAAAGTAGAATGTATATTTAATGTATATATTATACATATATATGTGTATCATTAAATACAACTTATTTTTGAATATTCAATGAAAATCGAAAAAAAAAAAAAATGTTTGGGCAGCAGGAATAAAATTAAAAATTAGTTGGTTGACAAAAACTTGTTTTCTCTGGCTTTTATAATAATTATATTATACATAATGTTTATATTATAATTCCCAATAAAGGAAGTATTTAAATGCTTATAAAAATATTATTCCTTAGATTATTTTGAGTGTCTCAGCTGTCTTAGCTCATTAATATAAACAATTCGTTTACTTCTTTTAAGAAAAAATATTCAATATTCAATATATAAGAAGAAATTTATATATTTATAAAAACAAAAAATTCTAATAATATGTACTTCAAAAAATAAAAATTCATTCTTTGAAATGTAAATTGATACAGCTTCGTAAAAGAAATGAAAATATTTTTTTAATTCAATATAATTTGGTTATAGACTTGCAGAAACTCCTAAAAATTAATATTTCTACAAATAAACACTATTAAACACTATTAAATTTTTCATATGGGTCAAATCTTCTCATTAACGTTGCAGCTCTGCTCATTAACGAAATACGCTGGTGGAGCGATTTCCTATATAGTAATTCTATACTTTTATGATGAAATGAGCATATTTTTCATTCATAAGATGATGAATAAATTAAAAAAAATAAGTTAAAAATTTTCTTTGGTATATTAAAAGTGTATATATTTTGAATTAGTTTTATTCTTCCTTTCCATTTCGTATACAAATTTTGTGTGTTTTTTTTTTATAGCCATCATCCCAAAAATAGAACAAACTTTGGCAAAAGTTTAACTTGACTTGTATAATTTAATTTTTTTTTTTGTGGCTTCAGACATAAAATATTGTATAATGTTTTTTTTTCATCATATTATTATTTTTTTTTGTTTGCAAAAACACAAATTTCAAATTAAAATTTCAAAATAATTTTTTTTTTTTTTCATCTTGTGAATTTTATTTTTCGGGAAAATATAAATTTATTATTTCACTAAAAAAAAAAAAAAATCCTACGTTTTTTCGCACATTTCCATATAGTCGTAATAAAAAAGAAAAGTAATTTGCAAAAAAGAATTGTAAAATTAAATGAGAAAACAAATTTTTAATTATTTTTATTAGTGATGATTTAAATAAAATTTATATTATATATAATTATTAATTTTTCATTTTCAAGGATTTTTTTTTTCAAATAAGTTAAGTATATATATAAAAGAAAGTATCGAACTTTTAATGAATATTTTTATATAAAAAATTATAATTAAACAGTAGACAAACTTAATGATTTGAAAATAAAGCGAACAAGATGGGTTGTTTAGTTTCAAAAGATAAATATACTCTGTTATTTGAGTCAGTTAATCTAGATCTGAATGATGTGCCTTCAGTAATAATTCCACAATGTGTATAGTGGAAGAAAGTGGTATAGAAGGCATAGAATGTGTGTAGTTGAAGCCAGCAATGAAGAGCCAATCAGTCTATTTGGATGTTGCCTTATAAGCCACTAGAAAATATTAAAAGGGAATCAAATGACTAGGTGGGGATATTCAGATCCTCGGTGTAGAGTGGTATAATTCGCAATCAGCCAAAGTACAAGGGGATGAATAATCTCTTCAACCGCTTCAACTTAACCTAATCTAGATCTGGATCTTAGCTCTAAAAGTCTAATTTTTTTCTTCTTTCAAAATTGTGTTAAATTCGTAGAAAACATTGTTGAGTGCAATCAACTGTGAAATCAATTTATTGATTTTCATCTTCGGAATAAATTTTAATTCTAAACCCTATATAAAAGAATATAAAAGAAATGGAAACAGTGCTTTTAATTTTTATTTCCAATTTATTCTCCCTTAATTTTTTTTTTTCTCTTTATAATCAAAAATTTTATATTTTTTTTATTTTCCTCAATTTTCCTTTAAAAATCTTCTTTTTTTTTTTTGTCAACTTCTGTTAATATTATTCATTTTTCACTCCGTGGGTAAATGATTTCCTCCTCAAATACTCATCTTGATTTTTATTATATTTATTTTATTTATATTTCTTTATTTTCATAGAATAAATGAAATTTCAATTTTCATCAAAGACGCGAAAAAAAAAATTAATTTGGTTTTTAATTTCAAAGATTCACTTCTTCTTTAATGTGAAACAGTACTATAATATAATATACTATACAAATAATACACATAAACGCAAATTTATAAAATAGAAATAATATTTTTGTAAAACTCTCTTCATAAAAATCTTTCTTTGGGTCAGTTGAATAATTGATTTAATTATATAATACCTATTAAATAGTAAGCTTACAGTAAATATTCAACACAAAGTTATAACTCTGTTAAGACGATAGAAAATTTCTTCTGTCTTCACTATTTTAGTTTAGTTTTAATTTAGTGATTGTTCTTAATAAGTTAAGTATCTATAAAGCAGTATAATCAAAATAATTCAATAAAAAACCAATATGTGAGCTTTTAACTTTTTATTTTTTTAAACATTCTAAGTTTAAGTGAACCTCACTTCGTTACATATACGCATTTTATTTTTATGTTGCAATTATATTATTTTTTGAGACAAAAAAGAAAATCTTTTAAATTTCAGCTCAGAAGGGGGCAAACATAATTTTGAGATAACCATATTATTTTATATTTTGTTTCAAAATAAATTTAATTTTATATAATCTCATTTATATTTACATTTACGAAATTAATATTTGGCGCCATTAATGAATTATATTACAAATTTTATTTATACAAATTAACTTTTAAATATCAGCTAGATATGTGTATTTTATGGTATTAAATTTCAATTTTAATTCACCTCTATATACCTCGGTATTATATACATTCAGCTATGAATATCTAAATAAAAAATTTGTTTAATAACAAAAATCCAATATTGTTTCTACTTGAATTTTGTTTATGAAAAAAAAAAAAATAAAAAATAAAATAAAAATAAAAAATAAAGTAAACTTGAAATGAGGTAAACAAAATTAAATTACTTTTATATATAATTTATTTTTATTTTATAAATTAGTTTCATTTTAATAAAAAAGAATTATTTAACTCATTCGAAGTGCAGGGAATAACGTTGTCTGTTTGTTCTATTTTCTAAATAAGAAAATTCACTTTGATTTCTTTTTCAAAAATTCTGAACATTTTTGATAAATACTTATAAATAATAGATCAATATAATAAATATAGTATATGATAGATTATATAGTGTGTAAACGAAATCTAAACTTTTGAACTACCAAAATAATAATTCATTTTATAAGAACTGCTGAACTATGTGTTCTATAAGGTATTTATAGAACTGAGATAATCATAAAAATAAATAAAATGAAATTGATTTACAGAATAATACAGTATTTATATATACATATATATTGAAATAAATTTATATGTAGTATATTTTTTAAAATTTCAAAGGCATACAATTTTTTTTTCCTTATTTTATTTGAAAATCAATGTATATAGAATTTGAGAAAGATTAAATGAATTTTCATCAAACTAAATTTTTTTTTCTGCGAGACACAAAAATATTTAAGAAAACTTCGAATGAAGAAAAAATTATTTCAACATTAACATTAATAAAAAAAAAAACCATTAGAAGTAATTTATTTTCAATTCTTTCGCGTTTATACATACATTTGTATATGATGTATAAATAAATACATATAATATTATAATAATATTTTTTTTTCAAATAATATTATGAAACTTCACTATAACAAAAGTCTATATTTATATTTTCTATTATTTCTTGTGTAGTTTGAGACTTTTTATTTTTATTATTTTTCAGACAGACTGCGCGTGCTTTATTTGACTCAAATTTAGCTCAAGAAACCGCACAAAAAGTGAACTGTGAAATTTATACAATAAAAAAAAAAAATTTGTTTTAAAAATATAAAAAATCTCAAAGTTTCTTTAACAATCAATTTCTGTATGATCTCTACAAAAATTAATTAAAATTTGATTAAAATATATTTGATCCGTAACATATAGATATATTCTCTGTACAGTATTCGACAAAGATCCCGAATTAAGTATTATAGTTACTTAACAATCTACTCTGTTCGCGTTTAAAATGTTTTTCAGTTGTAAAACAGTTAGTTGGAGGAAAATTTAAAATAAAATTTAAAACTGACACTACATACAGCCATATTAAATCTTTCAATTTTAATTCATATATATATATTTTCTATTTTGAGATTTTGTCAGCAGTACACATTCTCTGCACAGTATTCGACAAAGATCCCGAATTAAGTATTATGGTAGTATTAAAAATCTACTCTGTTCGCGTTTAAAATGTTTTTCAGTTGTAAAACAGTTAGTTGGAGGAAAATTTAAAATAAAATTTAAAACTGACACTACATACAGCCATATTAAATCTTTCAATTTTAATTCGAATATATTTTCGATAATTTTTTTTTGCAAACTCTTTAAAAAAAATTTATTTATTATAAACATAAAATACATTCATACATGAATAAACATATTTATAGATATATAGATATTATGCTTTTAATTTTGATAGCGAATAAAAAAAAATAATACGTTTTTCCTTACCGAACATAATTATGGTACATCTTTAAAAGATTATTCTGTTTTTTTTTTTTTTTTTTATATGCTGCGCGCAAGCTGTGAAGAAGTTCTAAAACTAAAATAAAGTGTATAAAGAAAAAGGGGAACTCTTATGGAGACAAAGACTTCTTCTAAATGAGAAATAAAAATGAAAATTGATAATTTATTGCTTTCTTATAAAATTTATTGTTTTTTTTTTTTTTTTTCTTCTTCTTATTTTTGTGGCAATATCAGACTAGCAAAAAAGGGATTGCTAATCTTTTTCTTGTTTTTTTTTTTTTGTATTTTCATTTTAGAGAGATATTTTGTGTTTTTATTCTATATATTATTTATATAAATTTTTAATTGATTTCATATATTTCAAATGAGGTGTATATAAAAAAAAAAAAAAAAAAAAAATCATTTTTATTGTTTTCAAATAAATTCTAGTGATATCAGATTTTTTTTTTTTTGTTTACATTTTTATAAGTATGTATATAGTAAAAGTTTACATAACAGGGTGATTCTTTATTGATCTTGCAATTCGTATATTCTTATCTTATTTTGATGAAATATAAAACTACTTATTTAAATAAAAAAATATTCTCCAAATGTGTTTTTTTTTTTAAATATATTATGATTTTGTTCATTTAGTAATTACGAAAATATTGATTTTATTGATTTAGGGAATTATTAAGACAATTTAAATTTTTTTTTTTGTTGTTTTACTATATAAAATTGTTAGCAGACTCTATAAAATTTTAAGCCCAAAAATTATCTCCAGTGACAGAAACTAATATAAACAATAAAAAAAATAAATATACGCCTGAAATATTATATAGAATCTAAATTTCTTATACGTACAAGTATAAATGTATATATAATACGTTGTTAAAAAAAACCCTCAATTGGAACATTTTAAGACTTTGAGGTTTGGCGAAAACTTCCAGTGAAAAAGATTTATTTTTAATTAAAAAAAAAAAAAACTATTTTTGTTAAAAATTATATTATTTTTTTTTTTTTTCTGCTTTTATGTACAAATTTATATTTTTGTTTTGAAATATTTAAGTAAATGGATAAAATTATTTTAAGAATGTCACGTTCCTCTTTATTTTCGATGTATGTATAAAAATTCTTTTCGATAAATGAAAACAGAAGAACTTCTTCTTACATTATGTAGAATGTTTAATTTTCTAAGAAGTAAAAGTGTAATAAACGGCAAAAATAAAAGAAACAAATTAAATAATTTTTATTTGTAACATCACACCCTTGGAACCAGGGCTTAGTTAAAAAAAAAAAAAAAGTCTTGCTAACCTGTAAAATATAAAAATATGGAAACAGTTCCAGAATGGTTAAAAACAAATTTAAAATCTTGAATTTAGGTTGTACCAACAGCTTTTTGATACCGATACCCTGTCAAACTAATATGAATTTAATGATTATAATCAGTCTGTCTATTTAATATATTAAATCAAGCCCAAGACAAAATTCTAATTATCTTATATTACATTTAAACAGAATTATATGGAAATTATCTTTATAATTTATATAAAGAATTATATTTTCTTTTTATACTTTAATAATGAGAAAACTTTTCAAGTTCGTTCATAACCACTCACTTTGATGGATATATTTATGTATACTGTTAAAATGTATATTTTAAGTTAAGAAAACAATTTTCTTTGGTATGTATTTAAATTGAAATAAAAATTTTTCATTAAATCTCTGATGTTAAATAATAGTTCAAAGAGTTCCTTCAAGCTACTGTTAATTATTGTTATACTAATACGTATGTACCTACATATAATAAATAACATGAAATTTTTTTTATCCTAATATCCTTGAAACATCAACAACTAACAAAATTTCTTTTGAAAATCCTAATTTGTCATTTCAGTCAGTCCGTTTCTGTATATGGAGTAATTTTTAAAGATAAAACTGACTTAGCGATATTGTAAAATCTACTACTCTCCAGAATGCTGAAGAAAAGCAAATTAAAAAAAATCCAAGGAAGCTTAAAGTATAATATAAAATTTTCAAAGATTCAGAATGAACTATTTTATTCCCACATTTTTTCTCATTTTGTTTTCGCTCCGTTCAGATTTTTAATATAATATAAGTTAAAGAAAAGATGCAAAATTTTTTAATTTTTTTTTTTTTTTTTGAAAATCAGTCAATTAGTTAGTTTTTTTTTTTTTTACACAATCTTTATTTTATCCCGAAATTTTCCCAGACAACTGAAGGAAAAAAATATTCCAAATATTGCGTATATGTAAAATTGTAAAGAATGCATCTGAAAAAAGAATTTTTTTTAAATGAAATGTTCTTCAATGTACGTGAATAAGTTTTGTATCTTGATCCAAAGGACATTTTTAAATTCCAAATCACAAAATATTTATATGTAGTGCTTACGTATGTATATAAAAAAGAAAAAAATTGAGAAGATTCATTTTAAGATTCATTTTACATTTCACATTATACCGCTTTATACATACATTATATATTTTTCCCTATGGTTGTAGACTGAACATAATAATCCCGAATTAAGTAGGTTTTAATAATACTTTTGTAACATTGATGAGTTTGAAAGTACCTACACTTAGAATTTTTACAGTCAGACTATAATATCAAAATAAAGAAAAATTATATGTACTAGAAATTATAATTAATGTATAATGTCTGAAACATTCTTCTTTTCTTATTCTCCTTTATATTATTAGAAAATAATTACACATATTTTATTTATGACTTCAGTTGTTGGTTTAGCCATAATCTCAAATATATTAAGTATCCAAATTTTCTATACGTTACATACAAGTTGTAAAAATTAATTTAATGAAATTGCATTTCCATCATTTATAAATTTATATATTATTCATTTTCATGTATTTAAAGTTGTGTTTGAAATTTTTATGTAAAAAATTTTTCTAATCAAAATCACAGCCCATAATTCCACATGTTTTTTTAACCTATAAAATTACAGTTTTTTTAATACATCATGAAATCTCAACTGCATAGTTATACTTTTATACGGATTTGCATCTATTTTTCTGTATAGCCATCACTTATCTAAATCACAAAGACAAAGACTACATTATGAGGCGAAAAATACCTTAGTTTTAGGAGTGATATACATAGGTTGAAAAACTAAATAAACAATACTGGAGTTAACTACTAAAACTAAGTATATATTTTGCAATGCTCATTTCGAGTTGGAAATTTGTACAGGACAATTGTGAAATATTGTCGACGATATATTATATCTTAATATATAATAGCTAAGAAATTTTGGTTCATAAATATTATAATTTTGCGTGCACATACAGTTCTGGTAATACCATCATAATTCAATAGCAATTCAATAGAGAACATAATTATTCTTCTGTCGAAAACCATAAAATAAGTATTTTAGTATTTAACTTAATCGATGCTGATTCATTAACTAAATTCCAAAAAAATTATAAATGTTATCAAACTTTCTACTATCGGAATTTCAATAACTGTTATCATTATTTTATATCCTCAACAGTATTAATTTCAACTATCTAAAATGATTCAAAAATTAAGTACCTAGTTAGTAAGAAAAACAAGTAAATACTAAATTTAAAATAATAAAAAAAATTATATCAAAAACAGAAAGAGTGTTTAATTAATAAAATAGATTGATTGCAAGCTCATTCTGTATAAAATCAATTTGTAGTTCAATCAAATTCGATTGTATGAAGAAAGGATTTTATTACTGGCTTTAATAGCTAAAAAGAATAATTTATTGGATAGAATTAATTTATTGGTAAATTTAATTTAGTAAAAATAATATATTTTTTTTATAATTACAGTATCTTAATAGTATAAGTATGTTTATAGTAAAGTATATATTATTATATTATATATAGTTTTAATTAATAATAATAGCAATGAATGAATTATAATAAAATAACATATAAATTAAATATTTGAGATTCTTGTTATGTTTTAACTTAACACAATTATTTTTTTCGTTCAAAAATTTTTTTCGTTATTTTTATTTTTAATTTTTTTTTTTTTTTTGTAATGTTATTATTTTTACAAGGAGACTGTTTTTTTTTTTTTATTCGAGAGTTTTCCAAATATATTCATTATAGCTATACTATATTGAAATGTATATTTTCATTACAAAGTAATGTTGGAAAAAAAAAAATTTAAGCGCGCTTCTGACTTATACTTTTCATGCACTAATGAAATTATTTATATTTACTTCGCAATAATATACAATTCATTCTTCTTTATAGTGTTTATTTTGAACAAAATACAAATTTTCTTCTTCATAAAAATTTAACTAAATTTAAATATAATTTTTTTTTTTAAATAATAAAATAATAATATAGAAAATTGAAATTTAATCTTCAACTGATGTCAGTTTAATAAAGAATATAAAATAAAATATAAAACATTCGTGGTTCAAAAACTAAATTCATGTACTGCAATTACAATATGTAACTTTTAAACTGTAATAATATAATTAAAATAACTAATTGCTCTAATTGCATTTTCGGAAATGTCAACCTGATATACTACCTATTCAAAATATCCATTTATATTTTAGAATATAATTTTAATTTTAATTTCAAAAAATGTAATTCTTTTCGTTATGATATTTTAAAACTATGGGAATTTAATAATTAAATAAAAATTTCAGCATTTTAGTAAAAATATTCGTTTTCGTAATAAAATTCTATATACTATTCAATAAAAAAAAAAAAAAAGTAGCATTTTGTAAATGCAAGATAACGTGTAATGCACAAATAAGCAGCCAAAATAAATAAGAACTAGATAAGAGCAAACTATATTTAGAAAAAATAGGTCTTGTTCTATGAAAATAAGGTAAGTAGATGGGTTTTTAAAATTCCCATTGAAAAAATTGTGAAAAATCTGAATCTTGTGCATTAATTTATATAATGACATATACATTACATTAACAAATTATAACAATTATAACAAATATAATACAAAAATACAATATAATTAATTATAATTAATGAACTTTACTTATATTCGTTCTTATAATTTCCTATACGAATCATCACATTTAATATACCCGGAGAAATCTAATGTGCTGGATAAAAAACACTATACAGCCTAAAATCTGTTAAAAAAAAAAGAAAACAAATAGTTTACCAAATTCGACTGCATTTTACGAATGAATAAGTTAATTATACAATTTTTCTGTGCATATACATATAAATTATAAATAATAAAATAATAAAATTTTGTATTAAAAATGAAAAATTAACTACAACATTTTCAGTGTTTTTTATGTAATATTTTATTCTTTTGAGCATAAAAAGCGGGAAAATTTACTTTGAATTTTCTGTCTGAATATTATTTTTATTTTTATTTTATTTTTTTTTTTCATTTTATTAAACTTGCCGCTACACAATTTATATCAAAAACATTGCATTGAATTGATGAAAATTATGCTTTATAGAAAATGAAATTTTAAAACAAATAAGCTTTATTAAGTGAACTTATAAAAACGGACTTGCACAATTAACAGATGGCTTTGGTTATACACTGCTTTCATGGAATGCTATTTAATTAATCGTATTATAAAGTTGTGGAAACGAGATTTAAAAGGAGTTATTAGTGGATCTGATTGTTTTAGTCCAATAACGACTTGGGAAAAATCATATGAGGATAAAATAAATAGTTTTTAAAAAATTGCAAAATCAGCTTTACTTAACTAATAAAAATTTAGTGAGAGAAGAAGAAACTACATGGAAAAAGGTCTAAGGTTTCACAATAATGTGGAAAAATTCTACTTGGTTTCAAACATTTTAGTCAACAAAGTCTCTTACCAAGAGGTTTGACTAAACATAAAAAAAAATTTTTTCCTTAAAATCGATTAATCATTTCTCAAATAAAATGTAACTTATATACAATAATTATGTATGTATATGTTTTTAATCTCGAATAACCTATTTTTAATAAATATGCGTTAGTTTAGTTTTACAAAATACATAATATTCATTTATAAAAGTTAAAACCATCAAAAAAAACCTAAACATTATGTAATAATCCCTAATTAATCCGTTTTTCTTTTCAAAACCTTATTATTATTCTTATTATCGTTGTTATTGATATTATAAGGAAAATGCCTTAGAAGAAAAAGAACTTACTTATTCATCAATTTTTAAAAGGTTGTACAAAAAAATAAAATAAATTCCAATTTGCACTTTCAATTTTTAACTAATTTATGTACATACATTAGGCTGGTTCACAAAAAAAAATTTTTTGCCGCCCATACAGATTCTGAAAGCTTACATCAAGAAACGAAATACGTGCTCCTTGATTTTTCGAAATTTTGTTTCCCCATCAAGCGCAACCAGTTTTTCTGATGGCTGAGGCCTAGACCTAATAAGGTGGGTTCAAAACTCTGTAACTTTTTTCTCTTTGAATTTTTTTTCCTCCTTTTTTTTTTTGGTGTAACTGTCTTGATGCTCCCTTCATTTTTTGTTAACATCGTAAGGCTATACGACTTATCCTTTTTTTTTTACAACTCTCTAAAGGAGAATTTAAACTTTTGTCCCCATTTTATTTTTACTTTAAGACACTATATCTTTTCTAATTTTAAGAGAAACATTTTTTTTTTTTTTGTTCATAAATTTGGCATAAATTTTCATAATTTTTAGCATTATAACTAAAAGATAAAATTCTATTAAGTTCTGGTTTTTAAGCTACAATTAATTTTACGACATTAAAAGTTTCGCTTTCGTAATGCATTGGTCATTTGATTCATTTGTTAACTGATCTATTTTTTTTTAAATAGGAATCAAAAAAGGAGATTTAGAATAGAAATAAATAAGAATTTAAAAATTGTTTTAAATTTATATTTATTTATGATTAATTTTTTTCAATTAATTTTAAAAATATTTGATTTTCCAATAATCGCCATGTTTGGCCGATGCTGGCTCACGATTGGGAGAATAATTTGTTTTTGAGTTTCGCCAGAAGTTATCGATGTATTAAATTCCGTCATTAATGCTACACTCCTCTTGGCGTTGTAATTAACAACTTGTAACTTCTGAATTAATCGCAGGCCGTCTTGATATCCTACGTCAGATTTCCATAGAGCTGGATTCTTGTCTAAAAATTCAGTAGATATTTTCAAGCATTGAAAAAAATTTAAAGAATTTTTAGTGACCAAATTCTGCAGTTGTATTTTAGGCAAATCAAAATTCGATGGAATTTTTGTCAATGCTTGAAAGTATCTACTGAATTTTTAGACAAGAATCCAGCTCTATGGAAATCTGATGTAGGATATCAAGACGGCCTGCGATTAGTTCAGAAGTTACAAGTTGTTAATGACAACGCCGAGAGAAGTGTTGCATTAATGACGGAATTTAACACATCGTTAACTTCTGACGAAACTCAAAAACAAATTATTCTCCAAATCGTGAGCCAGCATCGGCCAAACATGGCGATTATTGGAAAATCAAATATTTTTAAAATTAATTGAAAAAAATTAATCATAAATAAATATAAATTTAAAACAATTTTTAAATTCTTATTTATTTCTATTCTAAATCTCCTTTTTTGATTCCTATTTAAAAAAAATAGATCAGTTAACAAATGAATCAAATGACCAATGCATTACGAAAGCGAAACTTTTAATGTCGTAAAATTAATTGTAGCTTAAAAACCAGAACTTAATAGAATTTTATCTTTTAGTTATAATGCTAAAAATTATGAAAATTTATGCCAAATTTCTGAAAAAAAAAAAATGTTTCTCTTAAAATTAGAAAAGATATGGTGTCTTAAAGTAAAAATAAAATGGGGACAAAAGTTTAAATTCTCCTTTAGAGATTTGTAAAAACAAAAGGATAAGTCGTATAGCCTTACGATGTTAACAAAAAATGAAGGGTGCATCAAGACAGTTAAACCAAAAAAAAAAGGAGGAAAAAAAATTCAAAGAGAAAAAAGTTACAGAGTTTTTAACCCACCTTATTACGTCTAGGCCTCAGTCATCACAAAAACTGGTTGCGCTTGATGGGGAAACAAAATTTCGAAAAATCTAAGAGCGTTTTCTCGTTTTTTTTATTTAATTGTTCGAAATCTGCATGGGCGGCAAGAAAATCTCAACATGACCTAAAAAATGAACCAGTCTAACATACATGTATTATGTGTAACAGTATACTTACATAATTATTTCCACTTTTCATAATAATTTTTATCAAAATTCGAGATAACACTTCAACATTAAACGAATAATCATCAAGTTCAACGTGATGAACGTATTGCTTTACAATAAATGCATATTACCATGTTAGTAAGTATGTAATAAATTAAAAAATAAAATTAAAATTGGAAAAACATCGATTTAATTTATTTTCAAATAGCTTCGTTTTACAACTATCCTCGACACTTTGACTTTTAAATTATAATGGTCGATTGATCGTTGATTCACGTTTAGTATATTTTTATGAATTTAATAACTAACTTATGGTGGACTTTTCAAGAGTAATTTACATTTTATATATTTTCTAATTTGTATACAAAAATAGATAAAAAAATAGAATTTCAAAAATTTCCCTAGAAAATCAAACGCATAAGCTGTATCATATCAAGACAGATAATCGACTGTAGAAATTATTTTTAAATAAAACAAAATGTAATTCGTATATATACAAAACATAAATTTATTCACGGATTGAACAAGCAAATTTTTGAATAAAAATTATTAAATTTCAATGATAAAAAGACATGAAACATAAAATTCTATTGAAACTTTGTAATTCTAGATTCATTTTAAGCATGTGTAGATATCTTGTGCGAAATTTTACTGAGTTTCTTTTTGTTGGAGTATATGTACATTAGGCTGGTTCACAAAAAAAAATTTTTTGCCGCCCATACAGATTCTGAAAGCTTACATCAAGAAACGAAATACGTGCTCCTTGATTTTTCGAAATTTTGTTTCCCCATCAAGCGCAACCAGTTTTTCTGATGGCTGAGGCCTAGACCTAATAAGGTGGGTTCAAAACTCTGTAACTTTTTTCTCTTTGAATTTTTTTTCCTCCTTTTTTTTTTGGTGTAACTGTCTTGATGCTCCCTTCATTTTTTGTTAACATCGTAAGGCTATACGACTTATCCTTTTTTTTTTACAACTCTCTAAAGGAGAATTTAAACTTTTGTCCCCATTTTATTTTTACTTTAAGACACCATATCTTTTCTAATTTTAAGAGAAACATTTTTTTTTTTTTGTTCATAAATTTGGCATAAATTTTCATAATTTTTAGCATTATAACTAAAAGATAAAATTCTATTAAGTTCTGGTTTTTAAGCTACAATTAATTTTACGACATTAAAAGTTTCGCTTTCGTAATGCATTGGTCATTTGATTCATTTGTTAACTGATCTATTTTTTTTAAATAGGAATCAAAAAAGGAGATTTAGAATAGAAATAAATAAGAATTTAAAAATTGTTTTAAATTTATATTTATTTATGATTAATTTTTTTCAATTAATTTTAAAAATATTTGATTTTCCAATAATCGCCATGTTTGGCCGATGCTGGCTCACGATTGGGAGAATAATTTGTTTTTGAGTTTCGCCAGAAGTTATCGATGTGTTAAATTCCGTCATTAATGCTACACTCCTCTTGGCGTTGTAATTAACAACTTGTAACTTCTGAATTAATCGCAGGCCGTCTTGATATCCTACATCAGATTTCCATAGAGCTGGATTCTTGTCTAAAAATTCAGTAGATATTTTCAAGCATTGAAAAAAATTTAAAGAATTTTTAGTGACCAAATTCTGCAGTTGTATTTTAGGCAAATCAAAATTCGATGGAATTTTTGTCAATGCTTGAAAGTATCTACTGAATTTTTAGACAAGAATCCAGCTCTATGGAAATCTGATGTAGGATATCAAGACGGCCTGCGATTAGTTCAGAAGTTACAAGTTGTTAATGACAACGCCTAGAGGAGTGTTGCATTAATGACGGAATTTTACACATCGTTAACTTCTGACGAAACTCAAAAACAAATTATTCTCCAAATCGTGAGCCAGCATCGGCCAAACATGGCGATTATTGGAAAATCAAATATTTTTAAAATTAATTGAAAAAAATTAATCATAAATAAATATAAATTTAAAACAATTTTTAAATTCTTATTTATTTCTATTCTAAATCTCCTTTTTTGATTCCTATTTAAAAAAAATAGATCAGTTAACAAATGAATCAAATGACCAATGCATTACGAAAGCGAAACTTTTAATGTCGTAAAATTAATTGTAGATTAAAAACCAGAACTTAATAGAATTTTATCTTTTAGTTATAATGCTAAAAATTATGAAAATTTATGCCAAATTTCTGAAAAAAAAAAAATGTTTCTCTTAAAATTAGAAAAGATATGGTGTCTTAAAGTAAAAATAAAATGGGGACAAAAGTTTAAATTCTCCTTTAGAGATTTGTAAAAACAAAAGGATAAGTCGTATAGCCTTACGATGTTAACAAAAAATGAAGGGTGCATCAAGACAGTTAAACCAAAAAAAAAAGGAGGAAAAAAAATTCAAAGAGAAAAAAGTTACAGAGTTTTTAACCCACCTTATTACGTCTAGGCCTCAGTCATCACAAAAACTGGTTGCGCTTGATGGGGAAACAAAATTTCGAAAAATCTAAGAGCGTTTTCTCGTTTTTTTTATTTAATTGTTCGAAATCTGCATGGGCGGCAAGAAAATCTCAACATGACCTCAAAAATGAACCAGTCTAATGTACATGTATAATAGCTTATAATAATTATATATTTATTTTATGTATTTTTATACAAAAAAAAAAAATACAAAATTTGCTTAGTAAAGTGTCTTTTAACGATTCAATTTTCAAAAAAAAAAAAACTTCAATTTGTTAAAATAATCTAATCACCTCGTTTTAAAAATAGTTACTTACACATAATATTATACGTAAGACCGGAAAAACTAGAGCGCACTATTGTACATTTTCTTAGAAGGATGATTTCTTTTATGTTAAATAGGTTTAATAATGAGACCTACAAAATTAATGAATACAGATTATTGCAGATTTTAATTGTTTTTTCATTTTCTCCGGTATTAATAGAAAATTCAATGCAAAAATTTTCATGGTATATTTTCGATACCACAAAAAGTGATAAATTAATTTGAATAATCTTACAACAAACTAAATATATTTTATGTGTATAATTGATGAAATATATAGTAGCATAATGTAATTGAAACATTTCTTTGTTTTGTTCATAGAAAATATGCTTCTAAATTAAAAATTTTCCAATTTTTTGTTTTTTTTAGATATGACATTTATTTACTAAAAATCAATATTCAATTCAGTTATTATATGTTAAAAACTTGTATAACAACAAATTATCATAACGTCATATCAACTAGTTATTTTGAAACAACATTTTTTTTTTTTTTTTTTTTTCAATTTATACCTACTTTAGAACAATTTATTCACTATTGTTGTAAAATTATAATTAAATATGAATACCTCCTATACCATCATTTTTCATTCTCTCATTATTATATTAATTACATAATTTTTATCAAAAAAAAAAAAAAATCAGTAATTTTTATTTGATTGAGTTATTATTATCATAATATATACTTAATAAGAATTTTATTAAACAATATTAATTATTATTATTATTTCTGAAAATAAACACTAGGCATAATCAATTAAAAAATTTAATATTATCAAAATAAATAAAAAAAAAAAATGAAAATTTTTTTAAATTGTTTATAGTTAATCTTATCTATAATTTGTTATAATTTCGCTGATTCGA
Source organism: Hybos culiciformis (assembly GCA_964007475.1). Classification (NCBI taxonomy): domain Eukaryota; kingdom Metazoa; phylum Arthropoda; class Insecta; order Diptera; family Hybotidae; genus Hybos; species Hybos culiciformis. The sequence continues at coordinate 29,527,517 of OZ023275.1, forward strand.
TAACTAAGTTATTTATTGTATATATCAAAATAATTCGTAAGCAAAGAAAAAATAAACGATAATATAGAACTTTTAATATTAAAAAAAAAAAAAAAAAAAAAAAAATGTTTTTTGTGTTTATTATCAGAAACACTTGAAAAAAAAAATAACATTCTAAGTTATCGATAATGTATTCCCAGTTAAAAATGGCAGTCAATAAATATTTATTTACACAAAAAAGAAGTGCATTTGAGATCATAAAAAAAAGTCATAAAGTACTATATGTACATAATAAACATATGTATACTTATGTACTTTTAGAAACTTTTATCTGTATACAATATTAAGTATATATTTGAATAGGAAATTTCTTTTCGTGTCATATAATTTAGATTCCGACGGGTTATTACTATTATAATTATGATTCAATTAATGAATTAAAATAGTAAGTTTTTTTTTTTTCAAAAGAATTATTGTTGATCATAATTAAATAGATTCGATATTTTATTGTTAAATTAATCTTTTCTTGTTTACTTCAGTTCTTATATGATATCGATATTTTTTTATCCTTGATAATCGAGATTTTTGTTGTGAGATGAATTGATTGTTATTTTTTTTTTTTAGGTTATTCACATTTAGATAGTTAATTTGGAACTTTTTTTAAGATTATATTTACAATTTTATCTTATCCTTTAGTTTTTGCATAAGTCAGGGCTCAAGTTAAAGACCATTAAATCTATTGTATGCTACAATTGAATACATGAAAATTAGGAGCAAATAAATATAGTTGAAATTGAAAGAAAAAGCCTATTTCACATCTTCTTTGCAAAATAAGCAATTCACCCAATCTATAAAAAAAAATAAATTATTATGAATACGATAAAAAGGTAAGTTCAATTGTAGTTCATAATAACCGGTTATGGGAAATATATCGACAATATGTGGTAAGACGATTAATGTCATTAAATACAAAAATAAATATTATTATAATTAAATTGAAGGGAATAAGATCGAAGTTATTTACAAAAACAGTTCAAAATTTCATTCTCAAATGATCTGCCTTGTACCGACGGCCGAAATTCCTTCAATTTTCCAAAACGGAACAGAAACAAAAAAATTTTTCTATTAAACTTACGTTTGTAAAATAATTTTGAATAATCGCAATCCATAATTTTCAATCCTTTTTTTTTTTCGAATTTGATGTCACAAAAAACAAAAAAAAAAAAAACTATATTAATTTTTGGCAAAAAAAATTATTTTATTTTTTATTTATTCTCAAAATTCGCGTTTATTTTCATTCGCAAGTAGTATAAGTATAAGTATTAATTTGCTAAAATAACTTGGAAAAATCATAAAATAAAATTCTATTTATTTTCTTTTTTGTTTTATTCTCATTTTATTTATTTTTATTTGATTTTTTTATTACGAACCGAGTTTGTTTTATTTTATTTTTTTTTATTATTATTAATTTTTATTTTTATTTTTGATCACTTCACAATATTTTTTTTTTTTATGAAAATTTCACATTTTTAACTAAAATTTTATTTTAATTATTATTTTTTTTTTGTTCCTCTTGTAATAGTCGAATTCAATAATTTTATATAAATTTTTTTAACAAAATTTATTTGTTTTGATTTTATTTTCTTTTGTTTTTTTTTTTTTTTTTTTTTTTATAATATAAACAAATATAACAACGTTTTGTTGTATATAATAGTTATGATGGAAATCGTTATATTTATGCTCTTCAAAATTATTATTTGTCGTTATTTTGAAAATTATTAATTAAAAAAAAAAAATTAAATTAAAGATGAAAAATTTTAGAAATTTAGAATTTATTGAATTAAAACAACAAAAATTAAGTTTATTATTTAAAAAGAAAAAAAAAAAAAATAATTACATAAATCTATGAAAAGCTCACAACATATTATTTCTTGAATATTTCTCAATGTTTTTATTATTATTATTATTATTTTTCAAACCAAATAAAAATACCTAGGTTTTATTTTCTTTTTTTATTTTATTCGAAAAAAAAAAACAAAAACAAAAACCTAAATTATTAAAAATTAGAAATTTTAATTAATTTTTTTTTTTTTTATGAATTTTTATTAAGTTATTCATTATATTGAATATTGAATAAAAAAAAAAAAATTATGAAATTTTTATAAACTAATCATTTATAAGCTAAAAAAAAACTGTTTAATAGTAAAATTTAATAATAAATTTTAAATAAAATAAAATAAAATTCCACCAATTTTTTTTTACTTAAAAAAAGATTTCTATTATCACTTTGTATTTTATTATTATTTTAATATTATTTTATATATATGTATCTTGTAGATGTTAACTACGCTGTTGTTTCTGATGTGCCGACATACATGTGCGAAAGGAAATCAATAATATAGTTCAATTCAACTAGTTAGATTTAAGAAGAAGGTTAGACCGCCGCTGCGCTGTGTTTTAAAGCAAATATACTATAGACTGGCTTCATAAGCGGCGGCAAATACAATAAGATATCTCTTCTATAATTTATTTAAGAGTTGCAAATTGAAAAAAAAAATTAAATTGAATTTTTGATCAAAGTAATTTCATTGTGAATTATTGATTATTTTTTTTTCTAAAACTTTAATAGAAATGTCCTAAAGTTTAGGTTACTTTTTGTCTCTATCAATTATGCTCTTTGACAATAATTTATGCCAAAAAAAAAAAAAAAACCAAAAACGTTATCGGTTGCGATCTTAAATATTTAAAGTAACGAACTTCTGATATTTATGACCAAAGTTTTGTCACTTTTACACCATTTGTTCAATACACAGAGTTTTAAGAGATTTTTTAATTGAACTAAAAATTTAATTTATACGTTCTTTGTTAAATTAAAAAAAATATTTGTTGTCGTCCCATGAAATTAAATATTTTCTTTTCAAAAGAAAATTTGCACCAATTTTAAAAAAAAAACAAATTTTTTCTTTTTTTTTTTCAAATTTTATTTTTAGAATATTTTTATTTTTAATTTTTTTTTTTTTTTAACTTTAAAGTGAAAAATTTTCCCAATCACAAAATAAAAATTACAATATTAACAATAACAACAATCAATCATGAAAAAATTGAAAATGTATTTATTCTTTTTATCATTAATTTCCGTTATCGAAACGAGACGGCGGCATAAATAAACAGAACTGAGTAATTTTTATTCCATTAAAAAATCATAAATTTTATAACATTTATGTGTATATAGTAAAAAAATATTATATAGTAGAGTAGAGCTAGAAAATTGTTGAGAAATTTTGTTATTTTTATTTCAAACATTTTTTTTTTTTCTTGTTTTCTTTTTTAATTCCACTTGGAAATTGAGTGCAGAGTGTAGAGCGAATTTAATTTTCCCATAAGATACATTTTAACGGGACTTCTCAATATAATATATCCAAACAACAATACATAGAAAAAATACAAAATGTATATAAAATGCAAATAAATTTCATTTTGAGTTTTTTGGTTTTATTTTTTTTTTTTTTTACTTAATAATGTGTACAAATGACTGATGACTCATTTTTGTTGTATATCAAGTCCAACTGTACTCTTACTCTCTCATGAGTATAAATTATACAGAAGTTGATTGCTTTATTGTATTATATGCTTTCAAGATAAAAGATACTTTTATCTACCATGAACAACTTATCGGAAAGATTGTTCAAATTTTTTTGTCTGTTTAAAAAAAATAGGTAAATTAAATAGCATTTTTTTTTTAATGTTAAAGGTACTTATTTTCAACGTTAGAATTAAAAAAAAAATACAAAACTTTAATCATATATTTTCAGAATAGAATATAGTTTAGCTTAGAACGTATGAATCTCAAAAATTAGATATACTAAAATCAATCTGTCAAAGAAAATTAAAGTTAAGTGTATTTAAAAGATACACAGAAGAATTAGTAAGATATCTAAAATCTTCTTTTTGGCAAAGTTGATAAATTCAGTAGCAGAATATGTTGAGTTAAATATATGTTGAGGATGTGCTAAACACACTGTCAAAGAATTTGTCGCAGAAGTAAAACAAACTGAAAGACAAAACTAGAAAAGTTTTCTTTTATAATTTATTTTTTATTATTGTTATTTAAATTTAAAAAACAAAATAAAAAAAAAAACAAATTTTTTTTTTTTAAATAATTTATCGTTTTTATATAAATTTTTTCATAAATAAAAGTAGAATTTCTAATGTTTTTATTGAATTTCTTAAAATGCAAAAAGTTATAGATAAAATAAAAAAATAAAAAAAAAAAACATAAAAACATACAAAATCATAAAGTCATATCCAAAAATTCATGAATAATTCACAACATGTTCTCTTCTAAGTTTTATTAAGTGTCTTCTCATTTTTTTTTTTTTTTTTTTTTTTTCAAATAAAACTGAACTTCAAAAACACAGAAAGAAGAAAAAAAAAATAATAATAATGATTCTCCCAAAGCGACAACTAAAACTATTATAACATAATAAAATTAAATAATGAATAATAAAATACAGTAAAATGTAATACAGATTTCATTTATTCTAATCACCATTCAGATTATTGAAAAATTGATAAGTAAATATTAATTTTTAGATAATTAGATAGTTCTACTTCTTTTTATTTTATTATTTTTTGTTAGAATGAGAAAATGGTGCAAAAAAGTCGAAAAAATTGTCCAGCGCCAAAATAATTCGATCAAATGTTATTAAGAAACAGCGTTAACCAAATCGAAATCGATTTATTGCTTCAGATGTTTATAAGTTACACACATACATAAACGGACTTTTTATTTTTACATATATAGATGAGTACACATAGCAGATTGCATTAAATAATTTTAATGCATAGGGGATCGTTATGTTGTATTTAGTGCTATAGAATTTAAATCACTAAATAGAGTATTATATGCGTCTATACACATGCAATCATTTAGATGCATCTGCGTAAATAATGAAAAAATTTAGATGCATCAGCGTATATAATGAAAAAATTTAGATGCATCAGCGTAAATAATGAAATCATTTAGATGTTTCGTATTGAATATTACGTAATACCTAAACAAACATAATATCTCTCACAATATTTCAATACAGCCAAATACAAAAAAAAAAATGAGAAAAAATGAGAAGAAAAAATATTCTCTCTTTGCAACTACCTCTCCCCTACGCATTAAAACAGTATATTGGATATGTAAACAAAATTTGTTATACAACTCGTATTTACACAAAAATACATTGACACTTGTCAATTTATATCACTCGACCTTCGGTCTCGTGATATAAGTATTGACTCGTGTCAATGTATTTTTGTGTATACAGAACTCTTAATTAATAACAAATTTAGTTTACATATTCAATAATCTACTATTAAATTTCGAAAGTTTGAATGTTTGAAAAAAGCAATTCTTTAAGTCATGGAATAACTCGAAAAAAAACTATATGACTTCAAGCTTATATTATGCAGGATTAAAAAAAATTTGAGTTCATTGTACCTAATAAATTTTATTATTATTTTTTTAAAGAAACAACATAGTAAATATTTTTGTAATCTACATTTACATCTCTTAGATATTATTATATACGTTATTATTTTGCGTGTTATACAAAAACGTACTATAGAATAAAATAAATGTGATAAAGTTAATCCAGTCTGGTATGAATGTTGATATTTTATAAGAAACACACAAAAAGTTTTGTTTAATTAAATGTTATACACGTCTTCAACAGTTTAGTACATAATAAAAGCTTATGGTTTTGTACCCAATAAAAGTATTCCTTCTAATGTTAATTTAATCCAATTCCAGTTTTTCAGTAAATTGAAAAAAAATATATATGTATATTTTTACTCTTCACGAAGATTAGTTGAAAACTTTAGAAAAACTTGACTTTAATACCAAAGATAGTGAAAGTTTTAAATGTGTACACAACAAAGATAGATAGATATTAGGTATTATAGATAGATGTTAAAAAAAAAATTAATTAATAAGATATTCTGACTAATATATTGTATATATTGGTATAATAAATGCATAGCTCAAAAAAATATTATTATTTTAATTTTTTAATTAATTAATTTACTGGGCGGCAAGAAAAAAACCACTTTAATTAAAGACAACCTAAAATTAGATTACGCTTATTATATTTATTCTTATTTTAAATCAATTTTTTTTTTGGTCAGCAAATCTCGTGCCGTCTCAATTTGAAACTTCATCAAAACCAGCATAAAATTATACTTACTAAAATACGAATTTCCTTTATTTATAAGACTTAAACTATATAATAATAACTCAATGAAAGAACTAGTAGCTTTCAAAAACCACCTTATTATATATAATTAAAAGGAGTTTTGCAAAACCTGGTAAATAAAATTCAGATTTGGAACTATATTTTGTATTGCAGAGTATTTATAACTATCACTGTTATATAATTTTCGAAAACTCTTTATAATATCTAGTATTATTATATTATATACATAAAATAACAAAAGTGTAATATAATATAGCAAAATAATTTTTCTTTTTCATTAATTATTATTTTTATTAAATTTCTAATTAAATTTAATCCTTTTATAAACAAAATGGTTCATCATTTTTGATCCAATAATAATAATAATATAAAATCGCGCCTTTATTAAAGTCTACTCTTCACTTTGTACAGATTAAATTAAGGATTTTCTCAAAGAAATTCAATATACACAATAAACTGAATTAACCCTTCAGATGAGCTATCAACTATGCGCTAGGTTGCACAGAAATTTTTTACTTTTAGAAAATTTTGCTTTTAGAAAATTTAAATTAATTCTGATTGAAATAAGTATGTATGTATATAGATAGATGTCGATTAGAGGAACTTAGAAAAAAGGATAGAGCCCAAGGATTCGGACTAGGGTCTGGCTTTCGATAAAAATTATTATATTTGCAAATGGTGTCAATGGCTTTCGACCAAAAATTAGCGTATTGTGTGGATAGATGTCAATTAGAGAAACTTTAAAAAATGATTACACCCCAAGGACTCGGACTAGGGTTTGGATTTCGATGAAAATTGTTACATTTGTGCATATATTACTAAATTATATTGCTATAATGGTATTGAAAAAAAATATGTTTAGCCCTTATTGTGACCGAGGTATCTTAAGGTATCCTAAGCCGAAATACTGAAAACGGTCCCTATACTTCATTTATAAGGTACTGTTCTAAATATATTTTTTTACTAAGAAGCTGAAATACATATCTACAAACAAAAACTTAGATTACAAAAAATCATTGTACCAAAGTTATAAATTATAAGTTACTCAGCACAGTCTAATCATCATATTTACCCTGCGATAAAAATATTTCACTATATTTTTTTTATCAATATAAAAAAAAATTCTTCAAATATCTTTTTAATTTCAATAGAAGAGATATATCTAGTATATTTAGAAAACACTAGAAATTTATATGTATATATAATATATAATATATTATATATATATATATATTAATAATAATTTTAAATTAATAAAATTAATTGAAAGGGTTGATTGCTCGATTGAGTATCAAATTAATCTAAATAATTTTAAGTATGTATATACTGTTAAGTACATCAAAAAAAATATATTTTATTTATATAAATATGTAATATATGTTGTTGGAAGTTTTATGCTAAAACGGCTCAAAAAATAGGATTCATGCAACTAAAACAAATATTATCCGCCAATCTTTTGTGTTAGTTGTTGATAAACATTAATTATATCTTCATTTTGTTCATTCGACCAGCTTAAAACATTAAAACTGGACAATTTTGAAAAGTAGCAAACGATATTAGATAATAATATCCAATGAGCTTAATTTCAATGACATGTACCAATTCTTCATAATGAATGTATAATATGATTAAACGACCCATAATAGTTGTTTGTTATGTGTAATACAAGTATACTACACACACTTAGCTAAGTTTCTGTATAATTTATTCAAATGATTTAATTTTAAACTTCCAAATTAAAATAAGTACAAAAATATATATAAAGATATACATAAAGATATTATATATACCTATATAGATATGTTATTGAAATTGGAATATTACAATAAATATCATTAAAATAAATTTTTCAATAACCTATCCTATAAATATAAAAATGTTCAATTGAAATTTAACTTCACCTTTTTTATAATATCAAATTTATCTCTAAAATATAATTTTTAATTACAAATTATGATACTTGTACCTAATAAATTTTGTAATTTTGTTTTATTTGATCAGAAAATTCCCTTCATGACACTGTTCAATTATTTATAAAAGGAAAAACATTTTATCGTTACAAATTATTGTCTTACATTAATGGTTGTAACAAAAGAAAAATTCATTGCAAAAATTTTGTTTATGGTTTGACAAGAAATTTTACCTCCAACTAAGTGGTTTTATTTATTATTTTATATTAATATCTCTAAAGTACGTATATTATAGGTAGGTATTAATTTTAGAAAAGGATTTAATTTATTGTGTGGTCAATCTTAAAGTTTACAAACCTAAAAGTTATTCGAAAAGTAATAGGAAATCATAAAATTACGCCCTTCTCTGGAATACTAGAATATAAAATTATTAAATATTGAACTTCAAAAAAGTAATATTAGAAAATTAAAATTCAAGACAGTTTTCCTGTTGTTCTTTTTCTAAAAATTGACTCAATTTAATAATTTAAAATCATAATCGTACATTTTGCAATCTTTTTTAATAACTTTCTTTAGATCAAACATTTTTTTCTTTATAATGAGTCAAAAGCATTTTCGGCAGTAGCAAATAATGTCAATTTTAATTGCAGAACCTTCCTAGAAATCCTAAAATTCTTAATAATTTTTGGTGTTGATATTGTTGTACAGAAGTAAATAACATATTATGTCGTTCTCCTTCCAAAGATCCTTTGAATTTTTTTGATAATCATACGTCATATTTAAGGATTATGATACAGCAGAAATATAAGCCTAAATAAGTATATTGCAAGATTAAGAAAATAAACTGATTATTTCACTAAAACACTTCATTAGAACTATCACACAAAACTAGGTTAATAGAAATATGGTTTAATTTGAATTCCATCATCATCAATTTGCTTCTCCAAAATGTATCCAAAATGTATGTGCCAAGATCAAAGGAACTCCAATTAGTGTTGTTATGAAGCTGTTCAATTTCGGGTAAGTTATATAGTTTGAATAAAAAGTAAAGAGTTTTAACGGCTAAAATAAAAGTATAAACCCTATTTTTCACTTAGTGTATAAAGTTAAATTTAGTTTAAGAAAAATTGTTAACCCTATGGTTATAAACTCATACCTAATATTTATATGTATACATTACCTTACCTATAAAAGAGTTATAGATTTTTATTATAATAAAATTAAATAGACATTTTTAAGGAAAAAAAAAATTCTTGAAATTCCATTCAACTCTCCCATCTATGAAAAAAATATGCTAATTTTGCATAATATTTTTTTTTTTATATATAAAGCATAAATTTTATGTGATGAAAGATTTCTTCTAAATTAAATACATAACAAAAAAAAAATCATAAACAGTTCTCATCATTGAAAATAGATAGATGGTTAAAATATTATGTATACTTATGTACGCAGTAGTCATCGTATTTATTTATTTATTTTTATTAAAATTTTTCCTTTTCCAGTAAAAACTTGTTTAAATTATTTGTAAAAAGTGTGCCGCCGATTTTTTTTTTTACACCTCTATGCCTCAAGTTCATTGATCATTAGTCATTATTCTCATTCATTACTGTACACTTTGTGTCTTTACAACTAACTTCTGGATTTGCATTTACTGTGTAGTAATTTATCAACTTACTATTGACTATTGTATTTAAAATTACTTTAACTAATTACTTGCTTAGAATAATTGTATATAAATTTTATCTTATTTTTTATCAGAAATATTTCAAAATTCCATAATTTGCCGATTAGTGGAAAAATTAAAAAAAAATATTCATATTAGTATGAATATTAGTACGAATTATCTAGTCAATATGACAAAAATCCGATTTATAACTTTAGGTTGAAAACGTAACGTAAGCTCTGTAGCATTTAATAGACTTATGACTTCTAAAGTCCATAAAGATTCATCAGATTCTAAAGGTCCCTGGTTTATTGTTTACAATTATATTTTCCTTGACACAGCGAATTTAGAATTTTCCAGGAAAGTTCAATTATTCGCATTTTAAAATTTTTGTCGATTAATAATCCGTTCAGTAATAAATGAAGCTATGTATGTCCTTAGGAAGGCGGGGGGGATGGAAATAAGGCCGCAGGAAATAAGGCAGCGACGTTTTTTTGTTGCGGTCTTATTTCATTTTGAAAAATGAAATAAGGCCGCGAAGAATTTTTCGCGGCCTTATTTCGTTTTTCAAAATGGAATAACGCCGCGAAAAAATCCTCGCGGTCTTATTTCATTTTGAAAAATGAAATAAGACCGCAAAAAATCCCTCGCGGCCTTATTTCGTTTTGAAAAATGAAATAAGAGCCGCGACAAAAAAAAACAATTATTCGGAGGGCTAATTTCATTTTTATAAACGAAATAAGGCCGCGTAATCTTGTGAGGTGAGCACACAGGGCAGGGGGCAGCAGGGCGGCGGGCGGCCGTTGGTCAGTGGGATTTGCGGCGCTAGCCGCTAGCGAAAAAATCCTCGCGGCCTTATTTCATTTTTCAAAATGAAATTAGCCCTCCGATTAATTTTTTTTTTTGTCGCGGTCTTATTTCATTTTTCAAAACGAAATAAGGCCGCGAGGAAGTTTATGCGGTCTTATTTCATTTTTCAAAATGAAATAAGACCGCGAGGATTTTTTCGCGGCCTTATTTCATTTTTCAAAATGAAATAAGACCGCAACAAAAAACCTATCGCGGCCTTATTTCCCGCGGCCTTATTTCACTGCGCCGAAGGCGGATAGAAAATTATGCAATATTATTTGAAATTTTTATAAAATCAAAAATTGAAATTGAACTACTGATTTCAATAAATTATAAAATTGTAAATTGTTTTTTAAAAATATGGAAAATAATATAATATACCCAATGGCGCAGTGAAATAAGGCCGCGGGAAATAAGGCCGCGATAGTTTTTTTGTTGCGGTCTTATTTCATTTTGAAAAATGAAATAAGGCCGCGAATCCCACTGACCAACCGCACGCCCGCCGCCCTGCTGCCCCCTGCCCTGTGTGCTCACCTCGCAAGATTACGCGGCCTTATTTCATTTATAAAAATGAAATTAGCCCTCCGAATAATTGTTTTTTTTTGTCGCGGTCTTATTTCATTTTTCAAAACGAAATAAGGCCGCGAGGAATTTTTTGCGGTCTTATTTCATTTTTCAAAATGAAATAAGACCGCGAAAGACCGCAACAAAAAAACGCCGCGGCCTTATTTCCATCCCCCATACCCAATCAATTAAAATTAAAGGATTTTATAAATTTTTTTAGCAGCAACATGTATTCCGACGACAATAAAAAAAATAAAAAAGTATTGATTTTCACGAATTTTAGATGTTATATGTAATATGTAGTTACAATATGTTCAAAAATATATAGAAAAACCTATACTTTATATATATATTATCATTTATGTGTATGTAAATTGTTTGTAAATTGTTAAGAATTCTGTAAACTAATTAATTTACATCACAAAAACAAACATATTTCATTAATATCATCACTTTTTTTTTTACTACCAATGAAATTTAATTAGATTGATATCCGTATTATAAAGTAAAATCATCATAATTTTAAATAAATAAATCAATTACCAATATAAATAAAACCAAACACTATATACATACTAGATACTACATCTTAATTAGCTATATTACATTTATAATATACCTTTAATTTATATTATCATAACTGCTGGCCAAAAGTTAGAAATTTTTAACTAGACTAGTACATATGTCTGAGGATCGTTTTATATTTTTCAACCTAAAAAAACAAAATATTGCAAAACTCAATCTAATTTTTATTAAAGGCAAATGTTGAATATACATTGCTGGCTATATCTATTAATATTATATACTACAAATATATATGATTATATTAAATCCATGAGATTTAATGTGTTTATGTAAGAATAACTTGTAGTCTTTACAAAATTAATTTTATGCGTCTGACTTGACAATTTTTTATTTATATTTAAATAAAAAAATAAAAACCATTGACATTTAATTAGCAATAAGTACATTTTTATATAAAACTGTATTACAAATCAAATATTTGGGTGATCGATGACTTATAAGATCCTTTAATTTTCACTAAAATTTGTCTACGAAGTTGGGTGAAATGTACATTTTTCGCTTCTCAAGTTTATTAAATAATGATTAATTAAAATCTTGAATTCATACTTGAAAATGATCCAAGCATGTTGATACTTACATTTGATGTGCTGTAAATCTGTTTCTAATTTTTCAGAAGACGCTTTGCAAAATTGCATGAAAAAAATTAAAAATTTCACAATTAATTTAGACTATTTTAGTTTTATTTCGGTACATATATAAATTATATGTTAACAGAAATTGTTTCCAGTTATAAAATAAACGCTTTTCGACAAAAATTTGTTCTGTACATAATTTATGGAATTTTGAAAACTCGGAATCTTGGCCATCGAAATCTTATTCCCATTAGGTTGCTTGAAGTACAATTATCCACAGTGAGAAATAGTTACTCTATAAGTTAGTATACACATTAGTATATTTTACAATTCCTAATCATAAATCAATTTTAATACTACAAATTTTAAGCTCCAAACAGAACAGATTTGTCTAGACGGAACTGTTTTTTTTAATTGTATTCTATATTTTTAAGTATTAATATTTATATTAACTAGGTAGGTATCAATGTTTAAACACTAAGAAAAAAAATTTTAATTAAAAGCATAGATTAATTATAACTTTAATAATTAAATTTTATCTCTATCTATATGTCTTAATAATCCTAATGTAATAATAATTTTATTTCAAAAAAGTAGTTTAAATACAAAACAAAAACTAATTTAATTTATCTTTTTGTAATAATATAATCACATATCAACAGTTTGAATATATTTTTTTTTACAACCAATAAAATTTTAATATTCACAGTCAGACTTTTATGAATTTTTTTAATTATTAAGCTTATAGCTTAAGTATCTATGTGCCTACACAATCTGAAATTTGTAACATAATGTTTTTATCATTTGGCGCCTAATTAATTTAATTTTATTTTAATTAAAATTTAAATTATAAAAAAAAATAAATAAATCAGTAACTTTATCCCCAAAAAATTGAAATTCGCATTCAAATAATAACCTAGATCTTTTTGATTCAAAAATTTTTTTTTCATATTTTAAAAATATAAAATTGGATGGCGAAATTATTATATTCTGTCTGATCATTAGAAATTTCAATTTTAATATTTTCTCACCAAAACAAAACTTTAAAATAAATTAATTTAAACTGAAATTATAAAAGGAACTCAACAATCATTATAAAATACTCGTCAAATCTCACCCTCAAATGGCAATAAAAATTAAATTAAATTTATATTAAAAAAATAAAATAAAAAAAAAAAAACAATTTTTTTTTGTCAAACGTTTTTATGAACAAAAATACTACGTGCTTATTTGTATTAAAAACAAAATAAGAAAAATTTATTGAGTGATAAAGTTTTTTTCTTTTATTTTCTTCTTAAAGAAAATATGTCAATTTTTCCAAATATTAAAATCTCTATATATATGTACTACATACATTTATGTAATTTTTATCCTTTTGCGCGCGCACTATTTTATTTTGCCGCCAAAAAGAAAATTTATTATTTTCATGAACGAAAATTATCACAAAAATTATTTTAATTTGAAATGAATAGCCTGGTAAATATCTACTGAGGGTAATGCATATACTTATTTTAATTTAAGAAACGGAATTCACTCTCTATCTAATTTAAAATTTTCAATACTGTTTTGTCATGAAATGTAATGAATGCGTTGAACGTAACAAAAGTTATTTCAAGATGCCTATAATGAAGCTTTGAATCTTTATCCTGAGTTAGACTTCTATTTTAAATTTCTTGCTTCCATGAGCCACATAAAAGATTCGCAATTTGTAATTCGAATTATACACAATTCAGACCGAAAATTTACAAACTTATTCTGTACGAAAAAAATAAAATTGTTTTTCCAAACCACCCAGTTAATGGTAGAACTTTTTTTTTATATTATTTCTTTCAGTTCTTTTATGAGGTGAAAAGCCAGAAAATTTTTTTTTTCCAAGAAATATGTTTTAATATTAAAAAACATAATAATAAAAAAATTTCCTTTTGGCAAAAAGTGTTTGAAAATATTTGCAAAATAATATAGAAAAAAAAAATAAAAAAAAATACGAATATAAATTTATGAAATTTTTACGTTTTTGGGTATTCGAAAAGAAAACTCTTTGAAGTTTTTTTTTTTTTCTTTTTGAACTTTCTGAATAATATAAAAAAAAAAAATTACTTTTAAATATTCTGCTAAAGATATTCGGAAAATACGTGACATAAACATTGTGAAAACATTTGTATAATGATAAAAGATTGAAAAGAAAATTGAAAATTTTCTAAAAATAATCATGTCCTATGAAGTTTTTTTCCTTAAAGCAAAATATAATATTATTATATTTTGTTCATACATATATATAGATAATATATTTTTTGTGTTTATTTTCGGTAACATATCTATTTCATGGTAAATTAGGACTACTCAAAAATAAATCATCATTTTTTTTCTTATTAGTTTTTTTTTTTTTTTTTTTGAATAAAGTCTCCCCTAATTTTAATATATGAATGTGAACTTTGAATTAAATGGAATTAATGACATTAAATATATAATTTTAAAGCTGTAAGAAAAATTCTATTTCATATCGATTTATGAATAGTTGATGAATGTTTTCAAAGATCCTTATATGTATTAAATTAAGAGCAAAAACAAATATTATATGCAATAGCAAAATACGTCTCTTCAATCAAAATCATAAGATGCAAATTCTGAAAATTGTCTTTAATATTAAAATTAGATACAAATATCTTGATTTTTCAGATAAATATTATAAACTTTGCAAACAGTGTTGGCATTGTTTAAATCTCGATTGATATTCCTAATTCTTCTATTTTTGAAGATCATCCTAGTTTATTCTGTCTTCAATATTATATTCATATCAAAAAGTTAATTTACAATTTTAAATTTATTGTCACAAATCATTACCACTGAACTTCAAATCGCACTATTAAAGGTATACTTGAAATTAAAGGAAATAAATATGCATTATGCATATTCACTACATAGTTATTATAGGTAGAAATTTACATCATATACCTATATTTTGTAATATTTAAATAGATATAAATAGTATCGGTACACAAGAGAATAGAATAGTATAATAAACATTTTAACACAGCATTACAATTTTATTTTTCCTAATGTTTTTATTTTTACTATACATAAAATGTAATTAAAAATTTATTCACCCCATCCGTATTGTATAATCATTGTCCGTTAAAATATTTTATATTAAAAAATTGAAATAAAAGCAAATAAAACACGTAAAAATACTCCTTCTTTTTTACTTTCTAAAATTTTCTACCCTTTTATTGTTCTAAATCTGAAACAGTTGATAAAAACCAGCTGTTCTTTCAAAAAAATTCATTGTGAACCACGAAGTGAAAATATACTTACGAAATATGTTACAAAAAAATAATAAAATACTCGCTTTATTTTTATTCTAAAATAAATAGTTATTCAAAGCAGAAAACTTAATCATTGAATAAAATTTAAAACTTTTTTTTCCTATAATATTCATTATATTTAAAAAAATGTATAGTAGATAATTAGATTGCTGGATTGAAAAAAAGATATTTTGACAATTTGAATAATAACCGGTATTACAAAAATAACCTATATTACATAGATTATGGAGAATTGTTGCAGCAGCTTTTCGTTCAACTGGATTATCAATTATATATTTGTTTAATTATTGTTGAAATGGTAATCTTAAAGTTATTCTCTCGATCTGTTTGGTTTCAAATCTATTTATTGATTTTTAGATCCACTTCAATTTAACTGATCTATATTCCAGTTGATTTTTTTTTCAGAAACACTTTATTAATTTTGAATCAGATTTAGATTTACAAGATATTGGAAAAAAATAAAACTTTTCTAAATATCACTTGAATAACAAGCTAACTAAGAATAATTGTTCAAGAACTATAAGTATCTATTTTTTTACAAGCGCTGTATAGACTAGAGTCAGTTACTAAATGTAATAGTTTCATTTAAGTAGTATAAAAAAAAACAATATACCCATACCCAATTTATTATTTTAATTTTAAAATTTTATTTTTTGTCAAAGCCAATAATTTTGATATATATTACAATTATTTGTTAATTTACCTATACATACAATGTTGTTAATATAAACAAAATAAAAAAAAAACGCAAATAAAAAAAAAGTCCGGAAGAAAATCAAAAGCATAAAACATACATACCTACATTAAAAAAAAAAAAATATGTGTACCACCGGAAGCATAATAAACTTAAAGTAATAAAAACAAATCATATAAGCATTACAAGTCGCCACCACCATATTTATGATAAACATATAAATAAACTGTACCGTTATCTAGATGGTTTCCATTTTGTGCGCGCCTTCAACATTCGAAAATAGCAATTTCCCGGAAAATTTCTGATTAAGAACCTACAGCAAGTAAAACCAATGAAAATTAAAAATAAATAAATAAAAAAAAAACAAAATAAAACCAATTAGTTTATGTATCTACTATACCTACCTATACACTATTATGTTAAAATATCAAATGCCCCTTTCAAAAAAAAAAAAAATTCCAAATATGTGGCGAATTATGACATTGGAATTTTTTAAGCGAATACCTTACTAAAAATGTTTGAAAATTTTCGGCGAGACTTATGTACATAATATATCTACATATATGTATATGTACTTAAAATTTATTAAATGCTTGGCATAAAAAGAGATTGGATCAACATAAAAACTAGTTCAACATTTGACTAGATTTATTTCGTGTCAGTTTTTAGTTTTTTTTTTGTTTAGTTAATGTTTTAAAAAACTAAAAACTGTATATGTTTAGCGTTTAGATACTTAACCGAAAATTCAATTTACACTTACATATGTGTACCTATGCATGGCATGTAGCTCTTTTTAAGCAGATAATTATTAGATTTATAAATATTTTCAGTACAACTCCGTAAACTTAACTTGATTAAAAATATTTCTAATAAGTCAAAATAATAACGAAAAGAATTAAAAATTAAAAATATTTCTAATAAGTCAAAATAATAACGAAAAGAACTTACGACTTAGAACGTCGGCGACCATCGATGTTTCGTGATGTTTTTGATACCATTCTTACAAAGAGCTGGTGCTTGTATTAACCATTTCGGTTGCCCATTTGAATGACCTTAGTATTTTTATAATTTTTTTACTTCAAAAATTATAGAAAGTAAATGGCATGGGTTTATAAATCTACTAAATTTTCAGGCAAACGCAGAGAAAATCTATTTTAAAAATATTTTCCTTCTGGAAAATCTAAAAATAAGTTACATAGATAGAGAGGTAAAAGCATGTATAATTTGGATATAATTTTTTCTTTTATTATATATTCTATGCAATCCACACTATATAATATAGTATATAGTTAAAATATTTGAAATATGCGACGAATTCATAAAAGAATGTGGCGTAAATTCCAAATATTCCAAAAATTTCAAATATGTGGCGAGTGCACGCAATGTGTAACATTGAAGCGAATTATTTGGGGTAGCGAATTTATGCACTCAGATTTTTTTTTTATTTCGCAAAATAATAATAATTTTTGTTGTCTTTTTCTTACTACTTAGAAAATTTTTATTTGACCATTCTTTTTGTTTCAAGCAACAGATTATTAATTTTTACTATAGTCTTGTTTCTATAGTGTAGGTATTTTTTTTTTTTTGTTTATTTCAGTTGTATTGTTGAGAGTCAGCATAATAAAATTGTATATTCAATTTTCATTTTTCTATATATTATGTGAGAAACATATAAAATTTTTTTTTGAGTGAATTGAGTTTTTTTTTTTGATGCATTATTTTATCAGGTTTTTAAACTACATCAAGATTTGCGAGGAAAAACAGAAGTGTCTGCTGACTCTAACCGTTTTGGAGTGAATTTTTTTTTTAGTTGTATGTAGAAAGATACTTGTTTGTAGAAAGAAAGATACTTGTTTGTACAAAAATGAGATTTGAGTAAAAAAAAAAAAATAGAGAATTTATACAAATCAAAAAATAATATAATTTATAAAATTCTGAGAACATTATTATTTTTATTATGTGCACGTATAGCATAAGCATAAAAAAAAATAATATTCATTTTATTGCTATCTCTGTTTGATTTTATCAAAAAAAATTTCTTCAACATTTAAAGATATTTTTTTCTATTTGTAGGTATGCGTACATTTTAATTCGCCGAATTTTTCAGCCATCATGAAAATTTCCAAAACGTCATCAACAAACTCAAAAATATTTAAGATATGTGAATTCTAAATGTATATTTAGAGATATAGATACAGATACTTTTATATATGTATGTTATAAAAATATACACACTAAATGTATTTGTTTTTTTTTTTTTTCAAAAATAAACAAATACGCAAGCAATTCACCTGGCGGGTTTTGTTTTGTTTGTGTTTTTCATTTATGTTTTTATTAAAAAAAAACAAAAAAATTTTTTTTTAATTAATTTGGAAAGGGTTGTTGTGGGTCGCATATAAATATGTATAATTTAATAATGGGAGGAAAGGCCCAGGTAAATATATATTAAACACTTAATAGACCGAAAAATTGCCAATAAATTAAACTTATAAATAATACAATATAAACTAAATAAATAAAAAGTAAATTGTGAAAAAAAAATAAACTTGTTTTAGGTATTAAAATAAAAAATGCATTATTATAGATATTTTTCATCAATTTTCAAATTTTCATTGAAGCATATACATAATGTTATTAAAAAAAATTTTTTTAAATATAAAATTGTCATAACAAAGAAAAATTCAGATATTGTTCAAACTTTTTATAAATAATCATTTCTTTCTCTTCGTTTTAAAACATGCATATATGTATTCAAAATATAAATTTACCTAAAAAATAAACAATGTTTATGTAAAATATTTTATAAAAGAAAATTAATAAATCACTCACCTTTAGACAAGAAGTACGTTCATAGAATTGTGTGATTTTTAAATTTTAATTTTTCCTTGCTCTTTGGTGGAAAAATGTCAAAACAAATTTGTGAGGCCTTCGTTAGATTTAAGTTTTTTTAAGTAAGATCGTAATGAAACCTGAAATTCTAATTGTTTGTTTAATAGAGATCTAAAATTTATATTTTTAATTTGTTTTCTTTTCTGAACTTATTCAAATATTGAAATCCAGATTGGTTTTCAAAACTTCTTTATATTAATTGCAAAAAATAATTATTACTTTTATTATTAGAAAAATTTATTCAGATTTATTTTAATAATCAAATTTTATTAATAATTTTATTTTTATTTTTTTTTTTTTGTTTTTAAAGATGAGCTTTGATTGTTAAATTAATTTTTTTTTTTTTTTGTTTTCTTTTGCAAACTCTTTTATTTATTATTTTCAAATATCAAAACTTTGTTTTTGTTGTTGTTTTTTTTTTATTTTTTTTTATCAGAACATTCAACAATTTTTTTTTTCTATGTAGATATATGTTTATACATATATCTTTCCTCTTCTTTAATTTTCAATTGTTTGCAAAAATATATTTAAAAAAAAAATGTAAACTTTTTATGTGTAAATTTTTGAACGTAATTAACTTTAATGAAAAACTATTTAGTTTTTTTTTTTTGATTTTTTTTATAATTAATTTATTTCGTTTTTTAATAAAATTATTTCTTAATAATTTTCCAACCAGTTAAACGTTTTTTTTTTTTTTTTGTAATAAAAATATTTATTTTTTTTTTTTTTTTTAATTTTATTTTTAATGTATATAGAATTTAAAAATAAATAATAAAAAAAAAATAAATATTATTTCAAAATATTTAAGAATGGCACAAAAAGAATCTTGGCTTCATGATTACTTCTACTGAAAAAAAAACAAAAAAAAAAACCTCGTATACATTCTCTTTCTACACAAAAAAAAAAAACAAACTTAAATTTTTTTGTTGTTTTTTTTTATTATTTTTTTTTTTAAAAGATACAAAACAAAATTCAGTATTTTTATTGTATATGTTAATTCCAATTTGTTACAAATCAATTTTTCGCGAGGGATAGTAATAACTTCTCGACAAAGAACCTAAAAAACTGAAAAAATAAAAAAAATAAAATTAATGCAGGTATATATATATTTTATCAGGTCATGATTCAATATTGGCTTTTATTAACAGAGGGCTGATAAAAAACAGATAGTTGATTGTTTTTTATATTAAAAATAATTAAAAAAAAATTTTGTGAAATATAAAATAAACATAAATTTTTATTTAAAGATAGGTTTTTTAAGTCAAAATTTTTGAGATAAAAACCTTAATTTTTAACATTAAGTCCAACCAAAAGAAATTTCATTCCAAGATTGTTTTATCTTTTTTTCTCCCAAACCATAAGTATACACACGTTCTATTTCGGGTTTAAATCGAAACCAATTTGATTGTTTTGGGTGAGAAAGTGGAGAACTTCAAGGTTTTGATTTTTAAAACTATTTTAAGCAGCTCGGCTTTTTTGTTTACGATCAACATTCGGCATTTTATCGACATTTTCTCTTTAGTAATATTGTCGTTTACAAATTGATATATAATATATCACCCGAGAGGAAATATAATACCAATACAGAATCTGTACAAAATTTAGAATTATAAAATATCTTCAAAGATGTTAAATTTTCACAGATATAATATTAATCTGAAATAACACAATGCTGATAAAGTAAAACGAAATGTTGGCATTAAATTAAATAGAGTTTCATTGTTAGAGTAATTACGGGTAATGTGGACCGGTCGGCTAATGTGGATCAGTGCATTGTGAAAACAATTTTTTGGCTTAAAAGTTCATTTATTATTTAATTTTAAAATTTAATATTTTTTTGAACAGAGTAAAACAAACAGCATTCGAAGAAGTCAAATAAGTATTATTAAGTCTTAGTTTTTCATATTTTTAAAATTTTTTTTTGTGACGATAACTAATGCGGTTATTGTGAACCACCCAATTTCCGTACTGTGGTACACTGGTCCACATTAACCGCATATTTTGTATTTTGAAAATGACCAGCAAAACTCTAATTTAAAGCTAGTCCACTTTACCCGATGCTATTGTCCAAATTAACCGCACGTTATCTAAAACTGGCGTTTTAGACTTTTGCCACATTTTAGGTTATAATTATTGAATAACATGAGATATTTGGCTTTTCAACTAATTTTTGTAAAGGAGAAAAACCAAGCTTCAATATGTATCTTTGGTTAAAAAAATTGACAAAAAACAACTGAGATATATTCGAAAATAGTTGCAGTGGTCCACAATACCCGTACTTCCACTACTATATTTTATTCACAATTCAAATAAACACGTCAAATAAACCTTTTAATTGCTATTAAATTTTCTATACTCGATATTCGGCCAAGCAAAAAGAATAAAAAATTCGGTGGTAAAATTGGACATAATGTCATTGTTATATACCTTTTACTTAAAGAGTTATACCACCTTAGCTATGTATATAATATTTCTCAAACATAACTTCTAAATATAAAACGTGTTAACTATCGATAAATGTAACTTAAATTAATTTTATATTGAAATTAATAAGCATTTATAAAAAAGCAAAATCATGTTATCGAAAGGGGGAAACATTTATATAGAAGAATATATAAAACCGTGCTGTTTTAATGACGAAAGAATTAATACACTTTTTTAAAATACCTTTCTAAAAAAATTTTTATTTAAAAATTCTACAAATTTTTATCTGTTCATATGGGATTTTGTAACTTAGTATTCGTGAACCATGAATACTTTAAATATCATAATAAATATATGTAGGTATCTTAAAAAAGCATTTTTTGTTTTGTATTTCGCCGAACTTTGCAGTTGAGAAAATATTATTTCATGTTTGTGTATAAAAAAATCAGTATAGGGGAAATATTTTATATACAGCTCTGCACAATAATATAATTATTATCAAAGATTATTTTCAGAGAATTTATGAACTATTCATTAGTAATTAAAAGCAGGCAAAATGATATCGACTTCGAAAGAACAGGGTCTTACATTTACAAAACGTTTTGCGTTTTTACACAGATTTATCTTAAACAATAAATTATTAATTTTTGTTTTCTATTTATATATATTATTTCTAATTAATTTTTCTACATAAATATTGAAAAACATTTAATTTTATCTGAAAAAATGCAAACAAACTCCTAAAACTGCTCGCCCCCATCGCCTGCATTTTATCAGAGAAAAATTTCAGGCAATTGCTCTTATATATTATAAAAATTTTTTATTAAGAATTGTTTTTGTGGGATTCATTTTTCTGAGAAAAATTGTGGATCCATATTTCATTAACAAAATAAAGATACAATTGATAGATCGCTATATATTTCTCGTCCGTAAGATATCATTTAGATTTTTTTATTCCTTTTAAAATGACTACATTTATAAAAAAATCATAATCAATTCTATTCATAAATTGTGCAATTTATATGATATAGACTTTATAAATGTACCTTCCTATATGTAATTATTGCAACTTCACTTCACCATCTGATTTTTATCACTATTCTTTAAAATAGATGGAAAATATTCTAACATTAAAAAACAATTGCAAATTTGAATTTAAATAATTTCGAAAGTCTTTATTTGATAATAATGTTTTTTTTTTATATTACAATTTTAAATTTACATTTTTATTTAATTTTTTTTTTCACCCATTTAACAATGGAAAAAATATATTCCTCTAAAATTAAAAATAAATTCTAAAAAGAAAAGGAAAATTATTTTGCATACTTTAATTTTTACAATGTTTATGACTGCATTTTATGTAAAATTTTGTTTACAAAGTGTTAATTCATTTTTTACCATTGAAGTTATATAATTATATACTTTTCAATGTAGGTATATGTACGTACGTTTTTATTTTTCTTTCTAATATTTTCCAATTCATTATTATAACACTTAAAAATGTTTACAACCTTCTCTCTCTAAATTTAAAATTTAATTCAACTTTAAAAATCTTATTCAATTATGATAAAATTAATTATTATATAATATACATAGGTACCTAATTGAAAATTCAAAAGCGTCTTTAATCAATGGAATTAATTCAAAACTTAATTTAGGAAAATCTAACACACATTATAGTGAGAAGGTTGAAATTTTATCGTACATATGAAGATATTCATATTAGTATATATATATGTATATATGACTTTCTACAAGCCACAATAACTATACTTCACAAAATTTGTGGTGCAGCATAAATTTCAAATAATATTGTTTCATAATTAATATTTTAAGTTAGTTCATATAGCATAATGTATATAAGTACATACATATTTATCACATTGTAGTTAAAAAAAACTATAATATCGCATTTTAAAAGTTTACTAAGAAAATGTTGTGCAATTTTAGGAAAAAAATTAAACTCATTCATCTCACATTTAGAATTTATTAAAATCATTTTAAAATTTCCAAAAAAAAAAAAAAAAATTCCGTATGCATCATCAAATCATGATAATTATTTATTGTATTTTCAAAAAAAAATCTTAATGATCCAATCAAAATGCACCTATTTGTGTATATAGGCATTATAGAAAACAAAATTTGTGCATTTGTATCTAAATAGACACAGAACAAACTTACAAAATATGTAAAATCAACAAAATGATTTGAAACTTTTCATTCGATATAAAATATTTATCTATTATAGTCTAGATATCTGTCATATCCAACAAAATGAAAGACACACGACAATTTTATAGATTTGAAAAGGAAACTCTTTCGATGCAATTACTGGTAAATAATTCTGTCGCCGACAAAATCGAGATATTAAAAACGAAGATACACATTTTGTAATCCCATATTTCGAACGGGCGATATAGTTTCTAATAATGAATGAAGTGAATAAATTTATATAGAGATGAACATTTTAGCTGTTGAAATTTATAAATAATCCAAATTTTTTTCTTGATTTAGGAAACTTATATTTTTTAAATTAATATTTTTGCATAATACACTACGTTTTAATAAAGAGGATATGTTGTTTATTATTTTTTTCTCAAAGTATATTAATTTTTGCTATATAATATTTTATAATATAAATTTTACAAATTTTCAAAGAAGTTAGTATTGTAAATGTTATTTTATTTTTAAAATTAATTAGCTGAATAAAGCCAATAATAATTACGGTATATAATATTTAAAAAAAAAATTATAGAATCGGGAAGTTAAGGAAAATTTCGAATAAAAAATTATTTTAAAATTGAAGAGTCCATTAGATATGTTTATGTAGTATAATGGACAGTACCTGTACTTTTTTCATTCAAGTCGTTTTTGATAAGAAACTTGATAAGTTAAGCAGAGACAGAATAGTTTTTTTTTATATTAATTTATTAATTTTATATTAATATTAATTATATTATAATAAAATAATTATTGACGATTTCGAAATATTGAGAGCTTGAACCTAAAGAACTACACAATTTTGTCAATAGATATTCTGTTATAATAAAAGAGTAGAAAAAGAGAAGAAAAGAGATTGTGACCAGAAAAATTTCAATTAAGTAGTAGAAGGTAGACTAAAAACAAATCAACAATTTAATGATGGATCGGTTGTATGCTTGAAATCACATTCGATCCTGAATATAAAACTTCACAAAATTTCTACTTTCAAATTCAATTACTATATTATAAAATAAAATCAATGAAAATATTTCCATTAAATTATATAAGTATAAGTACATATATGTAGGATTTTTAAAAATATTTTTTATTAATTTTTCATGTTTTTCCCGATTTTTTTGTTTAATAAAATACAAAAAAATTTTACAAATTCGCTAAACTTTGCATATATATATATATTTTATAAAAAAAATTTTCTTTATAATTTCGCTTTCAATGTTATATATTGTTTGTTACTTTTATATAAACAGATAAAAATTGAGTGTAAGAAAATTTTGCAGTGCAGATCATATTAAGATCGATAATTAGAATTATGGCTCATTATGCGCTTAAAATCAAACTCATTATTTATAATTATAATAATATAACTTTATCAACATCAGAAAATTTTATTTTTGACGGAAGAATAATGTGTACACTATGACATACTTAAAATCTAATTCACTCAAAGACTGGTCAATAAAGCTGTTCTTTCCAATTTGATTCAAGTTTCGAATCTACTAAACATGAATTTTAAGTTGAAATAAAATAAGAGTTTGATTAAGTCAGAATTTTTACTTGATGTTATAAATTGTATTATGTTAATTATATATTACAAATGTAAAGTCCTCATATAAAAAGCTTTTTTCTTTTTGAAAAAAAAAAGAAGAAAATATTGTAAATGCTAAAAATAAAAGTAAAATTTGAAAGTTCTGGTGGTCCATTAGAATTATTTTATTTAGATTTCATTAGCTTAATTTATAATTTATATTTTAAGAAAATTACAGAATACAGTGTTGATAAAAACTTATACAAAGAGTTTTCTTATTTAGAGAGAACTAATAAAAATTGAATGTTAATTTTTTGCAAACTTAGATTCGGAAGTATAAATGAAGTAAAACTAATCAATGCTGCTTTATGTAGCTCATAAAATCATAACGCCACAAATCGAAACGCCACAAAGTCCGAAACATTTTTTTAAAAATTGATAAAAAAAAGAGCACTACGTTGATTAATCTGAACGTTAAAAAAAAACAAAATTTCCTTTTTGTACTGCATACAAAACAATAAGAAAGGAAAATTTGGCACTTTGATACAAATATATAAATTTCAAAATTAAGATTTGTAGCATTGTTTTACAAAATTCAATGATCATAGCTACATAAAGATGTTATTACAGTGATTAATTCAATTTTAATTATCTAAATTTTAAGTAAAGTTTTAACAATTATGAAGGGGTTGTGTTTTACACATTATATATTACGAAAATTTGTTAATTAAAATAAATTTACTTCTTTGTTGGCATTGAATCATTTGTTCTCTAAAGAGTTAATTATAAAATATAGGAGTTAGAGCTGTGCAGTCGTCGGGCGTAAAGAATGAACATAATTTAAGAATTTGAATTATGGCATAAATTAATTAAAAATGTAACACTTAAAAGTTGTATTGGAAACTAAGAATAAATGAAGCTTAAAAGTGGGTTAATGTTGCTAAAATGGAATGCGATAAAAAAAAATTGAAAATTCTTGATTTAAAATTAAAATTGATTAAACATTTACATGTTGTGAACATCATCTTTCGTGTACTACTTCTAAGTTCTTACATGAAAATATATTTTTACACTAAAAATATAAAATTAAGTACAATGCTTAAGACGTTTTAATATTTCTCAATATTTAGTTTTTTTTTTTTCTTAAAATGTCCTCTCATTTTTTTTATGTTCTAGCTCTAGCCCCAAGCTGAATGGAGCTTTTTTACTCATTTATTAAATTTATATTAAGTTTCTAATATCTATTTTAATAACTTTGATATACATAACTATTATTAGTTTAGGCTATTTTGATTTTTAAAACTATACTATACATAATTTTTTAACTTATATAATATTGAATAAAATACTGATGATTTGGAAGGCAAATAATATTATGTAATTGGAAAGACTGACATTAATTTTCGAAACAAAAAAAAAATAATTTTTTTAATTGATAAATTAATTAACAAAAAGCAAACCAATTTATATAAGAAGGTATAAAGAAGTAGCGCACCAAACAATAGGCAAGTGCAACAAATTTTTTTTCGCAAGAATGGAAGATACGTTTCGTGACATTTAAGTACGTCACGTTCAAAACTATAAATTTATAGGAAATTTTAAATATTTTTGAGTAAATCATTTTCAAAACTCTAAAGTTAAGGAAAAAATTTTTAATTAACTTATAATTAGGTTGAAATAGTAATAATCATAAGTTTTTTAACATTTTCAGTTTTAACATAAGAGGATTTTCCGATAATAATTATTATATTCTTTAACTTCTAGTAAAGTTAAACCAAAAAAATATATGTATAATAATCTCAAATAATAGAAAAATAAATAAATTTAAATTTGAACTTTATATAGACATAGGCCCCACGGTTCATTACATTACCTGAGAGTTTTTATGTTAGGCATTATTATTCAAAAAAAAAGATCTTATATTTTGATTGGCGTATTGAGAGATAATTCTGAATTTACTATAATATAAAACTCAAAACATTTACCTAAAAAGTCAAAACTTTTGTGTTATTATTCCCATCTCAATTCAAGTACCTGCTCGCAGACTTGCGAAAGTAATCTCATATTTTGACCTGGGATAATCATACTTCTACGAAAATACATTAAAAAAAAATTTCAATGTACTTAATCTTCGAACACGTCCAGTACAAGCGGGATGTAATCGAATATGATTTTAGTGACAAAAAATAAACAAAAGGTTTATTAAATTTGTAAGTAAAAAATCGCATAAAACATTATTTTTATGTTTAAAATTTTTCTCTTTTATTGAAAGATTTGAATTTCAGCTGAAAGAAAATTAGTTTCTATATTCGAATACTGTAATGAAAAAGAATTTATTAAGTGAAAAGTCAAATTCAAAAGCAGAACCCCAAAAATGTTATCACGTAAAAAATTATATTTTTATTTTCTTCAAATTCTTATAAATATAAGTAATGATAATCGTTCTCTTTTATTATGCTTACAATACATACCTCAAGTAAATAATTTTAAATAACGTTTGATAAATAAAATATAAATTTTATTTAATTAAAAACTAATTTGCGGATGGCAGTTATTCGTCTGTTACAAATAATATATAAAATTAACTATTTAAAGCTTTCTCAATCTAGAATCACTTTTAAAAAAAAACAAACTTTGAAATTCAATCACATCCATAAATTCATCACATCATCAACATTGTGATATTTCTTATAGATATATGATTATTATTAGGTTGTCATATTTACATGCCCCTGGTTTTTTTTTTTTCATATTACATAATATATAAAATATAATTAATCTCTAAATGCCATAACATAACATAACATAAAAATATTTTGTATTTTTCGGTATAATTGACATTTTGTTTTTTTACCTTTATATTTATAGAATTTTTTTATCTCAATAATTTTTTGTGAATCATCTACATAATATATATTAGAATGGAAACACTTAAGAGTTTATTGTACGCAATCACACCGTGATCGTCGAATTTTGAATTTTTTGCCTTTATAATAACACACCAATGCTATTTTTGTTATTATGTAATATCCTTAATATTAACGACGTCGTTATCTGGGGCTCTTCAAAAGATTAAATAATTTTTACATTATATATTATATAGCTTTACTATATATACATTTACAGTATGTACATATGTATTTTATAGTATCTTTTACTTTTAATTCTTTATAATCATGAATTTAGTCCTATTTCACTTTATTTTTAAAAGTATATATTTCAAAGTTAAAAAATTAAATAACATCTTTCGAGCGTTCTCTTATTACAAATTAATTCATTGTATTATAACATAATTATAATAAATTTAAAAATCAGAAACATTATACATATTAAACATTTTGTAATCGTTAAAATTTCATCGAAATAGAGTTTATTTTGTTTGAAAATATAAATTTTATTAAATTATTTATCAACCAATTTGGTTGAATTATGCACAACATTTTATCTGCATGATATTATTATTTATTATTTAATTAATAAAAATTATTTAATTTGTTTTGTTTTGGTTTTTTTTTTCTTGTATTTATTTAATAAATTTTATGTGCTATTAATAAATAATAAAATTACTAAAAATAAATAAGGATCTTTTGTTCTTGTAAATATTATGTTCATTAAAATAAATTGTAATTATTCGAATTTATTTTCTACTACTTGATTAATTTTATTATTTAAATTTGAATTAATTATATATTTTTTTAAATTTTCTTCATCACTTTCGGTAATCACAAAATATTCGGTTGGAAAATCCCACATTGTTGTACAATGGAATGCCATATTAGCTGATGCTATTCTAAAATTATAAAATTAAAAATAAATTATTTAAATGTTCGACTTTTAACTTAATTATTGAATGTTATTAGCAATAGTAAAATGTCGTTCATTATTAAGGCTAAATTCTCATTTCAAAATTATTACACATTAAAACATTAAATATTAAATATTAAAATTAAAGTTTTGACTCGTTTTTTTATTTATATATATATAATATAAAAATAAATTAGGATTACATTGTATTGTATTGTATTGTATTGTATTGTATTTTATATAGAGCACATAATAAAAGAGCAATATTTACCCCCAGGTTAGACTGGATTTTTTTACTATCTTGACGAAGATAGTAGTTGAATGTATTGGTGAAATTTTATTACTTTATTAATTGGCAATTTACTATCTTCTCTACTAGCAGGATTTAAATCAAGACAGTTGAGAAGATAGTTGACTGGATAGTCACAGTCAGAAAAAAAGAACAAATATTTTTTTTTTACTTTAACAATACAAAATTAAAAATTGTATGCCTTGTTTTTTTTTTATCACTGTACTAAAAAAAAAACAAAAAAATTTAATACAAAAAAACTGAAAACATGATAAAAATCTTGATAGAAATCAGGATAGTAAAAAGACACTCAATCAACTATCTTCTTACAAACACAGATAAAAAACACATACAATGATCAGCTTACTATCCAGTTTACTATCCAGTCTAATCTCTGCGTTAGCAACAAAAAATGCTTTGATCCCTATGAATATAGAACATATATTCAGATACAGAACATATATTTTTTCTCCAAAACAAATTTTACAAACAATAGTATAGACCCTTTTACACAATAAATGTACCTACATTATACATTTTTAAATGCGTAAATAAATCTATTTTTATGAAGTAATTTAAAACGACTAATTATTAACTTATCAGATACAGAATGTTTTAAAATGAAAATCAATTCGATACACTCAACAAATTAGTGACTAGAAAGTACTGTTTTTTTCATTTAAATTATTAAAAACTAACAAAATTATACACGTTGTACTTTATAAACATTTCAAAAATTAAGTATAATTAGTAACTATCAGAGGTGATAAATTTTGAGATGTCGTATTGATAATAAAATTTTTAATTTTCTATGTACATCAACCAAAATGTCAAACATTGATCAAACATGCTGTTCAAAAAATGAATTTTTAATAAACTTTGCACAAATGGTAATGTATAAATAAAAATACAATTAAAAGTATCATTTTTTTATACATAATTTCAAACCATTTTTAGTATTCAATTCGAGAACTCATACTTTATCATCTTTAGCCCTACTAATTACAATTAATCAGAGTTTTTAAATTCAGTATACTTACATATATTCACACAACGAAAATCCACTGAAAGCTAAAATAAATAATGAAAAATATTTTTAATTATAATTAAATTTTTGACGATTTGGATGATGATTTATTAGTTAAAAAATCGCCTTATTCAAATACACTCTATAATCCGATAATAATGGTTATATTTGCATAACGATTTTATTTACCGAGGATATTTATTACACATTTATTACATATACATATATAATCTTACCAAGTTCATGACAAAATAATCGATGCTTAACGAAAAATAACAATAAACCAATCGTACTTAAAATTGAAACCGCAAAAATAATTTTTTTCCATTTTAATGATTTTATCTGCAACTCTGTGATCCTGTCACTTGGGTGTAATATTTCATATAATTTTATGGTGGCCAACATATGACATAACGAACATATCATAAATGTTATGAAAATTTTTTCGTGCACAGCTAGAATATGAAAAAAATATATAAGTACCTACTATATATAAAATAATAAATAATTTAATAAATTCTTCGAATATTTAGTTTTTAAAATTTACGTGAAGTACATTGTACATTAGACGTTGTAACAAAAATTTCGATGGTTCGAATTTCAAAAACCTGACCGTTTATAGTTTAGTTATTGTTAATGAGGAATCTAGCAAAATTACATATTTGTCATAGCAAGAAAAAATAGGTTATAATTTAACTTTCAATCTAATCGTATGATTACAACAATATTCCAATTTCACAACAATTTCATTTAGTTCACAAGTAAAGTGTCTTAAAACGAAATAAACGGGGCACGTACTTCAGTATGAAAAAAAAATAATCAACCAACACAAATTATGTATAAGTTATAAATTTTATTTACTTACGATAATTTTCTTTATTCGAAACATAAGTAACACCACCTAATGCTGCTATTTCAATATTATGTAACCAAAATACAAAATTTATTAATGATTTAGCATTATTATACAAATCATTTGATGATTGTAATTTTTTGGAAGTTATTAATCGATTACTATAATAACTTTTATACATAAAAGTTATTGGAAATCGTGGACCAATATGTAACGCTATACACATTCGCCAAAAATAACGTTGCGGACTTACACCAGTAATAGCACTTATTGATGGTATTATATTATATACCTATAAAATACAATAATTTGATTATAATTATTAGAAATGGAATTAAAAATAGGTTTTCTTTTAGTTTTTACAATTCACATCTTTTCAATCATTTTAATGTATATTAATCTATTTAAATATCTATATTTATTATTATATGTGTGGTTTGTGGTTGTGATTTGTGAGGTTGGGCCTTATCCAGCTCAGTGCTTAAGAAAAACTCGTTCGAAAACAAATCAGGACACTCTCAAACCACATCGCAACTAACGCGAAAAAATTGAAAAAAAGCCGGAAAAATTATAAATAAAATAAAATTAAAAAAATTAGGTCGAAACAACGCCGAAATCGATTAGTTTCTTTATTAATATATTTTTTTTAAGGATCAATGCGAAAAATAAAAGAAGTAAAATAGTCAGGACTCGTTTGAAGTTTTAAAAGGCGTGAATTTATATTTATAAATTTAAAAAGAAGATTAATAAAAAATGTATATTTACCCGACAATGTGTTTCATGTACTTCATCGTATTGGAAGACGTAGGCTGTGACAAAACATAAAAATAACGTAACTAAAGGTAGAGTTGCTGTTACCAGACATATGTGATGGAAGCCAGAGTACAGATGAATAACGAACTGCAAATTAAAATTAAAGTTTATATTTGAACTATATTATTTTATTTGTACATAACTGGAATATTATAATATCCTACATAATAATAATTAACATACAAAAAACGAGTTAAAATTAATGCTTTATAGGAGTAAATAATATTTTGCTATAATTGCTAATACCTTCGGGCCGCATAAAACTAAAAGATGTGAAGCACAACCTTTGACTGCAATTGATATAAAAATATGATATCAAATTTTGAATTTCACATAACAGTTTTTTTAGCGGCCCATACACCTATACACAATTCAATAAACACAAAGCTGAATATTTGAAATTTTTTTTTTTTTTTAAATCACCAAATCATGATCAGATTCAATTTTCAGTTTATGAAAAATATTTTAGAACTTTATACATAATTATATACTTTCATATATTTGGTAAGTACATTTGTTATAATTGATTAAAGTCTTATATAATCGTTTATATTTATATCAATATCATTCATATAATTAATAAATTGATTGTCATTAAATTATTGATTTATTTTCTTGGAAAAATGAAAAAAAAATTTCATTCTCATCTCATTATCTTCTTGAAAATAAAATATTTCCTTCAAAACATTTATTAGACCCGAATATGTACCTAATTAAAAGCAAACAAATAAAAAAAAAAAAAAACAATCGTGAAATAAAAACTTCATGACCTTTTTATTTTTGCCATTTTTCCTTTCAAGTATGTACATAAATGTAAAACATTTTTTCTAACAATATGTGGTGTTCGTGTTTGTTGGCTTCATACATTGTTTATATGTTTGCTTGCAGATTTAAAACATTAAAGCTGGTCATCCCTTGAAAAATTCTTTTTTTGTTTTTCGGTAAACTTTTTCAAAAAGTTTTCTTGAGGATAATACCAAAGAATATGTATGTCACAAAGGTTTCAGTACAAAAAATACAATTTAAAAAAATGAAAAAAAAAATCTAAAATCACAACCCCATGAGCTTATATTTATTTTTTTTTTAAATTTCGCTCGCACCAGAAAATTAAGAAAACTTTAAAAATAACAACAGATCTATATAATTTTTAAAGTTTTAATAGTAGATTATTGTATATGTAAACTAAATTTGTTATTAATTAAGAGTTCTGTATACAAAAAATACATTGACACGAGTCAATACTTATATCACGAGACCGAAGGTCGAGTGATATAAATTGACAAGTGTCAATGTATTTTTGTGTAAATACAGAACGAGTTGTGTAACAAATTTTGTTTACATATCCAATATACTGTTTTAATGCGTAGGGGAGAGGTAGTTGCAAAGAGAGAACATTTTTTCTTCTCATTTTTTCTCATTTTTTTTTTTGTAATTGGCTGTATTGAAATTATTGTGAGAGATATTATGTTTGTTTAGGTATTACGTAATATTCAATACGAAACATCTAAATGATTTCATTATTTACGCTGATGCATCTAAATTTTTTCATTATATACGCTGATGCATCTAAATTTTTTCATTATTTACGCAGATGCATCTAAATGATTGCATGTGTATTGACGCATATAATACTTCATTTAGTGGTCTAAATTCTATAGCACTAAATACAACATAACGATCCCCAACGCATTAAAAGCTTTTATGAATACGAAATTTGTCAAAAAAAAATAAAAATAAACTCATGGAGTTTTTGTTTCATTATTTTAATTTTTATTTTTTGTATGAGACTGAAGCCTCTATGACAGTGGTTCTTAACCGGTGGTGCACGCACCCCTTAGGGGTGCGAGCTTGAATATTTGGGGGTGCGAAATTGTAATTTTCCAAATTCACGTGTAGCTAGCAAAATAAAAAACTAATCTTAAAAATTCATTTTGGTTAGTAAATTTTTTATTCACAAAACATTTTTTAAATATGTTTGTAAATTATAAACCATAGAAACAAATTAATTTTTGTATTTTTTCTACAATTACAAAAATTCAAATGCGTTTCTATAGTGATTTTTATATTTCCTCGAAATTTTAGTTGATTGTTGCGATTATTCTTAGAAATATAAATACTGATTCGAACATTACATTGAATAAAGATTTAAAAATAATTGAATTTTAGTGTTGATTATTACAAGTTTGAATTTTTGTGTTGAATATTAAAAGTTAAATATTAATAATAAAACAATTAATACAAGTTAATTTTACAAGTTTAGTTGAATATTTATATTCTAATTATTAGAATATAATTTGGTACATTAAAGTCAAATTCAAAAGGTAAGCTAAAATATAGCAATAATAGATAGAAGTTTAATATTTTTTTAGTGTTTTATTAAAAAATTTAATTTAGTATAAAAAATATGTTTTGCATAATGTTTGTTTTTTAATTTATATAAGTCAATAATTTCTGGTAAGGGGTGCGAGAATATTGTTTGAAAATTTTAGGGGTGCCGGTAGCTAAAAAGGTTAAGAACCACTGCTCTATGATATACATATTCTTAGGTAATACCATAGATTTGCGTATTCTTAATCTATGGTTATACCTAAAAAATATTTATACTGCACATTATAATTATATAGTTTGATTTACCAACAAGCGACAGATATTAGTATAATAGTATGTGTACTATATTATATTACAATTATAATTTGTATATTTGTAGACCAGTACTACTTAGTTAATATTGGCCAATTAATGTACTATGCAAAATTTGTATTCAAAACCTTGTTGGTTGCAAACTTGATTTATCAAAAAAAAACAAGCATTGGTGTACTCTAAATCCAGTGGCCGAGGTAAAAATTAGAGAAATCTTAACTAATCATTAAAGGAGTGACACAAAAAAGAATAACATAAAAAATCATTATGTCATAAACAAATAAAATAAAAACATTTTGCTTTTTGAAAATTCTATTAAAATTAAGTGAATTCTAATACTAACATATTGCCTTATTTCATATTGCATTAATGGTTTTTAATTTTAGTAACATCTTTAGAAACAACTTAATAAATAATATATTGCCTTGGCATGAATCTTTTAACTTTAAAATAAATTAAATAAATCAATTAGAAATGAAACGAAATATTTCCAACAAAATTTTTTATTTACCTCACTATAAAAAAAATAAATAAAATTTCTGAAAACATCAAAAAATGCACATTAAAGCTTTTCTGTTGCACGTGTGATTTTAATATGAAATAATTTTTTTTTTTTATTTTAAATACCTAAATAATTTAATTTTAGCAAGGAAACGTTATGTAAAAATACTGCAATTTCGATTGTACGAGTACTATAAATATACTTTCTTTAGTACATTATTAGGTATATATGTACATTTAGGCACACAACAAATACAAATATAATAGACATAATAACGTAAGCGATGACTATAATATTTTAAAAATATACCTAATTATTTGTTGGCATTCTTTTTAAAATTGTCATATTTTCGAAATTATCCTAATTATAGATAAACATACCAGAAATTAATAATTAGAAGACACATTGCAATTTAAAATTGACCGAATTCAACAAATCGCAACAAATCAATTGACCGAAAACAAATCGAGTCGTTAACAGAGAGTAATTAATTAAGTTAATTGGAAAAATAAGTTAATTTTAAAACCGCTTTAATTATATAATTATTTAGTGGCGCGAATTGTTTCCCAAAATCGACAATAGAATAATTTTTTGATTGTTTCGAATCCTCAATGAATATATTTTAATGTTTTATTTATCTGAAAATTTGTTTTTCCTTTATCTCTCAATATGTGAATAGTGTGGGAAGAGCTTAATAAGAATCAAAATTTGCTTTCAGTAAGTAATACATACTCGAGTATTCAGCAAGTCTGTATTGAAAATATAACATTTGGTTGGATACATCAAACTAAAGATAGATGGATATTGGAGAAAATATGATGGAAGGTCAACAGGGTTGGACTGGCCCACCGGGACACCGGGAAATTTCCCGGTGGGCTGGTAATATTTGGGCCGATAAATTAAAACTTTTTATTACTAATTATTTTAAAGATACAATGGAATCTGATTTAAATATATTTTGATTGGAAATGATTTTCGGAAAGAATCGAAGTATAATAACTTCGAAAGTACGGTACTTAGTGCTAAACAATCAAACTTTGAAAATGCTGTAAACAGGAAAGTTATATGTTAATTAAAAAAGAAAACAGGGTAAAACAAATATTTGTTAATTGATTCGATGAGATTCTAACTCTCTAGTCCTCTTTTGTGCTAAAATATATGAAATGTATGAGATTTCCGTGGCCTGCAACCCATGTGACTTAGATTTAAATAATTTAAATATTGTTTTCAATTCCAAAATTTTAGTTTATAATCCTCATGTTTGGAAAGAAAATCGAATATAGATTATTTATTCAAAAAGTATTATTAAAATTTAAAGCTCAAAACCCATATTGGAAATCAATTTAAAAATATTTCATAAAAATTTATATTTGAATAGTGTAGTTGTGTTCCCAGAAACTTTAAAATTAAAAGCAACATTTATAATATAAGAAAATTCAGAAATTTATTAAGGAGTTATTGTAACTTGATTGGATCGTTAAAACAGCTAAAGATATATTCTCCTTTCGATTAGAGTGAAAATAGACGGATGGGTTCATGATTTACAAATACTTAATTTAATTTATTCCCAATATTCCAATTTAATTAACAATAATTCTTAAAATTTTTCGTTCAGTTCCTATACTTTTTTTTATATAGTGTTGAATTAAAAAAATTAGGGAACCTAGTGTTTATAGAAATGCGTATTTATTTGTGCCTATATTCTAAATAAGCATTGCATTTTTTTATATAGAGAGGTGGATAAGCAATTTTTTTTTTATATAGAGAGGTGGATAAGCAATTTTTTTTTTTATATAGAGAAAAGGGCCGGTAGTCCAAAACTTCCCGGTTTAATTTTTATAGCCAGTCCAACCCTGAAGGTCAATTAAATTAAAAACTCTTTTTGGTTTTATTTTTCGTATACATAGTAGATCTTAAGGGGTGCGACCCGGTTATTAAATGTTTTGAATTCCATCACCCATTACACTGGTCTACAAAAAAAAAATTTTGTATTGGTGCAGCTCTGTTCGCATCTGTAGTCGGTAAAGTGGTTAGTATTAACTACATTGCTGCTACTAGATGTCAGCTGACAGCTCTGGTTTACCTACAATTCTTATTTTAAATTTTTTACGGTTTTATTCAAAATCAGTCCATGTTATAACTACTTTTATGACATTAATCCAGTGGTGGGATTCAGCCGGTTCGCACCGGTTCGCGCGAACCGTTTCTTAAAATATTTAAGATTCGCGCGAACCGTTTCCTAAAATTTGTAGGTTCGCGAAAATAGCCTGAAAAAGTTTTGAAATAACTATTCACTGTTTTAACAGTCCCTCCGTGGCAATTTCTCAACTACTCAAAGAATATACAATTTAAATTTACATTGAAATTTGTATTAAAAATTTGACAAGCGTTTTACTTATTTATCTGAAAAATCTCCTTTTTCTTTAACTATGTTATGTGAATACTGTGAGTAAAGAACTGAATAAGAGTAAAAATATGCTTTTACAAAGTATTAAACGTGTAACAAGCAAGCCTGTTTTGTATATACAACATTTGGAAACATCAATCTAAAAATTTATGAGTTTTTATGAAGGAAAGGTCTTTAGAATCTAAATTAAAACAACTTTTTAGAGGATTCGAAACCACGAAAAAAATTGTATTCTTTTTTTTTACGGGATGCGAACCGGTTGTTAAATGTTTTGAATCCCACCACTGCATTAATCGTATAAATTTATGATGGCAAGTAAGTCAAGAAGTTGCATTAACGATTACGATATGTTTTGTTACATATGCGGTGAGTATATAATGAAAGATCAACGGAAACCGATTAATGACACGGTAATTCGCTTGTATTCTGTATACTTTGGTATTGAAATTGGCAATCAAGATTAAGAGCTGATATGAAAAATGTGACTAGTTTTCTTGTATCAGCTCACAAAATATACCCAAAATCAGGTCTAAAATCTTAGGCACCAAAATGAGTGTAGGCCAGTGTTATGATTCAATGTGATGCATATTATTTTGTACAGGTAGAAATGAATGTACAGTGATAAGATATGTATACTGTTTGACTAATTAAGCAATAATTATAATACTATATAATTATATATTATAAGTTCCAATATTTCAACAGAAATTTTATGTGTTCTTACTTTATCTAAACAGACGTAATTATTAATCATGCCACTACTATTGACTGTAAAAAGAAACTACAACTTGTACCTATACCTAAATAAAAATTTTTTACAGTGAAAAAATTTCTTATGCAATAATCGAAATATACACTATAACGTAACCGAAATAATATTCGGACAATTTGTTAAAATAAAAAATTATTATAAGAACTATAATAACCTATGTGTACATAATGTATGTAGGTAAAAATGTATAAAAACAAAAAAAAAATGTATTTTCCCAAAAATAAAATGTATTTTCCCAAAATAAACGAAACAAAAATTATTTTCACAATTTGCACAATTTGAAAAAAAAAAATTCAAATAATATACCTACATACAAAAAAAAAACAAATAATAAAATAAACATAATTTCAGTACAAAAAAAAATTAATTAAAATGAATTACGTACTAAATAGCATTGAAAATATTTCCAAAAATGTTTCTAATAATAAAAAAAAATAATAATATTATGTTTATGCAAACAAAAAAAAAAAATAAAAAAAAAAAACAAAAAGTCTTTCCAAAAAGAAAAATTTTATGTTTTTTCATTTTTTTTTTTTTTTACTAATTTTTACATAATGTTGTTTTTTTTTCTGGTACCTACAAAAAAAACGTAATTCGTAAATAAAATAAGATACAGTTTTTTTTTTTTTAATTCATGAAATGAAAAAAAAAGACAAATTATCGCAATGAAAATGTTTTTCTTTTTATATACAAATGTACATATGTGTATATATTATATTATTATTTTTTTTTTTTTTTACCTTTTTATCAGAAATGTTGGAAAATTGCTTATGAGTTTCCTTGGTTTTAATTATTTCTTCACTCATTTCAAAAAAATTTAATTTTAAAATTATTTTTCTTTAATTTTTAATTTTTCTTTTTTGTATGAAATTTTTGGTTTTTTTTGGTAGTTTTAATTAATTAACGGTACAAAAATTTTATAACCTCTTAAAAATTAATTATTTTTTGTACCGTTATTAAAAAAAAAAAATAAATAAAAAACTAAAACTTAAAAAAAATTTAAAATTTCGCGTAACTAAGATTTTTTCTTTCCTTAATTTTTAAGCTGAAAAATAAATAAATTATTTGAAAAAAAAAAAAAAAAAAAAAACAACAAAAATTATATTTTCTTCTTTATTGCTTCTTTTTTTTTTATTTTCAATTTATATCTTCTTTTTTTTTTTTATTTTAACTTATTCAAGTAAAAATATAATAAATTTAATTTTGTCTTTTTTTTACGAAATTTCTCGGTTTTCATATCATTTTTTTATATTAATTTACGAATTATTTTACTAAATATATATAGGTATACTTATATGTAAGTATGTATTTTATTTTATTAAAATTATTAATTTTGAAAAGTTAATTTTTTTTTGTTTTTAAGTTAGTTTAAAAGGTAGGTAGGTAGTTTTTATAATTTTAAAATAAATTTTTTTTTATATTTTTATTCGTAATTCGTTTATTAATTTTTTTATTTAAATTTTCACGAATTTTATATTACATACTAAAAGAAAATTATACACTTTCCTTTTTTTTTTTTTTGACATGGGAAAATTCGATTTTCCATTTTTGACATAAAGGAAATAATGAATAAAACTATGTATAGAAAAGGGAAATTAAAAATTTATAAAAAAAATAAAAAAATTAAAATATTGAGACAACATAAACGCGCAAACTCGTTTGGCGGGAAATTAAGGATTCAGTTATTTTTATGAATTATAAAAAATATTTTGATTTATATATTTCAATTAATTTACAAAAATAGATGCAGCAAAAAAAAAAAATGAAAACATATTTGTTCAAAATCTTTTCATACAATACATGGGATATTCAGTTAAAAAAAAACCCACAAGTAAACCCTGTAAATAGGCAATTTCATAAATTATACAAAATTGAGCTGCATAGCACAATAATGATATTCTCAATAAAATTGATGAAGCCTTCCAGAAAATTCAATACGTTGCATCTATTTTTCTAAACTTTCATTCATACAAATTTTAATGTAAATAAAAATTTTATATTTTATCGTAATTCTTCTATCTCTAGACTAGATCAACTTAAATTTTAAAACATTTTGTAAATCTCACAATATTATTTGACGAACATTTGGCGCCGCCACAAAGAGCAACGAATGACAACACCGGTCACACAACCAGCGCAGCGCATAAACAACAATAGTAGTGCGCACAAACAACAATAGTGGTTCTCCTGTGGTGGGATGTTAAGATTTCGAAAAATTCGATATTCGATATTCGATCGAATGGCAGTATGTTATGACAAAATCGCTTCTACGTTTTCTCGCTACGGTATCAAGTGATACGGAATCGAATAAAAAAAATGTATGAAAAAAGAAATTATTTTTATTCAAAATTATTTATAAAAATTAATTTTGAATAAACAGAAATATTTTTTTTTTAATTATTTAAAAATAAAATAATTAAAAGAAAATTATTTTAATATTAATAAAAAAAAAATTAATCTAAAGGTAGGTAAACGTTTTTATTTATAAAAATTAAAAAAAATAATTTTAATAAATGTAAATAAAAATAATTAGGTATGAAAAATTATTTATTATTATTTACTTTTTGCTTTTTTTTTTTTAACGTCAAAAATCATTTCAGAAAATGATTTTCGAAAGTATCGAAGCGAGAAAATCTTAACATGTTGCCAAAAAATCCACTCGCTTCGATGTTCGATACATCTTCGCTGTTCGAGTGACAACTTAACATGCCACCACTGAAGTTTTTTAATAAAAATATTATGAATAAAAATATTTTGTTGGTCAAAAATATTGTATGTCTATAAAAAATATTCTGCGGAAAAAAATCATAAAAATAATACAAATAACATAAAAGTAAGTCCTTCTGAAAATATGTATCTTTTTGACAGTAACAAAACATTTTTATTCTAAACTTTTTATTCAAGAAAAAATTTTCGGGAGAACCACTATTATAATTTTATAATCACACATTACACTATCAGAGATATAATCAATGTAACTGAGGCGCGTTAAATTTGTTTTAACTTTTGTTTCCTTCGGCGTCGGCGCTTGTTAATACTAAAATTATTATTGATTTCTATATTTATCATCAAGATTGATTTTTTTTTTTCAAAAGTCCTCCATGCACAAAAAAGTGAATAGGTATAAAAATTAAAAAATTTTTTATTTAAAAAATAATAAATTTAAATATTAATATTAATTAAAAAACTCCTGACAATACAAAAAAAAAAATTCATTTACACCTTTGATGGAATTAATAAGAATGAATAAAAATAAGAATGATATAAAATACAATAAGTAGGTATTTACGAAAAAATTAAGAAAAAACAATTTATTGTAAAGTCG
Organism: Hybos culiciformis; assembly: GCA_964007475.1. NCBI lineage: Eukaryota > Metazoa > Arthropoda > Insecta > Diptera > Hybotidae > Hybos > Hybos culiciformis. The sequence continues at coordinate 29,569,397 of OZ023275.1, forward strand.
AAACATTTTCTGTTTTTTAATTGTTCTTCCTTCGAAGTGAGTTTGAATTTTGATTTTGTTTTCGACACTTCGTTTATTATATATTATTTGCACACAATATTTTGTACACTAGTGTACTACTGAAAAAAAAAACAAAATTACGTAGAGGAAGAGGAGTCCTTTTACTAATAATTTTTCACTTAATTATTTTATTTCAAAGGTATGGATTTTTTTTAATTTAAAAAATTAGAATAAAAGAATTTTTACTAACATATAATTTTGAAGAGAACTTTTTAATCGGGATGTGGAGAAACCAGAAGAAAATTTTGCATTCTATAATAATACTATACTATAAATAGGGAGATAAATAGTTTTTAATTAACTTTCCTCTACCTATGGTTTAATTTCAGGTTTTGAAGAATACACAATTAAATTATGGGCAACTCTGGTGATCTAACAACAAGTTCAGAAAGTGACATTGAAAGTGTTTTATCAAAAAGTAATGAAAATTCAACATCACAAACAAGCAAACCAAATTCTCTGAAATGTGGGGAGAGAAGAGAACTTGTTTGTTCAATTGTTGGCTGTGAAATGAAATTCTCAAGAGTGACCAATTTGGATCGGCATGAATTTAGAGAGCATACTGGAATCAAAAAGCACATTTGTTCACTTCCTGATTGCTCAAAGAGCTACATAACCTCAACGCACTTAAAACGCCACATTAAAACGTTTCACGAAAGATTTGTTGAAGATAAAACCATAAAATGCCGCATCGAAAGCTGTGGTAAAATGTTTAGCTCAGTTTTTAACATGGAACGTCATATGAAGGTTAGTAGTCAATGTTCTTAAGATGATCGATTTTTATAATAATACTTAGTAGGTAAAAAAATTTTAGTAGTTTGACAAGAAATCTAATTAAAAATAAATATAGATAATTATTTCGATATAGGTAGCTTATTAAGTAAGATGAAGGATTATTCTAGAGTAAATGATGGCCTAGATATGAGCTGCAAAAAGACAAAACAAGTAGCAAGGCTTAATGACTTTCAATAGTTGTGTTGATATTTTATTTTATAAATGAGCTTGAAAAAATTGTTCACAAAGTTCAAAATTGACAAACATTCCACTTTAAAAAAAAAAATTGTATTTTTTTAGACCCATCTAAATGGAAAGATTTATAAATGCAGCATATGTGATGCAAGTTTTAAAAGGAAAATGCATTCACGACGTCATTTAGTAAAACACACTGGAGATTACCCTTTCAAGTAAGATTAGCTAAATCAGTATAAAATCAAAAGTAAAAACAGAACGTACAAAACTTAAATTTTATAACATATCGGTCTCGATATCATCCTTAAAACCTTTTCATTTTTCCTCAATTTTTTCAGATGTACGAAATGTAAAAAAGGATTTTTGGACAAATTTCGATTAGATCGACATAAATGCAAAAATTATAATTGTGAGTGGTGTAAGGAATCTTTTGAAAAATGGTCAGAATTAATAAATCATAAAAAGTTAGAACATTTGAAACCTTACCAATGCGGACAGTGTAATAAAAATTTTGGACAAAAAACTCGATTAGAGAAGCACTTAGAAATTCATAACTTAGAAAGAGTGGTAATAAATTGCCCATATGAATCGTGTGAAAAATTTTATCATCACAGTAAAAATTTAAAACAACACTTAAAACTTCATCATGAAGGCAAAAAATTAAAATGTAGTGCTGACGGTTGTGACGCAGAATTTTCATCAAAGCAAAGACTAAGTTTTCATATAAAAATGAAACACGAAGTATGTGGAATTGAAAATAAAACAAAAAATTTAAATAACTCGAAAATTAAAAAAACAAAAAAAGGAAAAAAAAAGGCTCGACATTGCAAAAAATCAATGGCCTCAAAATTAGCTGGAATTATTATTAAACCAACTTTAGAAAAACATATTTCAAATAGTGACATCGATATTGTTATTAAAGATCATTCTGATGAATTTTCTGAAACTGAAAATAATGATGTTGATAAAAAAATTGGAATTTTGATAGAATTGCATGAAATAGAAGAAAATGACAGACTCAACAGCGGAAGCATAAATGAAAACTGAATTATAAAATTGGTAGTCTTTTATTTTACCTTTCCTAAAAAAAACTATGATTAAACAGTTTTATGTTTCTTTCAATAAGAATATGAATTTAAAAATATAAAAAAAAAATACATATTTGATTAATAAAGTCACTACATTATAACATCAATAGGTTTTGCTATGTTGACACGTCATGTTTTTTCTTCGTTCTAAACTTTATCTTTTCCTGTAGTTTATTTCCAGAAATATTTGATATAATTGATTACATATTTACCCATGTTACACATCTGCCAAAAACTAACAATTTGCAAACCACATTTATGAACTTATTTTGATTATTTTTAGCCCGTTTCTGAACAAAAAAAAATATTTTCATTTTCTGTCTGTCACGCACTAAAATGCTCCAGAATAAGAAGCTCTCAACGAGACAAAATGTCAAAATTGTTTTGATATAAAATTTACATAATTTTATGTTTCAATTGATTTTGATGCTGATGAAAATAATTTGTGAGATATGAGATAGGTGTCGATTAAAGGAAACTATAAAAAAAATATTTATTGACGATTGTGTTGGCGAATTCAAATTGAGAGCTAAAAATGGATTTTATTGAAAATTGGTATGTGATTAGATAAAGATTGAAGATACCTAAAAAATATTTAAATTAAAAACATTTAAATTATTGAAATTTTTTTTATTTTTATTTTAAATACTCCAAAGTAGAAAAGATTTTCGTTACAAAAATTACAATGAATTTATAACCTTACGTTTTCTCATTTCTTCTAACCAATTATCAAATTGTTGTTGAGGTGTTTGAGGTCCGGGTAAATAATAATTTTGTGGAGGCTTTCCTTCTTCTAATCTAACAAAATAATGACAATGCTTGTATTCAACACGACCAGTTCTCATACGAGCGTGACGTCTGACACCTTTGAATACACGTCCTTTACCAACAAAAGACTCAGCTACCCACAAATTACTGCGATATTCAACATTATGTCGTTTGACAGCCATTTCTTGAGCATCTAAAAGAACTTCTTTAATATGTTGTCCACCTTTTTTCAGTACAAAACTTAATTGTTTTAAAGCTTCATCAACACTCATTCCACGAATCAATGATGCAATATACCACATTTTTAGTGGACTGTATTTAATATTTGATTTCATATGGCAGACATACTGAAAATAAAAATAAAAAGATTGTAACTACATAGTTATTGAAATTAAACTTTTAATGTCTACCTAGTAAAATATCTACAAGATCGAGTGGGGGCTCACAACTCACCTTACTCCTCACTAAAACAAATCTGTATTAAAATAGTTCAACATTACCTAATCTGTAATTTTTTGCAACCGACCTTAAACTTATAGGTGTATACCTACCCACCTATCATATTTTCTATCAACCCTCAGTTCTCTGATAGTCACAATTATTTTGTAAATTACAAATTTTTTGTTTGAAAATAAAAATATAAAAAATTACTTGTTAATTTAATTCAAAATTTGGAATAATATTATACTTTTGTTTTCAATAACATAGTTAGTTAGGAACCTAAAAATTATATCTATATTGCATATATCTATATTATATCTAATTGCCTTCTGTTTATAATCTGTCTTCTATCTGTCTTTCCAAAATTGATCTATCGTGCTGTCATGTGGCTCTCCAAATCTAGGTAGGTATATTTTTTGACAACGTAAATACTATTTATAACACAATAAATAGATATAGGAATGTAGGTGCACCTAGGTAGTTTAGTACCTACTTATTAGGTAATTTGATATTATTTATATAGGTATTTCCAGCAAATAAACAAATTGTTTTTCTTTATTTCTCACCGCTTTTCTTGGTTCTTCGTTTAAATCAATTTGTGGTGGAAATATAACTTTATTGTATTCTAACCATTTTTTTGGTCCAAAATTAAATTTATTCCATTTTGAATTAACAGATTCAGTTGTATGAAAATTTTTCTCATTTAATATGACGGTCGCTAGTGGTGTACATTTTTGTAATTTAAAAATTTTATCAATTAAAACAGTATTCTTTATTTGACGAATTATTGAATTCATTTTTCTAATTCTTGTTTTTGTTAATAAATATAAATTTTTTTTTTAACTTTTCATTATTCTCTGTTGATTTTTTGTTGAATATTAAAATATCAGCTGGATAATGTGTCAAACCGGTCATGTCAAACCAATAATGAATAAGATGATAAGGTTATGTTTGCACCGACCAGCGCGCTGTACACTACTACTGTTGTAATCGTTGTAATAAATAAATATTATAATAGTCGTTTAACTTTACTAAAAAACTAAAATTAACATTATTATGAGCCACAAATTATTTTACTATCTTACGTTCTAGTATTTACCTTATGTGTAGTACCTATAACCTGTATCTTAAATTAAATATATTTCCTTCTGGAATAATTAAATCCTTATCCTTTAATTAAAATAATCATCATAAAGAATTTAGAAATAATAATCTTCAATTCCTGTTTTTTTTCATCCTGTAATATTCAATTTAAAAGAATAAATTTGCTGAAATTTCACAAAAATAAAAAAAACTCTTCCCTTTTTATTCAATTTATTTTCCTATTTTACATTATTAAATTAAGGGAAAAATAGAAATAAAACATATGATACAAATACATATTTGAACGTGACCCAATGAAATTATAAAGTCAATTCTTGAGTTTCAAAATTGCAGCATTCAAACCTTCTGGCCTTTAAGTATTTAAATCGCTATTTAACAGAGAAAATAAGCATTACATTTTTTATATTCTTATCTGCCTAAGTTAAAAATACAAACATAAATAACTGCCACGAAAAAAGTTAATAACAATGTTCTTCTTCTTCTATTATGTTGTTCTCATCAGAGCCGGAAATTAAAGTTTTAATTTCTCTTATAAATTCTCTTGTTGTTTCTCGAATTGTTTCCCTTAATTTGGCCTCATATTTTTCTTCTTGCTTTGCATATAAATCAAATTCATATTTGATTAATTCTTTTTGTTTTTTAAAAAAATCTTCATTCATTTTTTCATGACTTTTATGTAGATTTGATGTAATTTCATCTAAATTGAAACTTTGTAATTTTCTTTTACGTTTTTTGGGAATTAATAGCTCTTCATCAATATCATTATCATCATTCTCTGAATGAAATTGATTATGATATTTGAAATCTTTATGATCACTGTCGTCATCATTTTCACAAATATCTTCTTCATTTTTACTATCTTGATCTTCTTTTATAATATTTGGCAATCGCAACGGAAGAAAATTTAACATACAATCTAGTTTTTCATAATATGGAAAACTGTCGGTAGGTGTATCATTTTCATAATTTTGCCTTTTAGCACGATAATATTGGCATTTTAAATTTTTCCATCGAACAGCAATTTGATTGGCATTTTTATATGAATAGCCCCTGTCAATCATACCTTCACCAACTGCCCTAAAAATTTCATAGTTTCGGTGTTTTTTTCCGTCAAAAAGCTTAATAGATTCTTTTTCATCCATGACCTCTAGCATCACATTAGTTTCATCGTGAGTCCATAAATTTCGTTTCATATTATTTAAAATTTAATTGATATTTTTTTTCGTACCTAATATTTAACTTAATACAAAATAACAAAATATGTATGTACTTATTACTTATTTATTTCTTTAAAAAAATTTATTTAAAAAATTACTCAAAAGTCAATGTCAAATATCAATCAAAATCAAAATAAACAAGCCATAAACAAGCACAATACAAAGCCAGCCACAGGACGGACTAGCCAGCCCAAAATTTCGTTATCACTCAGAATTTAATAAAATAAGCCGACTTAAGTAAAACAACTTGTAGCTAAGTGGGTACTTTTTTGACATTTAACCGCATGTGCAAACTCGACGCGACGGACGCGACGCAAACGTTAATGACGTTAATGACCATATAATTTTACGTTAGCTCATTCAAGATCAGTCCATACAGGTTACATAATGTTGAACAAAAAGGAAAAAAAAAATGGCCGCGGCTCTGACGTCATTGATATCCAATTTCCATATATTGTTCCATATATTGTTGTTTTTTTCATTTTTTTCTTGAAAAATGCAAATTTTATATAGAAAAATTGAACAGCTGGATATCACTTACGTCACTTGACATTTCTCATAAAAATCACGTTTTACGCAACCTGTATGGACTGATCTTGAGCTCATTAACGTCGTTTACGTCGAGAATGTTCGCGTCCATATATTTTCATACATTTAATATTTCTTACGTCATTTGCGTCGCGTCCGTCGCGTGCGTCACGTCGAGTTTAACCAAACTATAAACGAATTTAAACAAGTAATTTCAATAATTGCGTTCAAGCGTTAGCGGGTTAGCAACATACATTATTATTAATTTGCATGTAAAAAAATTGTTTAGTTAGTGCATTGAAGTGACAAAGAGTCTTGACTCTTGAGTGTGCAAGACTGAGAGTTACAAAGTTACAATTTTTTAAATTTATCATTTTAAATTTTATTAATTTTGTTTTCCATTAAATTTAAAATAGAAAGAAAACAAAGATAAGAATCAGAAACATAGTACTAGTAAAGTAGTAAGGTATATTAATTTATTATTTTCATTTAGGGTTTAATTTAAATTAGTTTTAAAGATTATCAATTAGTTTACTTTTTAAGTAAATTTCGATCTCGAAAGACCTCTGTTTTTTATGAAAATCAACGCAGTTTTAATTTTTCAATAATAGGTATAATAAATTATTTTATGAGATAAAAATAATCTATATTGGTTTGGTATATATGTATAAATTATAATTATGTTGGTATTTTTTGTTTAATTTAGTATTGGGTGAGTCCCCTTTTATATTTAGAATGTTATTTTTATGGGAGTGGCTACAGTTACGGCAACCGTAACTTATTTTTTTTTTTTAACAGTTACGGTTAACGTAACTTATTTTTTTTTTTAACAGTTACGGTTAACGTAACTTGTTTTTTTTTTTAAAGTTACGGCAACCGTAACTTTTAGGTAATGCTTAAAGTTACGGCAATTTTTTTTTTTTTTTTTTTTTCGAAAAAAAAAAAATTTATTTAATTTTTTTTTTTTTTCTTTTTTTTCTTTTTTTTTTTTGTCTTAACCCTTTCTTCGGGATTCGAACCTCGTTCTTTAGCATTTCATTCTACCACTCTACCTCTCGGCTACAGTATTAAAATTATAAACGTGTACAAAATAGAAAATATAAATTATGTGTACATGTGAAAGTTATTGACAAGTAAAAACCTTACATCGTCATACAAAAAATGCAAGAATAGTAAAACCTTACATAGTTCTACAAAAATACAAAAAAAAAGAATTAAAAGCGCGAAGCGCCAAGGCAAAATAAAAAAAAAAAAAAAAAAGAAGCCCTAGGGGGTTTGGGGGAGGCGGCGGCCGTCCCCCATTCAGCATAACAACTTTTTATTTAAAAAAAAAGTCATAATGCTCAAAAAAAACTGCCGTAATCACTAAAAAAAAAAAAAAGTTACGTCCGCCGTAACTTTAGACAATTTTCTACAGGATTACGGTTGTCGTAACTCTCAAAAAAAAAAAGAGTTACGTTTGCCGTAACTTTAAACAATTTTCAACAGGATTACGGTTGCCGTAACTCAAAAAATAAAAAAAGAGTTACGTTTGCCGTAACTTTAGTCAATTTTCAACAGGATTACGGTTGCCGTAACTCTAAAAAAAAAAAAAGAGTTACGTTTGCCGTAACTTTAGTCAATTTTGAACAGGATTACGGTTGCCGTAACTCTCAAAAAAAAAAAAGAGTTACGTTTGCCGTAACTGTAGACGCTCCCTATTTTTATTTGATTTATAAAGATAAGCATGAATCATACATTTAGTACAGAGAGTTGAATTTCGCTTGAGTGTTTGCAAACTCAAAATTTACTCATCATTATGACCATTAGTGTTTATGGTTGAAAGTATTAGCAAGTGCTTCAAACTGGTTGAAAAACATCATTTTTATATTTTGCTACAAGTTGATAGACAAGTTGAGAAATGTGTGTAGACTCCATAAAGCAAATTTTTTTAATGGTGAAGCTTTCAACTAAATCATGCTTAAGAAACTAGTATAAAAGTGCGTCCACATCATTTTTATATATCGTCCCCTGAGATCAGAACTATTCTAAGTCCAAAATTTAAAATTTTACAGGAGAGCCATTTTAAGATTAAAAACTGTTTATTTGTTTAAGAAAGTGATGTAGGTATGCAAAAAAGTTTATTCACAATTATATCCTTTTTCAATCATTTTGAGAGGGGCAATGGATGAAATACCCTGCTTTCAGAACTAATTAAAATTCAAATAAGTGGACATACAATGGTTTTGCCGGTAAAAAAAAAAGGGCCAATCGGGCAAAAAAAAAAATTTCCCATACAAAATGTATGAAAACTTTGGGGGGCCGTATCTCCAAAACGGGGCCTTTGTCCCAAGAACTGATTTCAGTTTTGGAAGTTTGGACACCGCTTCTACCTCCCCTCCAAGTTTCAGCCGATTCTGAGTGCGTCACGTAAACTGCAGTTTAGCCAAAAAAAAATATGTTGGGCATAGGGACTGTTCACAAATTACGTAACGCTGTTTTTGCCGTGCTTCAATTATTAATATATATGCTAGATCTTCACTTGTAATAACACTCTAAATTTATTTAGATTCATAATTCTAAGTCTTGTGTAAATGGGCAGTCGCCTGATTGTATAAATCAGGAGTGGTCAAATGGTCTTCAGGGAAAACACACAGCTATTTTTGAATTGTTAATCTTAATCAATCGAAGCTATTATTCCTGAAGCCACATGTTCAACAAACGTATTAAAAATCTTTTCACATTTAGACGTAATAATAAAATCTGAACGTTAAAACTACATTTGATAACTGAAGTGCGGGGTTATGAAAGGGCTGCGATTTCAAAATATAATAATAATAAGTAAAAGAATATCTTAAAAAAAAACTAGTTTTTTTTTGTAATTTATTATTCAAAAATGTAATATTTTTGTAAAAAAGATGAGCTTCTGAAAATATATTCATAGTTCGAATAAGAAATTATATCCATATGTGCGAGTCATGCCTAAATTAGATTTTTTTTTTTGTAATATTGGTTTTTGGTCTATCATCAAAAATAAGAGCTATTGCTTGAAAAGATATTTAAAATTGAAAAATATTAATGTTAATTTCAAGACGATCTTGCATTCCAATTTTCACGTTAGGTCGGCCTTAATGAAGAAAAGTCTGGCCACATCTAGTATAAATGAATCAATAAATAAATAATATACTACAAATTCAAAGATGCCATATCGTAGATGTAGAATAACTCCAAGAACAACACAAGTTCAACGCCCGTCGAAAACGATAGCAGCTTTAAGATGGGACAAAAATCAGATAGCAGATTTAAGATGGGACGAAAATCAAGATCGTCGTTTTGTAAATATGAAAAATAATATTAATTTTATACCACGAAAAACCGCGAATTATTTGAGTAAATGTCTCCAAACTTCCGCGATTATGTTTTAGTTCATATTTGAACTACCGTCAAATGGTGCTGCTATCTGCGATAACCGCAAAATAAATTAAAAATAAATATAACTTCTTTAAATCTGATCGTTACTAATCCGCGAAAATCACGACAAAATCCACGAAAAAGATCGAATTGGATTCTAAGATTTCCGGGTACAAGCTTGTCATAAGCCATCTCTTCAACATATCCGATCGTGACTAACCCGCGAAAACCGTGAAAATTATAATTTAAAAATAAAATTCACTCTCTTCAAATCTGATAGTAATTAACTCGGGAAAATTGCGATAAATATGGAGATATGCTCAATGTTCATACATTTTTTAGGCATTTACAGTCGGTAAATAAACTTTTCAAAAAAACGGATATGGTCAATAATATTTATACAATTCCACCAGATGCAATTATTTCAAAAGTTGACTTAAGATCTACGAACTTTTTGCTTAGTGAGGCAGTACCACACTATAAATTATATATCTCGTTTTAAAGAATTCCACTAATAAGTTATAAATATTTTAGGAACATTTAAAAACTGAAGATAAAATTACAATTTATACTGTTTATGTGGGAAATATATCACCAAAGGTAAGTAAGTAATATGTTTTGTAAATTTTTAAATAACATTATTCTTTTTAGATATCACATAATGAATTTCGCAAATATTTTGAAAAATTCGGTCAAGTAAATGATTGTAAAATAATAACAAGACAACGTAACAATGATGATCCTAAATCAAAACCATATCGATTTGCTTTTGTGACATTTGATTCACCAAGATCAGCGGAAACGTAAAAACAACATTTTAAAATGAATAATAGTCATAAATTATTACTAATTTAATTAGTTTTTTAGTTTTTTGTTTCTTAACATTATTCAGTTTATCTAGTTCGATTATTACAATTTAAATTTTTACTTACAAAAGCTTAATTATAAATTAATTTTTTTAGTGCCATTGAAAAACATGTTCATTTTCTTCACAAAAGAATGATGAACGTTCGAAGCGCTGATAGTTGGAAGCAGCCCGTTCAGAGATCAATATTCGAGAATCCAGCTTCAAAACTACAGGATAACGGAAATTCGTCAATTTTTAAGTTAGATGATGATGTTCTCTTTTTGATTATGAAAGTCTTAAGCTTTAAAGACCAAATTAATTTATCTGAAACCTGCATTCGATTTGAAAATATATTTTTGTTATTTTACAAAACTAAAAAATCAATATCACTTGATTTTACAAAAATTGACGTAACTTTAATGAATTTTAAAATTGCTTTGGAAAAAATGGGTAAATACATTTTAGAGATTGAAATTAAAGCATCAAAATCAAACCAGAATAAACGATATCAGCGTTATGTAGCGATTATTTCCATTTTTTGTAAAAAATTATCTATTCTGAAATTGGAATCAATACAATTAAATCATTTAAACCTTTGTCGTAAAATATCTAACAACCTAAAATCGATGAAAATTTTAGAATTGCAACACTGCTCACTCAATGATCATATGATTAATTTACTTTCTAACATCAAAACAATAGAAAGTATCGACTTATCATGTAACAATTGTATTACTGGAAATTATTTACATAAATTTATTAATTTAAAACGTATAATATTAAATAATTGCTCAGGAATTCAAACAACTTATTTTGTAGAAATGTGTCTAATGTTGAAAAAATTAGAAGTTTTGGATATTGCTAATTGTACTTTGATGAGTTTATCCTGTGATATTTTTGTCAAACAATTCAAATTTTTACACACCTTAACAATCTCAATAACAAATGCAAATCTTCATACAGAAGCAATTGCAGACATTGAATCCCTTGAACATTTACGAATTCCGGGAGCTGCAAATGAATTTTTATTAAACGGCTTATTTTATAAATTAACGCAAAAAAAAAGTAATCAATTAAAAACATTATTTATCGAAATAATGTATGAAAGTCCCAGTATGGAAATATCTAAACTGATAGCACTCAACGAAATTTATGTGGGTGAAATTTTTCATGTTAATCCTGCATTTTTTTCAAGACAACTTTGTGTATTGGATAAATTAAAATTTTTATTATTATTTCATAAATTTATCTAAGAGCATAGAAATAATTAGTATTCATGAAATGAAAATTTTTGATGATTTTATTTATAAAGTGATTGATCTGCAAATAAAAAAAAAAGTAAACCAATTGAAATTATGGTTACCTAAAACGAAAGCTGCTGAGTTTATAGTAAAAGTAAGTAATTAACAAACAAACATTTTTTTCATTACTTTGGTGGCCGTATTATGATTTCATGTATTATTTTATAACGCATTTTTTTCATGCAAATTTTTTTTCCGCCAAGTAGTCTAGTTGATTGTCTTCTTACTAATTACTATCACTTACGTTTAAGTTAGCTATTCTTCGTTTTAATGGAGTAATTTTAAATACGTAATAACAGCAAATGTTAATAGATTAGCTTATTACAATTGTCAAAGTTGTAGGTATTTTCGAAATTGCTTTTTTTTATTCATTGCAACCCAATTAACACATGCTCATGCATATTATTTTTTAAATATTTATATTGTTAATTTATTTCAGGATCCAAAATATCTTCAAAACCAGAAATATCTGAAGATCGAACTTAAAAACAAATATTTTTATGTGAAATGGTTTCATAAAAATGATATCTATTGGAATATTACTTATTAAGAATAATCCCATATATTATTTTTTTTGCAATTATTTTATATTTTATTTTATTTTTTTGACATGTAGGGTAGGTACATAAAATTATACTTTGCGAATTAAATATTCAATAAAATAAAAATCATCTTGATATACATACTTATTTAATTTATATTTTTTAGACTCAGCATATTTATCATTATTCAAGTCCATATATTTTTTTTTGTTTATCAAAATTAATTTTCTACGGTAAATAAAAATATTAAAAATGTTATTAATGACACAAAAAAAAAACTTGTAACTAAATAATCTAAATTTTCGGAAAATTATGAATGTGATATTTGTTACATTCGAGACTACATGAGTCCACAAAATCTTACCAAAAAAACGAAAGATTTTCATTTCATATCTTTTCAGCCAGAAACATTAAAAATATTTTCAATTTTAAATAAATATACACACGCCCAGGAAAAACCGAGTCCATTAGGGCCTTTTGATATAATATTCTCTTAATTTAAGGGGCCTCCAAACAACCGTATTTGAAGTTGTACAAAGCGATCAAAAAATTAATTTCGCACTTTTCTCACGTACGCTGCACAATTAAGTGCACAATATTATGATTTCATTCTTGTGATTCTTTATTATGATGATCTCAAAACCTTGTCTTATGAACTACGATCGAACGTAAAAATCGAAAATTAAATTCAATAAATTTACATTTCTAATTTCATTCGAATGGAAAGGACAATATGATTTTCTTTAGATTTTTACACATCAAAAAAATAACAAACACAAATTAATTTTCTATTTATATTTTTATTGGTTTATGTTTTACTTGATAAAACTTTCAAAATAAAGAAGTCGGAAAAAAAAATTTATTATGAATAAAAAGTGAGAGCAGAAAAGTTTCATATCGTTTTTGCGACTAGCAAAATAAACTAATATCTAAAAAGTGATGAAAAAAAATGTGATGGTGATATGACGCGTTATCCAAATATGTATGACTATAGTCTATCATGTTGGCTATGCGAGACAAAAAAGCTGTGACTATGACGCTATCATCTACTAATTTTGGATGACAGAAATATAATTTTTGTGAAGAAAAATTATAAATAACGATTTAAATTAAGCTCAATGTATAGATTTTACTCCCCATTAAAAAGTAATCCATTTAGCACAAATTTTATTCTTTTAAATGTTTCTCAGAGACATAATGTTATATTTAAAAAAAAAAGTCTAATTTGATATTATCAACCGTGACAAGTCATTCAGCTCTTCTGTATCATATTTAAGGTGTTCTGTTTCAATGTCGAGTATTTTCACTCAGCCAATTTAAAATAGACAATAAATAAATATTCAAATTTTTCATTATTGCATATTTAATTTGACTTTTAATTTCTTTTTTGTGCTACACTACACTATTAATATACTAATCTCTAGTTTAGTCTAGATAAAGAAATTGAAAATAAAATGAAGTTTTTTTTTTTATTAAATTCAAGATGTAGTTTTTATTGAAAATGGTCAATTTTATCTTTTTTTTTAGATAAAAAAAATTACCCATATTTTTGATGGAAGAAACTGGAGATGAATCATATCGTATCATTTTTTTTTAATTTAAACATTAATTTTAAATAATTTAAGATAATTAACTATATAAAAGACTATAAATGAGATTTGGTTTCAATTTTTTTAATTGATTTTTACATTATTATTGTTTTTATACATTTATTTTTTTTTTTTATTATTAATTTTTTTAAGGCTTAATATTTTTAATAAGCCCTTAAATAAAATCGAATTTAATTTTTTGTTTCCTTTATTTATCGGTTTAAATTATAATTAAAATAACTAGCTGCTCGTTTTAGATTGTTTTTAGTGTTAAATTCTAATAGAATAAAAATAATACAATTTCAATAATTTATATATATTTTTAACTTCGTCAGTGTAATTTCATGTTATATTGTTGAAAGAAACATAAAATATAATATAATATTATATTATGTATTATATATTGCTATATTGTTATTTTCAAAAGAAATACACCAAACAACAGAAGAAATGTGATGTTTTTGTTATTCAATTTCTCTTTTTTTAACCAATATAAAAATTTTTTCATATCATTTCTGGAAATTTGATTTGATATGTTAGTTGATTAAAAAACAAAAAGAAATAAGTGTTCTCTTAAGTAGGAAACAAAGATAAATTAGATACAAATTTTTCTGTTTCTGAATAGAGTTTGATTTGACACTTAAAACATATAAATATTCATAGAAGTTAACAATTAAACAATCTTTTATAAAATTTCTAACAAAATCAACTTTTAGTATTCATTTTAGTTTATTTAGATAAAACTGACAGAATTTTTTTTCGATTTTAATGAAATCAATATTATTTTTAAATTTATTTGATTTTTTTTTTATTCTTAAGATTTTATTGTTCAGTAATTATCATTTATTTTGTTATAATGTCTTAAAATAAAATAAATGAATTTATAGTTTAAACACATTACGTTATTATGTTATTTAAAAAAAAAAAAATATATTTATTGTCATCAAATTGTTTAAAAAAAATATCTACCTTATCTAAGATGCATTTTTGAGATAAAAACTATTTATTACTACTATGTCATTTCCATTTTATTAAAATTTTGAAATAAAATCATCGTGAGTAAGAGTTTGAAAGAAAAAAAAAATTAAATCGATTTTACTTAAGCTAAGCCTTTTTTTTTATTTTTGTTTTTATTTTTACGTTTTACAATATTAAATAAAAAATAATTATTATATTATATACATTCATTTTATTATTAAAATTGAAAAAAAAAAATTACAAAAAATAAAATTGAAGTGAATAGATTCTAAAAATTTGTCCCTGAAAATAAAGATCCAACAAAGTTGTACAACGAAAAGAAACTATTATCATATTTGTTTTTTTTTTTTTTATATTTATTTAAATTTTTTTTAGTGAGACCTATTTAAAGGGAATTCTTATTTCATACAAAAATTAAAAAAGTGATAAATTAATAATGTTCATACATTTTTTTTTTTTTTTTACATAAAACAAAAATTATTTTAGTTGGCACTATAATTTTATAAAACTAAGCATATCATATTGTACATTAAAAAAAAAAAAAATAGTTTAATTTATTTTTTATTTTTTTCAGAATTGGCGCCAAATAACCTTTTCATCAATAATTTTAATTTTTTGCTGTTGTAGGGTTCATGTTAGATAACTTACTGGGTCGATAATTAGACTGCTTCAAAAACATTAAAAACCATTTATATCAGAAAAATATCCAATTTGTTTTCATTGTCAAATTTATTTTATAAGTGTCAAACAAGTGTACAAACATAAAGTACAGATGTCAAGGGAAAAAAAAACAGAAGTTTTATTTTATATTCGTATATGTTTTCTTTGGTTTGGTAACCCTATCCTTAGTTGCAATTTTTTTTTTTTACAAAATCCTTAATTTCAAAAAACAAAAAAAATTGATGAATAAGTAATTTGAAAAGCCCCAAAACGAAATCTTAAATATTTTTTGTCTGAAAATTCTAGAATTTTATTTTAAAAAGGAATATTTTGTATTCCTAAGGACTGTGGATTGAAAGATTTCGTAATTAAAAATTATGGAATTTAAGAATTTAGAAAAATAAAAATTTGGTTTTTGAAATAAAGAAAGGAATATTAAGGATTCTGATACCTAAGAGTTTTAGAAACTAAAGATAAAGTCATATAACCGTTTTATTTATTATATATAGTGAATTTATTTTTTTTTAATGTCTATCTCTAATTTTATTTCTATTAAATTTAATTATTTTTATAGTAATAGTTTTATTTATATAAATCATTTTATTAAAGTATTATTTTGTTTATATTTTTTTTTATTGTGTGTACAAAAACAACAACAAACAAAATTATAAAGCTAAAAAAAAAAATCTGAAAAACTTAAATCTATTATTATATATTCATAAATAAACATATTTTTTTAAAGGTTTTCTTGTTTTATTTTTTTTTTTTTTTTGTATCAATTTTAAATTTCATAATTATAGTGCAAATAGTTTTATTTTTTTTTTTTTAATTAATTTTTATTCTTGATACAAATTAATTCCATAACTACTTGTAATTTTTTATTTATTTTATTTACATTAAATTTTTTTCATACGAATTTAAGTCTTTGGTTTTTTTTATTTTCTTTATTAGATGTTTTATATATCATGATTAGGAAAAAAAATAGTCAGACTTGAAATTTAATTAGATCTAATTAAACTCTAAATCAGAATGTGTGTTAAAGAACTCAAAAATATATTTATATAAGTAGATACTTATATAAACAAGCCCATAAATGCCAAAACGATCAGGCTTTGGTCCAGACTCCCTTCGAATAAATAATATAAAAAATCGACAATAATACTATCTTATTTCAGTTGAACAACACTCAAAACTTCAATTCAATGCCTTACAATTGCACTCCTAAGCCAGTTTTTTTCTGTCCAAAATTGTGAATTTTTGAATACATGAGTTTTTTCCAAACAATGTGAAAAAATTTGTTTTTACGCTGTCTTACTCTGAAAATTTAATCCCAGTCGATCCAAAATAAAAATATTGGTTGAGTTTTTTAGAATCTTAACAAAAACTGAAAGTTTCTTTGATATCGGAAGGTGAATTTTGATCGTTATGGTTTTTATATATTAATAATATAACTTTTTTTTTTTTGAAAATTGAATCTCCTAATACTATTATTCAAGCTTTTTAAATCTAGTTGATAAATAATGATCGCGCTTAGTTATTATTTTTATTACTTTACTCTAAGTTTTGCGTTAATGCGTAAATAGTTTCATGTAACATCAGCTGGAACAATTATATCAATAAGTTCTTTTAATGTTTAGATATTTTGAAACTTATATTTCAAACATTTGTTAATTTGTAATAATAAAATTACAAATTGATTTTATTAAAAAATTAAATAAATTTCATTAAAATTTACTAATGCAGGCGGCATTAAGATAGCATTAAAAAAATTTATCTCAACAATGAGTTTATCAATAATTAAAATGAAGAACAAAAACACTTGAAGTCTTTCAATTTCCCGAATTTTAACAAAAGTAAATAATATCTTAAACTACTCAAAAACTATTGTAGAAATCATTCAACGTTATTTAGGAGATTAAACTTGACTACTGGTTTTTGAACATACATTGTGTAATGAACCGATTAATAAAGAAGATTTGTTCAAGTTGTTTATAAAAACTCTAAGGTATATAAATTACAAAATTTAATTGACTGAAATTTATTTTTTTTTGTTTTTGTTCTCTAAATTAATAAAAATTATTAAGCCAAAATTTAGAATGTCTCTAAATAAATAGAAAGGAGTCGGTATAAATTTAAAAATTAATACGAACAAGCATTGACATTTTTGTTTTATAATCGCATTAACCTTTTTCTATATAATTTGAATATTTCTTGTGTAGATTAATCGAAACTAAATTTTATGATGAGATAAATTGGAGATTTTTACAATGAAGAAAAGTTTACATTTTTTTAATATAATTTAGTTTTTTAACTGACTTATCTATTATGCATTAGAATTTATACTATTAATTTTAACAACTAATTAACAAAATTAAGACATAGAAACCTTGCTTAAAAACAATTTGATGTTTTGTTTTTATTTTTTAAGAGCTATATTTTTAATTGTATTTACGTGTAATTCAAATGATAATATAAATTTTGAAAGGCAATATTTAATTTATAATGTATAATGAAGGACAAGAGATTTTTTATTCTGTTGTATCAAAAATATTGGGGCTAAACTCATTCGAAAATATGGAAATTGTGTCAATATGTAAAGAAAATTTGCTTTCAGTCTTTCTAGCTTGTTTTTGATTTATTATAAGTTTTCAAATATAGCATATGAAGTTCATATTATGAACCGAAATTAATATTTATTTCAGGGATTTTGTATTTCTTTAATGGTTTTGTTTCGTGATTAATGTTTTTGTTTAACTTAAATATTTCTTGTCAAACATTTACTATAATTGGGCATATTATTGAACTGAAATGATATTTGTTCAAAAATCCTAATAGTAGAAATTGGTGAAACAGAATTTAAAATAAAAATTAAAAGTTAATAAAATATTAATTGAAAATTATTAAAATATAAAATTAATAAAAATATTAAAATATAATATTAAAAATTCTCAATAAAAAAGATATTTTACATTTTGAATGTATCATTCTGGTCCTACAAAAATTCAATACATATATTTATCTATCTGTATAAATCAGATTAAAAAATACGTAACTTGATTTGTCTTGCCCTTTTCATAGTAATAGATAAAATAAGAAATTGGATCAAAAATCGGAAAAAACATATAAACTAGGTTTTTTTTAAATCAAAAATGACAATTAAATTAAAAAAAATTCGTTGCTAATAATAATTTATAATTTAATTGCATTTTATAATTGATTTTTTTAAATGTGGATTGTTAAACCTAAAAAATTTTTGTTGACTTCACTAAATTATACTAACAATAATTATTAGTAGTGAAATTAATTTTTTTTTTTTTGTATTAAGGCCTAATTATTTTATTATTATTTGTAAAAAAAAGTTATTTGCTCAATTTTTTATAAAAAAATATTTTAAAGAGTATTTTATTCCTACAAAAAAAATGTGATTTTTCACAATTCATTTTAATTTTAAATAATTTCATAAAATTAATTCGAAAGAAATGTTGGCAAAATAAGTTTTTTTTTTATCTTGATAAAATTTTATCAACATTTCTTCAAAGGCATCTTTCTTGTTTTTTTATTCTTTTCATTTTTTCAGCTATTATTCTAATTTCATTTTGTTTTAATTTATATTTTTTGTTTATTTTTAAATTGTAATATAATTTATATTCAAAAAAAAAAACTTTTTTTTCATGAAAAACAAATATTTTATTTTCCATCTAAGATAAATTTTTTTGTTTTGGATGAAAAGAGGAAATGGAATTTGATCGAATTTATCGAGTATGTATATCGTTTATCTAGTTACTTTAAACATCGAAATTTCAACTTTAAGTCCAAACTATACAATTCAATTTCAAATAAAATGCAATATATTAATTAGATGATAGAAAACATCGATGAAAAATAGAATTGCATCAGCTTTGAATTTGCTTTAGATTAATGCTGATAATGCTGTTAAATACATAGTTATATAAAAAAAAATTAAAAATATTAGAATTGTATACAAAAAACAATTGAAATCGTTTATTTTTGTTTGGTTTAATGTTGCTTAATATTAGTGGAGCAGAGCAAATTTTTTGTACCATTTACTATAAAAATATTTTTTTCATGAAAAAAAAATATAAGATTATAATTTAATTTACAATCGATGAAATATTGTATTTTTATGAATTAACATTAAATTTACAAAATATAATGCTTATGTATACTAAAACTAGTTAATTTAAATAATGAATGTGGGTGTTGCATTTTGTTTATCCTTTTAACAGCTATAATTGCTGCATTTTGACGAAAAATTAAGATAACGTCAAGATTGGTCCTAAAATAAAAACAAAATATACATAAAATGTACATGATATATGTATTATTTTACCAAAAAACCTAGATGATATTTAAATTTGTTTATAATTAAAAATTAAATTTAATTTGTGTTGATTAAAATTTTAACTATTGATGTAGCTTACAGGGAATCATTAGGCCAATTTCCTGAAATTTTAAGTGCCAGCAAAAAAGGATTTATTTTAATTAGAACAAACTGTTGATTAATTCAAACTGTAAATACACCGAAATGTAGATCCGAAGACAATTAAACTAAAATTTATTTTATAGACATGGTTGAAAAATATTATAGAATGACTTTGTGTCTTGATAAACAAAAAAAAAAAAATTTGGTGTACCGAAATTCTAAAATTCTAAATTAATAAAATAATTGGTTGAAAATAATAGATATAACAAAAACTTACCATAATAACAGCCCCAAAATTTATTTAATGATATTTTGTTGCACGTCGTTTTTATGTATACACACAAAAGACAAATTTATGGTAATCTTTGATGTTATTCATTTCATTTCTGATGAATTTATTTTTTAACTTAAACTATTCACAATATATCTCCATTTCATTTTTTAATGATTTTATAGGTTTATTCATAAGAACAGAATATAATATTCAACATTTTATTATTATATAATAAATATTTTTATTAAAAAAAATATAAATAATGTGATTTTCCACAAAGTTTTCTAGGTATATTAAATAAGAAATTCAATTTCATAGTTAGTACCTTGTAGAAAATAACACATTTTTGAACAATAAAATAAACAAAAACTAAAAAAATTTCGTTATCAAAAAAAAAAAAAAAAGAAGCGAACAGCTTAATCTATTTCATCTTCTGTAGGACATACTTCAATAATATCATCAAAATTATCAACTTCTTCATAAACCTCATCTTTGATTGATTTTCTCTGAAGTTCGTCTTCGTCTTCATCTTCGTCCTCTTCCGCTTCTTCTCCGCAGCCTGCATCTGTATGTTCGATGTCAGAATTTAGACGACGACGTTTTCGTTTTAATCGATTTAAGGAATGATTCTGTTCGTTTCTCTGTCCTATTTGCCTATTTGCTAATGCATTTTCTTGTTTAATACGTAATAGTTCTAAATCTTGTGCTGTACGTTTTTTACGAAACTCATAAACTAATTTATATATATGTTCAATGGCAGCTTGAACATGGTCAACACTAGCAGCTAAAAATAAAAAAAAATAAAAAATAATGAAGAATCTTATTCAAACACACACACAAGTCATTAAACTTCTATATTTACTAGATTACGAAGAATTGATTTGAAAAATATAGCAATTGAGGACATTTATCAGATATTGGAGATATTTTTACATATTTAAATCATAAAATCAAATCACATTGTTAATTTTTCACTAATGAACTAAAATCCAAATATGTATAGTAAAAGAAAAAAACTCTAAATCTAGTTGAGCGACTAAACAGACTAAACAGACATTAAAGAGCCTAAATTACATTGTATAATCTTGAATATTTAAAAAAAAATCGTTGCCATTTACAAATGATTTGTTTGCCATCTTTAAGCAAAATTAAAATTTACATCATATAAATATAGAAAGAGAACAGAAAATCGTTATTATATTCAATTGAGATTCGACAATTCAAACTTCATATTGTATTTTGCGATAAAACATTAAATATATAATTAAGCCAAACACTTTCCACGACTAATGGTTTTAAACAGGGTTTCGAACCTTGAAAGTTTTTGGTGCGGGTGCAGGTTCGGGTTCGATAAAATTTTCTAACTTATATCGCAAAATTGAGTTCTTCCCACATCAAGTTTTTCTCCAATTTTTTATTCTATAAATAGCGTCTCATTTATCAGGAGCTCGTCAGTTCATTTTGTGTCTGGAACGGTGACGGACGTAAATTTTCTAGAAATATTTTTTTTTTTGTAATAATAATTTTCTTGTATTACCTTCACCGTTCAAGGCACAAAACGAACTGAAGCCGCCATTTATAAAAAAAAATACAAAAAAAAAATGAGTCATTCATACCAATTTTACTCTATTTTTTATTTTCTATAAATGGCGGCTAAATTTTTATTTATTTTTTTTTCTATAAATTGCCGCTCATTTATATGCAGCTCTTCAGTTCATTTTGTGTCTTGAACGGTGAAGGACGTAAATTTTCTGGAAATATTTTTTTTTTGTAATAATAATAATTTTCTTGTATGTCCTTCGACGTTCAAGACACAAAACGAACTGAAGAGCTCCTGAAAAATAAATCGCCATTTATTAGAAAAAAAAAAATGAGTCATTCACACCAATTTTACTCTATTTTTTTTTCTATAAATGGCGGCTCATTTTTTTTTTTTCTATAAATTGCCGCTCATTTATATGCAGCTCTTCAGTTCATTTTGTGTCTTGAACGGTGAAGGACGTAAATTTTCTGGAATTTTTTTTTTGTAACAATAATAATTTTCTTGTATGTCCTTCAACGTTCAAGAAGACACAAAACGAACTGAAGAGCTCCTGAAAAATACAGAAAAAAAAAATTCTGTGACACTTATGCTGCCCATACACGGTCCAACTTGGTTGTACAAAATGTTGACAACATGGCAAGTTGTATCGTGTGTGGGCAAGTTGACAACTTGTTGGAAGTTGGTTGGACAAAAATTATAAAAATTTTGTGGTATCATGTTTGCCAAAAGGTACAACTTGTTGTCAACATGTTGTACAACCAAGTTGGACCGTGTATGGCCATTAGATAAAAATTTGCAATTAACAATTAATTTGACCTGAACTATTTTTTTCGGGTTCACAAAATTTAAGAGAAACATTGAACCGGAGCGGGTTCGTGTTCGAAACCCTGGTTTTAAATCTTCTTTCTTTGGAAAGAAAATGACTGACATTATTTGTGCACATCAATTATTTCTTTCTGCCTTCTTGGAAAAATTAATTAAATTTCAAACCTTTCAGCGTTGTCTTGGAAGGGTAGAAAAGAAAGGCTCCGTGCTAATTATAAACAATCAATTACCTGTAACTGTAATGCTGCCGGTAGAAAATATTTTTAATGTTGCTTTCGGATATTTTAATTTGTATGTTACACCAGGATGCAATTCCGGCTCATAACTAGCTTCCTTTTTATATTTCTTTGAGAAATTAACAATTTTAATAGCCCATGGCATACTGCATGTGCCCAATACATTAACCACTCGATAATTTCTGAATCGACAATTGAAACCTAATTTTTGAAGACAGCGAGCATATCGACGTGCAGCTATTTTAGCCTAAAATGGAAATAAATCAATATAATATGGCTTTTTTTTTTTAACTTTTCATATTCCTAATTATTAGCATACATACATGAAATAAACGATTTTGTCTAAGAATTACATTATGTTAGGTTAAGTGCAATTTTCATCATCAAATTATTTTTTTACTTTTAAAAAATGATTAATTTTAATTCAGTAGATACTTATATAAAATTTCAATTACTTAATTACATTTATTGGAGAACTGAGAATACAATATTTTGGAAATATATAATTTAAAACTAAATCCTTGTTGGTGGAATTGTGTAATATACATTATATACGTTATATGACTGTATATTATATGACTGTGTCAACTAAAATCAAAACGTTAATAACCCATTTTTTTTAAACATTTCTCAATGAGAGCTTTTAAACGATAATTAAAAATTTTTTTTTTCTTTTTGGTCGAAATTATTGTTTTTTGCAATTTGCATCGTTTTGATTTTAACTATATCTATATGTACAACGTACACGTCCGCACATTTGATTTTGAAAAATATTGTAAATAACAACTTTTGGTATAAAAGTATCTGAGCGAAATAGCTTACCATATCTTCAGACGTAGCACCAGTACAAGTAATTTTACCAGATGACCATATTGAGGCAGTTGTATATGGACGACGTAATTTCATAGTAACCATGCCATTTTCACGACGAAATTCAACATTGAAACCTAAAATTATAAAAAAAATTTAATTTAACAAATTTTTTTTTTTTTAAATAGAATTTCAATTTCAATTTTGATTTTCGGAAAAAATATTTGGGTACCTTTTAATGCAATATCACGTAAATTTAAGTGACATCTAACGCTAAATGAACAAACAACATTATTAATAACTATATCGATTTCCGGATCTGGTTCCTCTTGGTCAGCAGATGATGGATCTTGTTGCGCTTCATCATTTTTTATTTTATTTAAATTTTTTGCTTCCTGCTCCTCCCCAGTTTCTTCGTCTTTCTCATTCTTAATACTATTCTTATTATCACTATTATCTTTACAATCACCATTATTTAAATGCTCATATTGTCGATCGGTCGGTTCTTTTTTAATATTCGTATAATTAGTTGCACTTATTATCGAATTATGTAATTGCAATTGTTGCTGATTTAATGTTGTTGTTGTAGCTATTGTAGTCGGTGGTATTTGTTCATGTGGTAATAATTTATTATTAATCAATGATAGGGTTGTATTATGCTGGATATTATTGCTAAATTGTGAAAAATATCTAGGAGTAATTGTAGTATTGAATAATTGTTGCTGTTGTTGCTGACTAATATGGCTAGAATTATTAGTTTGATTATGTTGAAGTTGCTGATGATGATTATTTTCTAATTGATGATAGTTTGTGGCATTAAATGATGATGAAGATGATGAAGATGAATAAGCACCATTATGATTAAGATTATTCATAATTAAGTGTGATTGTGCTGCCGCATTTACAGCTGTTGAGCTTGACATCATATTATTTGAGTTACCAAATTGTACAATTTCATGCGGTAATAAGATTCTTTGACCAGTTGCGGCAGTGGCTGCAGCTGTTGCATTTGATGAAGTCGCTCCATTATTTTTCATACAATTTTTATTATTTTGTGGCTGTAGCAATGTAGCCATACCACAAAAATATTATCAATATGAGGCTTTTTTCCCTTCTTTTTTAGGAATTTCCACTTTCTTTTTCCCAAAAATCGAAGATTAAGAGAATAAATGTGTGACAAAATTATTAAAACCTCTCTATTTTTGAAATATTAAATAATTCTTGAAAGTGTGATAATAGTTTTGTTTAAGTATTTTGTTATTGAAAGTTCTTGCATACACCAAATTTAATATAAATACTACTTCTAAATATGATGAAAATATTTTTTGATATGCAAAAATTATTATGAGCTATTGTTATAATATTAGTTCTAACAAGGCTTTTCTATACGACATTGAAGGCTAAATTCAAATCATGATTTTGTGCATTCAGTTCAAACCATTTTAATGTGACGAATTATATCAAATACAGCTCACAATTTCTGGAAAATATATAATAAAAAAAATGTATTGGTTATTATTAAAAATATTAATTAAAAATAGTAATAATAAATATTTGACTATAAATCAATTCACGCACATCCCTGAGGCCACTTTAGAAATATACAAAGACGGATCCAAGATGAGGGACACTAAACTGGCGAAAACATAAAGGAATATGGCGACAAAAAGATTTAAGAGGCCGGGAAAAATAATTAGGTTTGTGAAGGGGTGGGTTGCCTTGATGGGAATGGAAGACCCATTGAGTAGGGTGGTACAACGAACGAACAGGCTCAGGTGCAAGATGATCTAAGCATTCCCGACCCATTAAAACCTAACCTAATGAACTTTCAATCTCGAGCTTTAAATAATCAAAGTGATTTGTAGGCTCTTGGATTTTTTTTTATTAAGTATTATTATAAAAATTATTTTCTGATGTTTGACAATCTCAAAATTTTGAAGACCACTAATAAAATTAGAATTTGCTTCGAATAAATTATTATGATAATGTTATAAAATAATGTAAATAATAACAATTAAAAATAATGCATGTAAGTTTGTAAGTACCTCAATTTAGGATTTTTTGTTCATTGACCACAAAACGAATATTTTATATATTAAAAGAATTTTTCATAAACCAACTATTTACACTTGTGTTCAAAAAAAATATTACTACTGAAATTTTTTTCCAAGTAACTACATTCACAATTATTTTTTAAACCATTCATGCAACATAATTTTATTAGCGAGATTATTTAAGTAAGAGATCAGTAGATATGAAAAATTCAAAAGTGAATTCAAAAAAAAATTCTAAATATGAAATTATTTTTTCTTAAAATTAGTAAATGTCAATAAAATTGATAAAAATTTCGAAAAAACCAAAAAATTTTCTTAATATTTTCACTCTTTAATGGTTTGTATTTTAATTTCAATCAATCGCTATTTTTTTTAACTCAACTGTATATTTAAAAAAAAAAAAAAATTTAATTAAAAATTAAAATTTTTTTTTTTTTGGAATTCCGTAGGAGTTTTCTTGAGATTTTTTTTTGCACTGTTCTTTAATTAAAAGCTATATGATTATTAAATTGAAATAAAATAATAAAATATAGGTACATCATGCATTATATATATATATAAGTATATTTACAGAATTTCATTAAACCACAAAATTTATTTAGTAGGTAATTATTATCATTTTTTTTTTTTTTACTAAATATTTCTGTTTATTGTTTACTTTTATATTGTTTGTCGCCCCAATATTCGATCGGCGAAATAGACTAAAATATAAATGGTATCCAAAAAATGTAAAAGAAAGAACACAAGAAAAAATTTTAAGTAAACTTTTATGCGAAAAAATATTCTTTACATTTCCCAAATATAAATTTGAAAAAAAAATAAATAAACTTAATTAAGGAGTTACTTTAAAAATTTAAACTTAATTCTAGGATTATTTTAGAACCATAGAAATTCAACATTTCTGACAAGTTTATTTAAAAAAGCCTTTAAACTTAAAGATCAGAAGCTTTTTTGGTATATAAATAAAAATTATTGTATTTAAATTTTGTAAATAAAATTTATTAAATTTTAAATATTTTCAATTCCTACTCTATTCCTAGATTAGTTTAGGTTTTGCAATTTAGGTATATTCCGATAAAATATTATAGCGTTGGCCCCGAATCGACTATATTTAGAAGACTGGATGTGTTAAGGCACCGGGGAAGTGGCTATTTAACAAATTTTGAAATTCTGTTTTTTTTAGTGCACAAAATGCAATTTAGGTATGTTCCGATAAAATATTATAGCGTTGGACCCGAATCGACTATTTAGAAGACTGGATGTGTTAAGGCACCGGGGAAGTGGCTATTTAACAAATTTTGAAATTCTGTTTTTTTTAGTGCACAAAATGCAATTTAGGTATGTTCCGATAAAATATTATAGCGTTGGACCCGAATCGACTATTTAGAAGACTGCATGTGTTAAGGCACCGGGGAAGTGGCTATTTAACAAATTTTGAAATTCTGTTTTTTTTAGTGCAAGAAATCTGGATTAACGCGTTTTGATATTAATATAAGTTCGGGACTACCGTGCGAAGCCGGGTATTTCGACTAGTAATCAAATAAATAATATTAGATGTTAAAAATCGTATTTATACATATATATATATTTTTTACATATTGCATTAGCTATTGAAAACCAATATATACCTATAAAAATTAGAAATAATAAAAAAAAAAATTTAAAACTTAAAAGTTCTAACAAAATTTGGCATTAATGTCTCAGCGGCTCATCTTTTCTTGATTCTCAATGTTATACCTATTTATTTTAATTTTTGACTGAAATTTTTTTTAATATAAACATTGTTTTATTTATTTCTGCAGTTCATTGCTTTTATTTTGCCAAATTGAATTTTTTGTTTTCTTTTTAAGAAAATAAAATATAAATAAAAATTTTTCAATCAATAAAATAAGTATATTTTTTAAGATTAGTAATTTAACAAAGTCAAAATATTCACGGATGAGATGATTTGATGGATGTTTAATTTGTAGTGGAATTTAATTTTTTTTTTTCGCGTCATCATACTTTCGATAAAATGAACGTTAAAGTAAATAAAATTCGAAATTATATACGCGCCCCTAGTGCTCACACTAAGTCAATAGAGGATAATTCTTCAAGAATTTTGATAAAAATTAATTTAGCGAATGCTTACACTTTTATTAATTCATTTCTCTTATTCTGTTATGCTTTTCCTTTATTTTTTTTTAAAGTTATAAATTTTTAAGATATAAATACATACGTATATAAATGACGATTCAGTAGATTTATCAGATGTGATGTTATTTTAGAATTTTTAGCAGATAAAAAAATTAACTAACGATATTAAAAAAAATTATAAATTTAATTATTTTATGACTTTAATTTGAAGCCAAAATAGAGTACTACTAAATTCTAACTAAAAAATAATAAAGGCTTTAGCTCTTTTAGAAATGCAATCAAAAAACTTAATACATGACTGAATAAATATAAAAATTATAGTTATAAATTTTGTAATTTTTATATTTCAGTTTTTCATGTTTCATTCATTTATAATTATATTTTATTGAAGTGCAAGAACAACTGCCCTGCACATATTTTTCGGACATTCAATATTTGCATTTTTTTTTTTAAATGTAATTACTCTACTTTATTTTTATGTCTTTAACATAAGACTCATAAATCATGTGCATTCATACATATTATTTTCTTTTGTTTTTTTTTTTCTCGAAGCTTTTTTTAAGCTTAATTTTTTTATTTTGAGGGCCAATAGATCTTAATTTGAAATCTACATAAAGCTTTTCTATGAAATAAATATGACGCCACTATATTATTATCCACATTATTTTTTGTGCTAGTTATTTGTAATAATTTTTCATCTTTGAAATTCAAATTGGTAATTATAATTATTAATGTTATCATTGACATTTTATTTTATTCATAAAACCTAAAAATGTATCACAAACTGGATAAATAAATAAATATTTTAAATGTCAGACAAAGAAAATTGCGCGAAATAATGTTCACAAATATTGATATGAAAAAAAAAAAAAAAATTAAATTCATAATTCATTTGAGTAGGTAGGTAACTAATTTCCTTTGTAATACGTATTTTGATTAATTATAAGTTCACTGATGTCGGTGTACGAAGTTATCAACGCCTGTTATCTACGTACGATTTCACGCGATTTAAGATTTTTCCTGTGGGATTTTTATTTTGGTAATATGCTTTTTGATTTACCTTTATAGTATAGTCCATCTTATTTTAAAGCATTTTTGTTTTACACCATTTTTCACACATACAAAAAAGAGGTAGGCTACGTCAATTTTCCAGCTAGTATAATCGGCTTGTGGACCGATTAAACATGAAAATACATACGTAGAACAATAAATTTCATATCACATAAAAATTTATTGTTACTCAAAAATTACAATAAATTTGATTAATTTTCACAATTGTGGAATTATTTTGCAGACATTCTCATTCATTACTATATGTGAGTAAGTTTAAAATTATAGTTCTTCAGTAAACGAAGAAAACATTATGAAAATTTTGTTTTCATCGATTTGAACTCCAATTGCCAATTGCAAATCCAAAAATCCAAAAAAAAAACAATAAATACTCTATAAGTTTCAATGTTCTATAAATTAAAATGGACTTACTCATTTTAAATTATTAGAAGGATCTACAATAGTTACTAATTATATATTTAGCTAATATATTAATTTTTTGACATTAATTTAAATAAAGACTGTTTTGGAAGAACAGCCTGCAATTTGAGAATGTACCTACCGTATACTATTAGTTCACATCAAAGATTCTGAAGGAAATTTATTAATTGTTGCAAAATTTCAACTTAGTACTAACACATTAAAATAATTTTTAAATATGATTCAAAGATTAAAATTACTTAGGAAAATACGAAATTATTGTTAAAACGGCTGTCAAGAAAAGATTATATTTTGAATTAAGTCAAATACTATTTATAATTATTATTATAACATATTTCGATCGATATGGATATTTTATACTATACTAATTCTTGTGCGACTGATTATTTTGTTTAATAGATTGAAGAGTTTTGAATTACAAAAACGCAAAGCATAAGGTGTAAGTCACATTCTCAAGACAAACGTAACGTCTCTGTAAGATTTTTAGAACATTTCATGATGTTAGAAGATTTTATTTCAATTAAATACCTACTTATGTATTGTACACGGTTACTTTATCGTCTTCAAAACAAAAATAATTATAATCACCCGCATTATTTATTCGACAAAACTGTCAATTTTAAATTTGACAACGTGATTTTAACTATTGGATTTTACATATTTTTTGGCCAAAAATAACAGAATTTAATATGAATGAATAATTTTCATTCAAACAAAGCATTATTTTGACATAATAATTTTTTCATTAAAATCGAAAAAAAAAATAAATAAAAAATATTCTGATAAAGACAGAAATCATGACGTAGTTATTATTATTATTTTGTGGATGTTTTTGACTCTGGCTGAGTAATAAAAAATTCTAAAAATAGTTTTTCTTATTTCTTTTTTACTTATTAGAAAATCAAAATACGTTTACATAAGTAGGTATTTCATTATTCTCAAAATAATGGAAATGATTTTTAAACTGTTATGCTGGGTTTACATAAACGCTCATGCAATTTCCACAAGTCGATTTGTGCATGCAAACTGAAGTGGTGTTAACATTTGTACGTTCATTCTAGTTTGAAAATTTGATTGATGACTGTCAAAAAAAATGCCGGGAGAATCCGATGAGGAATTAATTATATAAAATGTTTTGAAATTCGATTTATATGAAGCAAAATTCAATAAAATGGTGGACTAGAGATAAAATGACGTGGAAGTTTAAAATAAAATTGTGAATGCCTTTAAATATAAAACATGGAAAACCATATTTATATTAATTGCTTTAAACAAGATCGATTCAAGAATTCTGTCATATTTTTTGGACATCATCTATCGAAGTTTTTAGATTGGAGTTTTATTTTTTAAATCTACTCTTTTATATAATTGTGCTCTACTTTATCACCGGAAGTAGGTGTCCCACAAACATTGAACAATTTTTGTACAAATTTTAAATAATTATTGTTTTAATACAAATTTAAAATTCCTGTGTATATATTGTTTGGAAAACGGATGGTGGACACTAAATTTCGAAAAAATTATAAACTTCCTGCAACATTGAATCGATCAATTTTTCGAAAATAGCTAAATTTTACCAATCATTTAATAATAAAATTTATTAGACAAACACAAAATATTTTTTTTAACTTTGAAGTAAACGTGAAACAAAAATCTCTCAATTCGTTAAGATTATTATTATTTTTAAATAATTTAATTTTAAAACCTAAAACTACTATAGAATAAATAAAAAAAAAAAATTCCTTTATTTTTCAAAAAAAAAAAAAAAAATAAAAATCAAACTCTTTAAATTGAAATGTTGCCAAATTTAAAAAAAAAAAAATTTTTAATTTGTGTTCAGTTTTATGACCCAGATATTTGAACTATTTTTCAATTCTGTCAGAATTTTTTTGCATATATCAAAAGCTATTCTTACAAGAAAAGTTGTAATCAATTTTATATACATTTATATTTTTTTTCTATAAATTTATATTTATTTTTAAAAATAATAATATATTTTTTTTTTTTTTTTTACTAAAATAGAAAAATTAAATAGAGAGAAGATTTCATTTAATAAGGAAAAATTAATGAAAGAATAATAATTTAAACGGGTCAAGGACATATTATTATTATTTATTTATTTTTTTCAATATAATCTGCAATCAAACATAATAAATATATGTAATTTGATTGATTAAAAAATAATAAGCATCTACTCAGCCATAAATTTACGATTGGCCCTTAAAAGATTATTTTGTGTTGTGAACTACTTACCGGCTTTTTCAATTTCACTTTTTACTGTATTACATATATGTGTACCTGATTGAAATGGTAAAATCTTTTTTTTTTTTTGAATTTTTATTGTGGTTGTTTTAGGAAATGGAAAAAAATTTATAAAAATGTCACATAGGTAGATCCTTATTTATACTTAGATATCCATAAATTTACAAATGTATGTTTATGTATATGTGATCTAATATATATATAACATTATTGTAAAATGCAGAAGTTCATTTGAGAATCAAATATAATTCTTTATTTAATGATTGGCTGAATATTTAATTCATATTGTTGAGTTAATTAAAAAAAAAAAAAAAAACAATAATAATAATTATTAATTTAATAAAATTGTCTTCTTAAAATTACTGACATTATGCTTTATTTATTTATAAACTTTTATATTTACCTACACAACAGAATTATATCCAAAAATTATTTCTCAGAAATGGTTCATCTTATTTTTTTTTTTTTTTTCTGAAATAAATTTCAATAATTTCATTATTTCAAATGCAGGTAAAAAAAAAGCATATAGGTATATTATCTAGTTATTAATCCTTTCAAAATAAGTAGGCACTTATCTGCTATATATATATATATGTACTAAAATTATCAACAATTATCTGAAACTCATTATCATTATAATTACTTACTGATTATGAGATTTTTATACAAAAAAATGATGCATACATAAATGTAAGTATGTACATAAAATTCAGAATAAAGTTATATTATTTTAGGTATTTGCAGTAGATGATTATTTTAATGATGAGAGTTTTATTTTACTGATGATTATGGTAGATATTATAAGTGTCATAACTGGTTTCAATGAAAAATAATCTTCGATAACCGATGCGATAGGTTTGACAAGAATTATAGCAATTTCAAGTGACACTTTTAAAAATATAATAGAAGTTAGCGGGAATAAGAATTACGTAAGAAAAATTGTGAATCATTCAATTATTTTAGAGAAAAACAAAACGTTCGTATTCTGCAAAATAATTGTTTTCTTTTAATTTACCATAGCATCATCATTATAAAGAGGCAAAATTTCAGTTAATTTAGATTCTACCCTGAACTTAATAATATAAATACTATGTGAATTCTGAAATTAAATACGCAGATATATGTATATATAAAAATATGTAGATGCACACAACATGAAGTTAAGCATCTAAATATAAGTATTCTTGATCTTGATGAATATGTTAATTTTACTATCTGTATTATTTATATCCTCGTTTATATCCAAGTTAATAATATAAGCTTTTGTTTTTATTACTTATTTACTTTATTATTTATGAAAATTGAAATTAATTACAACTGCAAAATTCATTAATAAAGAAGCTGAGTGAAAATTCTTATAATTATACATAATTAACTATTCTTAATTATACACTACATATTATTTATCTACCTGGTCTCAGTTTTCATCCTCAGATTGGCAATATAAAAGTTAGTTCAGTTTAAAATTTTGCTCGAATAACATCAAGCATTAAAAAAAATTAATTTAAAATAAAAATAAACTAATAAATAAAAAAGGTAATTGGCACTTGTGAAATTTTTGTTGAATACATTTTTATGTGCAACCCAGAAATTGATGCAAAATAAGGAAAAATAGTCATAAATTATCATTTAGAAGTTTATTTTGAAATACAACATCACTTATTATTATTTGTATTTAAAAAAAAAGTGAATATTTTTTAAAGGTTGCAAAAAATGACAACTGATTGTAAAATTACATACTGTAAATGGAGAGGAAAAGTTGATGATTTGTTTAGTCACGTCGAACATTACCATAGGCAACAAATCAAGGAAATCGTTAAGGGAAAATATTTCGAATTTTCTTTTAATGATATTTTCGGTCAACCTTTTCTGCTTTGCGGTAATAATGGAATTTATTGGTTTGAAACACTTGACGACAAGGAATCAATGAAATTCGGAATTTTTCGAATTGATAATTCCCAAATTGAAGTATACCGAATAAAATTTGGACTTTATGTAAAAACTGGTACAACTCAAATATACGGACCATTTCAAACAAAGTGCGAACTAAGATCCGAATCTTACGATCTTGAAATTCAATATGAAGAGTTAATTCGCATTAATAGAGTAATGTCGCCCGATGTTCGAATTTATTTTATGGAAGGCATTAATGAAGAAGACAATGAATTTCTCGAACTAACTCCAAACTGTGTTGATTGGCGACAACAAGAAAATATTGATAAAAATGAGTTTTGGACTGAAAAATTATATTGCCCAATATGCTTAGAGTATATAAGAAAAGATGCCAGATTTTGTGAAAATAGACATTATTTATGTAAATCGTGTCTCGATAAGTTAATAATTGCGAGTATTCTTAAATGTCCGCAATGTCGAGGTTCATTTCAATATGACTGCAGCGATGAAAAAATTGAATCACTATTAAAATTATTAAGATTTCCAGAAGATGAACCTCTTTAAATAAAAATCATAACGGATCCGAGATTCGAAATCGATGTTAACAGTGATGAGACAACAAATTGAAATTAGGGTGGATGATAATTTTTATAATCACATCAAATGAAAAAGAAATTTAACTGGTTCCCACAAAAAAAAGTTACAAATTAGTTTTAAGGGCTAAAGGCCATAGCAGTTAGGGCCCTAGTTTTAAAGATTTTAGTTATAATTGAATTATAATAAAATCCATTAATAATAATAATAATAATAGTTTTAAATTTTCGAATATTTTCATATTTGTTGAGGTATTTGTTTACAATTTATTATTACTTAGTACATAAATCTCTATTAGAAGTTGATAAAGTCATGAAAATTCTATTACATTTTCGATTGTAAACTTAATTTTTAATGAATAACAGAATAAATGAAGTAAATACTGAATAAGAGGCTCAAATTTAATCAAAGCTTAATTTTTTGAGAAAAACAAAACCGGCAACGCTGCATCACCCAAAAATAAAATTGAATAAAAATTTAAAGAAAACAAATTTTTGAAAACATTGTAAAAAAAATTTAGTTTAATTAGAATTCGAGAATATCGAAGAGAATATCTTTGAATGAAAAAACCTTTCTAAAGTAAATTAAAATCAAAAAAGTTAATGAGTCAAAATTATATTAATTTCATAAATTAGGTATGTTTTTCATCTAAATTTTGTAATCGTAATCAATGTTATTTAGAGTAAGGAGGCTTCTAAAATTTAATCTATTAATAATATAAGTTAAACCTATGAATGTATTATATTTATAATTTATAATTCATTTCATTCATTATACTGTTTTACATGTGCAAAAAAAAAAAATTTGTTTATGTAAAAATAAAACCCATTTTAATAATTAAAAAAAAAATATATAAATGCTTATCACCTTCATCTGTTAATGTCCATAAAAATTTAAATATATGTAAATGTGAGAAACATAAAAAAATTCAAATAAATCAAGCAAAAACATCTGCAAATAAACAGATTACATAAATTTAATGTTTATTTACAAAAAAAAAAATAACAAGTCAAAACTATTATGACAATTGATTAACTTTCATATCTATTTTTTTTTTTTTCTAAAAATAAATTTCATACATATTTATAAACCGATAAATAGTAGCAATAATAGTCAATATCCCTATGTTAAGAATTTTTAAGAATTATTTGTAGAATAGCAATAATAGTCAGAATTTATTATTTGATCTTAATTCAGCAGATTTAAAAACTTTATGATGATAAGAATTTTTAAGAAATCTGCTTTATCTATCGCATTACAAGGATTAAATTAAATCTAACTTTATCCACAGACTACCTTTGAAAACAAGCAAGTGTTTGGAATCCTTAAATTTAATGTTCTTAAATTTCACTTAATTGAATAAATTATTTCTGTGGTTTATCTATATCTCTAAAAATATGTTACTTTACTTATTTGAATCCATATTTTTTAAAATATTTTTATAAGTAAATACATATAAAATTAATTCAATATGTGATCATGATATACTTAATAAAATAAAGTGTAATCTTAAAAATTTAATATTCTTATATTGTTTATGTGTACTTGTTGTAAATCCATTAATTTAGTACATTTAATTCATTATTAAATTCAGTTATCTTTTTTGAAAACTAGAAATTAATTTGATATGTGTTTCTTTAGCTTTTAATTTTAATATTCTCAAATATGCATCGTGCTTTTTTTTTGCTGTTTGATTTAATTAAAAGAATTATGTACGAAAATACTGATTTTTCTGATATTGTGTTTTGTATTTTTTTTTTAAGATAAGTATTAACAACAGTTGGTTTGAATTAATTCGTCACCTGAATATAAAATATGAGTACAATATGAGTGTATTTACGGAGAGCGAGCGGTCGACGCGCATACAAATCCCCGCGCTTACACGAAGAAGATTTTGACTTATTAAATAAATTACATACTTATTTGTTTTTGTAAAAACATTATTTGAAATAAAACAAAAATCAAATCAAAAAGTGAAAAATATTGACTTGAGTACCTACCCTCCATTTACACAGGCTGTTTTCGAAGATTAAAATGAAGATTTTTTTTCATTGTTGTATAAAATGAAAAAATTTTATACACTTTCACACAACATTAAAAAAAAATCTTAATTTTAATCTTCGAAAACAGCCTGTGTAAATGGGCGGTTATTTTTTTTTTATTTGCAAAAATATTTTTGATTTGATAATTGAATTCAGGCTGACAGGCTGATAATAAGTTACAAACTGATAATAAGTTACCTAACTATTTTCTTTCAATCGATTTTGAAACTACTTATTCAAGATAAATACAGTGGTTTTAGTTTAGTAGGTTTTATTTTATTTTTTTTTTCAAACCTGAATTCAGTTTTAATGCCTTGTTTATAGCTAATTTACCTATCTGAAAAAATGATACCGTAAAAACCAATATGTTATTATTCTATTTATATTTAAGCAAATTTACTAAAAATTAAGATATTAATTTTATCTATTTTTCGTAAAAAGAATTTTTTAAAAATATTTTCAAATAACTAAGAAAATTGAATTTATTTTTTTTTTGATATCTGAAAAATTTCATTACTTCACAAAATTATTTTTTTGTTTCTTTTCCGGAACATTCCTCCATAAATTACTTTACTGTGGTAGCTATAAACAACGCATAACTTCACAAAATTATTTTTTTGTTTCTTTTTCATTACGTTTCCTTCTTATCTGAATTTTTTTTTCAGATAACTTTTTTTGTAAAAAAATTTTTCAGATGATTAAAAAAAAGAAATCAAATGTAATTTTAATTTCAAAAAAAAAATTATATATATTTTTTAAATTAAAAAAATTAAAGTTAACTTTCTAAATAAAAAAAAAAGATGAACCCATGCAGTTGATTTTTTACTTTCAGGTAAGATTAGCTGTGAATAGGT
The DNA here is from genome assembly GCA_964007475.1 of Hybos culiciformis. Lineage (NCBI taxonomy): Eukaryota > Metazoa > Arthropoda > Insecta > Diptera > Hybotidae > Hybos > Hybos culiciformis. The sequence continues at coordinate 29,606,337 of OZ023275.1, forward strand.
TTCCGGAACATTCCTCCAAAAATTACTTTACTGTGATAGCTATATAAACAAGGCATAATACAAATCATAATAAAGCATATCGCTATAAATCAAAATGGAATATGTTAAGACAATACTTTTTCTTTCTTTGGTGCCGATTAAAATAATTTAAAAAATAAAATTATTAATAAAAGAATAAATTTCAGATTTTTTATTTTTCTTAATTTTTTTTTTTTTCTCATAGAGATAACAGAATAAGAGTTAATAGGAAACTGGGGAGGAAATAATTATTTTCATATTCTTGCCAAAATAATTTTTTTTTTTTTACAAATTTTAATTATATTTTAAGTTATACCGAATATAAATATTTGAATGAATTATTTTTGTACTGCGTAAAATGTGGGTGTATTAAATTTTTTTTAAGGGCATCGAAATGAAAAGGATCAATCTACGAATCATATTCACATCGTCGTCGCATGATCAATGGTTGACGGGTCTTCCTTATTTAACTATGCATTTTTAATGTTGAAAAAAAAAGAAATTTGCATAAGTACATAAATAGTTGGATATTTTTTATTTTATCTGTATTTGTGGTAATTTCATGTCCACACTTTGTCTCTTCTAGTATACTTAATCTAATTCCCATTCCGTGGTAAACAACACCCTTTTATTTAACTAATATTAAATTTTACTCATCTTTGATATTAGGTATAAGGAGAATTATAATTTTTTTAATTAAATTAATATATAATGTATGATGAAAACCACATAAAGGGTGATGGTATCCAATTTTTACATAAAACTAGTTTTACTTTACAAATTTTAGTTGTATTTGAGTTGAAAAAACATATGATCATATTTATATTCATATCATATGGTTTTTATTATTAGTTAGTAATACACATAATACAAAATAAAACAACAAATATATTTAAACATCATCGATTTTTTTTTTTAGTTGAGAAATGAGAATACCGGTATTGAGTTTATTTTTAATAAGAATCATTTATTACAGACAAATTTTGCTTCTTTGTGTAAGTGTAAAATAAATTCACCCTTTTTTCACATTTTAGTACATCTACAACTGTTAATAAGCTTAACTTTTCATCGTTTTGCATTAAGATTGTAAACATGATCACGCATTTCGTTTCAAATAAATACATTATGTTAATGTTGGCATTTGATTTTGTTAACAAAAAAAAAAAAAACTATGGTGAAAAACATAAGTTATTCTCCGGAAATAGGACAATATGCTGTACTAGGTGATATTTCGAAAACTATTAACTTCATTCACTTAAGAAACGCAGAGACGAGAAAGTCGAAATCTACAGAAGAAACTCAACAATTGAAAAGAATAGCAGAAAAGAATAGATTCAAAGAATCATTGCCTTGAATTTTTCAAATACTAAAATGAATACATACCTTTTCGTACCTTTTCGAAATCCTAAGGAATATATAACCCATAAGCAATATAAATCTAATATAAGAACAGAATATACATAATTATAAAAGGTAAAATTTATTTAATTTTAAGAATCGTAAGGTTTTGATTTAGAATGAGTAGTTAACTAAAAATCCACAGGAATGTCGAAAAAAGGAAAAAATCAGAAAAAATATAACATATGTTTAAGGTTGTTGCACCTCTTTCTTTATTGTACATTATGTATGTAGGTACCTAACTTATGCATTGTACTTATATGCGAAAAAAAATTTTAAAAACCATTTTTTAAATCATCAATAGAACATCATGTACAAAAAATCACCAATTCATGGTTAATTAAATAGATGGTTCCTCGGTAGTATCCTAATTAGTGCTTGTCCATCATTTTTCTGCCACTTATGAATTTCTGGAATTACAAAAATGAAAAGGGGTACTGGCAAATAAACTAATAATCTTCTCATTCTTGTTTACACAACTGAGGTACGACTTATTAAATAAGGTACTTAGTTTCAGGTTATGTTCCCAGACTTTAATTGTTATTTATTACTTAAGTAAATTTATTTTCTCATTTTTCATCAAATTTTTAAAAGAATATGATGTAAAAAAAAAATCCATGAGCAATTAAGAAACACTGATCTAAGTATTTCATCAAATTCGATATAACGATTATGTATATTTAATATTAGTATCTAAACTTCTAAACAAAAAAATAGTTGACACTATTTTAGCCTTTGGCGAATTACATATAATGAATATTAATTCTAAAATTTAAAATAATTTATCAAAAAATTTGAAGGGTTTAGAAATTTATATAAATTTTATAATGTTCTTAATCAAAAATGAGGTGTTTTATATGTTAAAAAAAAAAAACCAGACTTTATTATGAGAATTATTTTAGACGTAAAAGAAAATATGATATGAACAACGGAAATGGTCGCAGTAACGAAAAAAAAAAAGTTACAAAAAATTCTCTACAAAGATTAATATTTTAGGGTCAGTATTTATTGAAAAATATAATATTTTGTTGTCGTGTTATCCATTCATATTTTATTAGAAAAATTAAAATTGCATTTTTATTTATTTATTTATTTTTTCAACTTTTAATTAAACGATTGTTAACCACCATGTAACACGGTGATAGAATAGCATATTTTGAAAACTGATTCGGAAATGAAATTAAATAAAATGTTTATTATGAATTTATCTCAAAAAAATTGTTTCAGGTGCATAACTTAAAGCTTTTCTTATCTTCAAAAGCAAAAAAAAAAAATTTAAATCGGTATAAGTACCTTCCAAGGAAAATAATATTTTTAATAAATTTTGACATGAGTCAGTCCTTCTCACACTTCAATTGTATTTTATTTTTTTATTGAAAAAATAATTTTATTTTTTGGTAGGTTTGTGTCGTTCGTGTGTTTCTCTTTTTAGCCGTAGATAGATAGGCTACGAAAACAGAAGTTGTAGTCCCTGCAACCTACAAAAACATACGAAAAAATTTTAGGTCACTTAACTGTAGATGGCTTACGCAGCAGAGAATGGTAATTCCTTAAATCCGCAGGAACAAAAACTTTAAATCGCCTAGTACTAGATTCATTGAAATCGTAGAAAACTACCGTGAATAAATCCACTGTTTGTGAAAAATTTTAATAATTAAAACATGAATTCGTCTTTTTCCTCATAAAAAATCCCATAATTCCAATAACTTTTTTTACACTTTGTTTTATTACATCAGTCTCTTTTCGTATTTCTGCTTGTTTCACACCCGTTTTACAATAATAAAGCAAAGAGACTTTTTTTTATGAAATTGATGCCAGAATTAAAAGTTTAAATATGGTTCATGTAGATCTCTTTTAAGTTCATACTTTACTGATTCTCTTTCATTTCTTAATTTTTTTTAATGCTTAGATAGCCACCCTTAACTGTTTCTCCCTAAAAAAAAAATCCCAAATTCCTGTCTCTCATATGCAAATTAATACTTTTGTGTGCGATTTTGAAATCATAAAACTTTAATTTGTATGTTTTTTTGGACTGATTACAAAATCTAACTTTTTATATAAGCTTTCTGAATTTCTGAATTTTAATTTAAAAATCACAATTACAAAAACCAATTACCTAAGTATAAACGAATATATCAAATAAATAAATTTTATTACTTTTTTAATCTATATTACTTGATTTCATTAAATCTCCTACCGAGAATTATAAATATGTTGCGTTTTGCTTGAATTGAAATTTAATAAAATTTTTTAAACTAGAAAATTTTATTTTTAAATATGTATATAAAAGTACATATATTGTTTTAAAATGCTAATTATTGAAAATCTCAAATTTTGTTAAAAAAAAAAGGGTTAAGAATCTTTAATTCCAGTTTAATTCACACATGGTTAAGAAATTAAATTCTTAGATTAATTCTTACTGTAAATATTAAATCAGCCAAGCATGACACATTTTGAGATATTCTTAACATATTTTTTTTATCCAAGAATTTAATTTGCGAGTCCCGATTGAACTTAAAAATGATTAATTTCATTATCATAGGAAAAAAAAAATACTTATTAGACGTTTGGTATTATTAAAATTTTGTCTTTAATTCAGTTTTAAAATGTCATACACATATTTTTAGGGATTTTCTCTGATGAAGTGTCTAAATATGTACATTATGTACACTATGTCAATTTGCTCATATACTTATATAAAAATTTAAGAACATATTTTTTTCGAAGCTAAATACTTATATTATAAATTCCAAATTCTTATATTATAAATTCCAATTTTCCAAAAAAATATTTTCAACGAACTATTAATTTGATCATAACAGTCAGGTGATTCAATTGATCCTGTCAATTAGGGTTAATTTTTAGTTTTTACGACGCTTGTTGTTACCAAGAGAGTGAGATTGTCACCCACACATTGTGGTTCAGAATTAGTGATACATTATTGACTCTGCGATTATTTTTATGATTATTTTTTTTACATTGTTTTAAATTTTATATGTAAGTATGCTTAATATTTATTACTTAAACAGCCATTAAACATCTTGCAATGCACTTACATTTAAATATAGAACTTGGAATTTATTTTCTTTTAAAACTAAACGTTAAAAATACAAAATGTTTATCTTATGCCATAAATTCCTCGTTAAATTCATATTTCAGTAACCTAAGTTCGTGTCTCAGTTACTTTATACTTAGATATTATTCTAAGAAAAAAAAAAAACTACGAATCTACAAAATGTACAAATGTAAGTGTAATCAAAATTAGAAAAAATAAGTATTTTTAATATTTTTAAGAACAGTTGGAAAAAATTTCTCGATAAAAATGAGAACTTAAATTCAAAAAAAAAAAAAAAAATCACTATACATCAGTAAATATATCTGCATACATGTTGGTAGGTAACTGCACTTTATCTTGAAAATGCATTTCATTTCAATATCTTTATTGATTTTTAGTCAAGACCTGAACTATTTTAAAAATAATTCACTTACTCTATTCAAAAAAAAAAAAAAAAAAACATACTTATTATTTTCGAGATTATTTTAAATCAGCAAATAACTTCGAATTTAAATTTTATCTCACTTTATGATCTTATTATTCGAAGCAAAGTTTTTCATGGCATCATGTTGCGAAATATACCTAATATGGTAATCATAAGTAGGATGTGACGTGCAGGATGTGACTTATCGTTGAGGAAGTTAACGTCCGTAGGATGTGACGTGCAGGATGTGACTTATCGTTCAGGAAGTTAACGTCCGTAGATATTATGTCTAGATTATTTCTTTCCAAATGAGAATTAAATTCAATGGACATTTCTTAAGAATTTTTTTAATGGATCATAAAGTCCATAAAAAAAAACAAACAAACAAGACATAACATCTATGCACATTAATTCCACCATCCTGCATATTTGCTAAACCCTGTCTAATGCATGCAGGTTTGTACACAGCAGATACTAGGTATCTACCCTACAATTTTACCTACATACACTTTTGTTTAAATTTTTTTAACTGAGAAATTAGACCAATAAATAGATCTATATGATGATCATCATATTGATAAAATTAAAATTTAGGTATATTATGTTGAATTTAGAACTTTTTTTTTTTTTTATTTATTACATCATAGAATATAACATTATTATTAAATTTAGAAAAAAATAACTATAAGCACAAATATAATTTTTTTTTATGCTAATTACTTAATAGTTTTTTTTTTTTTTTTTTTTTTTATAATTCTACGATCTGTATGTCTGAAATTATTTTTCACGCCATTTAAATTGAAATCATATTTTTTCACAACAAAATTCTATCAAGTGAATTCTTTAACGTTATTTAAAAAAAAAAATAAAAAAAAAAAAGAGAATAGAACTCATCATATTTTTCATACTAGTGAATTTTTTTTATTAAAAAAAAAAAGTAAAACGGAAATGAACACCACACATTCACCACCGGCCACCGATCCATCACCGATGACGATCCCCAACAACGGTGTCCAACAACCAACAACAACATTAATCTTTAATAAAACATCACGAAATAGCACAAAGAGCCACCCGTTTCGGAAATATATATACATTTATACATAACTATATTTTTTATTTATTTTTTTTGATATTTCGTATAAATGACTATATGTAAATCATTTCGTCTCATTCTTAAAAAAAAAAAAAATATATATTATTTTTCCTTTTTGTTTTTTTCTTTACACGAAAGACAATGTACGATAGTTTGTTTATTGGTTTGTTTTCAATATACCTATGTATAAGAAAAGTTCATAAATATTTGCTTTGCTCGAAGCTCTGCTTGATACCTACATAATAATGTATGTGCATAATGCATTATCTGGATATACTTAACTTCGATTAATTTTATACATAAATAACTTAAAGATTTCTAAATTAATAATAAACAATGAGTACCTATGTTAAATGTTCGTTCATTGTAACATTTTTAATAAAAATTGTTTTGCAGTTTGTAGAAATCAATGATGACCATAGGCAACTGCCTAAGCCGTTCATTTGCAGTGAACAAATTAACATACTTATTAATTTTAAAAAAAAATAACTCTATTTCGATCATATTTCGAACCCCTAAAAATGTTACTCTTGAAAATTCAACTAAAACGATTCATTTGTTTTGAAGAAAATAGTGAACTCCTAGTTCTAGTGTATTTTGTACATACAACAATAGTCTTAAGTTTACTTGGTAGTTTTTTTTTAAATTAAATTCTGATTCTAGCATAGGTACTTTATAATACTATATTTGTAGTACCTAGTTTCTCCTGCTCATCAAAGTTCAAAAAGTTTCTAAGATCAAATAATATATATATCTAAGTAACTACGTATCTACCTATCTAACTAGCCGAGCTGACTAAATTTAAGTATTTTGCAATATAAGTACCAGTGTACTGTACTGCAAAAATACTGCAGTATTTTCCCATAATATACTGGTACTGCAGAAAACATAAGTACCAGTACACTGATACTACAGTATTTTTCTCACAATGTACGGGTACTGCAAAAAAATTTCAGTATAGGTACTTACTGGTTCAAAATATTTTTGCAGTACTTATTTTACATTGTGGGGAAATACTGCAATATTTTTACAGTACCTACTTAAACTTTCTGAAGTACTGCATATTGTAATCAGTTCAAAAATACTTAATCTAGGTTTCGATCTCAACTATTATTAGAAGTTATAAGTAGATCAAAATAAATATTTCTTATCATACCACATCAATAAATATTTACGAAAAATTCACTACAAATACCTAGACGCCCAGAATTCCGCTTTTGACGTTTTTCTTAAAAGGGAAGTTCAAATGAAAAAAAAAAAAAATTCTTGGATATTTTTCCAGCAAACCTAAGCCTTTATCTTCCCTTTTCTAATCTGCACAGTTAGGTACTACAGATTTAAATTTTTTGGCAAATTGAGTTTTTTTCTTTTCTTTTTTTTCTTATAAATAGGTAGGTACAGGTAAGTAGGTACCTATGTAGGCACTTTTTTAATTTTTTTACTCGTGTATCTACCTTCTATCCCAATTCAATAGTTTCCTTTAGATAAAATAAAATCTCAGGTATACAATTGAAAAAATAAAAAAATTTAATAACGTCAGAGTAAAAGAGAAAACCAAAATTAAGAACTTTTTCTCGATGATAGAATATAAAATACAAAAAAAAAAAAATAAAAAAAATTAGTAATCTATGAAAAAAATTCTCCCCTTTTCAAATAAAAAAAAAAAAAAAATTTAAAATTATTGCTTCGCTCAGTTTAATAAAACTTCTTTGGGGGTAAAATCAAAATAATACCAATAATACTTTGGGCCTCTTCTACTAACAATAAAAAAATAAAAAGGGCTTCGCAAGAAAATAACGCAAACTGATAATTTCGATCATTCAACATTTAATTTTCTTAAATTTTTGACACTTATTCGATAATTAGATTTTCACGAAGAATTTAATAGAGAAAAAAAATTTTTTTTTTGTCGCAAATCCAAAAAAATACTCACCAATTTATAAATTTTTTTTTTTTCTTTTCAATTTAATGTCTAATTTTTTTCTTTCTTTTTTTTTTTTTTTGGTACAAAGTTCTAATTTCTTCCAGAAATATTCAATTATTTTTATATCACTTATAAAAAGATATTTTTCACTTTATTATTATTTTTATATAAATGTCCAAAATTTGTGATATTTATCGTCCGCCGTCCAAAGAGAACCTAAGAAGAATCTTTAAAAAAAAAAAAAAAAAAATCACTGACTGACACTTTTGGTTGGGGCCAATTTTTTTTTATATTTTTTTTTTTCTAAGTTTTTTTTTTAAGCAGCCATTTTGAGGAGAAATGCGTTCAATTAATTTATTCAATTAATTTTTTTATAAATTATATTCAATTTATTTATTTCAAATTTAATTTTAAATAAAAACAATCAAAACAATTTCTTCTTAAATTTTTCTTCGATTTTTTTTAATAAATTCCACGAGAAGGTTAACTTTTTACAATATTTTCATTACTGAATCATTTTCATTTTCATTAACTTATTTTTATTTTTTCGATAATGAAATAGATTTTAGCGTTGCCAGGAGTACACATAATTTTTTTTTTTTTACGTTTTGTGTATTAAGTATTTTTAATAAACATACCCGTATTTTAAATTTCAAATAATTTATTAACAAATAAATAATTAAATTTTGTAAAAAAAATATACTTATTCTTTAATTTATTTTATTGGGTTATATCTATTTTTAATATTACATTATGTTAAAATATTTAATAGAATACATATGATATTAAATTTCCACTCAACTCATAAGAAAAAATATGAATTATATTGTTATTAATTGTTAGTGGAAATTGAGTTCAATATTTTGTGCTTATAAAAAGAGTTGGCAATGTTAGTAATGAAACATGTGATAGAATTGGTGTGTTTGTTGAGAAAGCTACACCGTTTATTTTTTTCGGACATTAGATGTCAAACTCAACAAAATAAAAATTTTCACGGTCTTATGTTAAGTTAGCCATGATGGGAAAAAGCCACCCTTTCAACGTAATAGACTTATTAATACCAAATCTAATATGACAAAGTAGTGACAATTAAATTACACAAAATTACACAGTGATTACACAATAATAAAAGGTGAATAAATTATAATATAAATATTTTGACCACATCATAAAATCAGGCTCAGACGCCGTGGATTTTTTCACGACGACGACTTATCGCGACTGAGCTGTGAAAAACGTGACGACCGCGCGGCGACGGCCCAGTCAGTCGACTCGAATTTTTTCCCAAAAAAATTTTTTTTCTTAAAAAAAATTTTTTTTCTTAAAAAAAATTTTTATTCCGAAAAAAAATTTTTTTGGGTAAAAAATTCAAACCAAAAAAAGAAAACACAAATTTTATTTCCTGATTTTTGAAGCAAATTTTCACGGCGCAACTGATTTTTGAAGCAAATTCTTACGGCGCAAATCCACGACCAGCCGCGTAAAATTCAACGACGACGACTAATCGAAAAAAGACGCGGCGTGACGACGGGTCGGCTTATTTTTTTGACGGCGTCTGAGCCTGCATAAAATATCCTTTTTTCCTTCAAAAAAAGTATTAATTGAAAGAAATTAGTTTTGGGAACCACAATGCATGTCATCCATTTTTTCCATTGCTTATTCTTATGATAAAAGGAGGCAGTGAACTTCATACACTTGTACCCAATGTGCCATACATTTTATTATACAAATAAATTGATTACTTCTATAATAATTTAATTATAAATCTAATTATATTAAATGTTGGAATTAGCAAGTGAATAAAAAAGAAATATGAGAGTTCATTGGTTCAATTTCTGTCAATTTGAATTATTTATCTAGTAAGTTTTGTATTATTTATCAATAACTGCTCGGCGTTTTTATGAAGGCTGTTATTTCTTTCAACGTTCATGCCTAATTTTTTTCAACCAAAACTGATGTTTGTCATTTGTCATTTTGTCATATTTTTTTTGCAAAGTAATTTCATTAATTATTAACCTTTTTTAAAAAATTCAAAAAAAAAAAAATAACGCAATTAAATAAAATATAATAACAAAATGACAATCCAAAATAAAGTGAGTTTGATTCATTTCTTTTAAATTTTTATTTTTATTAAAAATCCTTTTATTAATAACAATTTGTTTTTTTTTTTTCATAAAATTAGATGGACGTGGATATCCAAAAAGGCGAGGGATTTAGATCTTATTATATTCAGAAAATTGAAGAATTGCAATTAATTGTAGCCGAAAAATCGCAAAATTTACGCCGTCTCCAAGCCCAACGTAATGAACTAAATGCTAAAGGTAAGATTACATTTTCTTTTTCTTAGATAATAATTTATAAAATTATTAAAAAACATAAAACAATGCAAAATGTAAACAGACTCACTCAAACACATTGGGTTTAATTCTAATTTAATTTTGTTCCATATACCTACCTAATGTAAAATGAAAAAAACTTCTTCAATATATGAATTATAGGGTTGGTTACCTTACAAAAATATTTTAATACAAATTTGTAAGAAAAAATTGTTTGCTCTTTTGTTAAATTAGAGTTATCTAAGTGATTGTTGTATTTGCATTAGTTTATTATACAATATCAAATTTTATTTAGAAATAATTATTTGGCATCTCTACTGTAGGTATATATTTAATTTAAGCGACAGTAGCATCTCGGAATATAGATATACTTATCTACTTAGGTCTTATTTACTTATTAGCCTTTTTTTTTATTCCACTTATTGAACGTACGTACTTATTGAACGTACTTATTGAACGTACGTATAAAGTTAGTAACCATCTGCCTGAAATTATGAGCTTTTCTAGGTTTTCAAAATTCGTATTCGAATACAAATCGAAAGTTACCACTCTATCTTCTTAAATATAGGATAAGATAGATTCTAGGATAAGATAGATTCTACCTACCTATAAAAATAATGCCCTAAAATATTATTAAAACATGCTTTTGTTTTCATTTTTAGAAGAAATAAAACTTTATTTTGTTAATCAAATGGTCTAAAAAAAATAGAATGCCAATAATCACAATCGAAGCTATGAATTGAATGTCATTTAGATTAATAATTAACTTTATATTAAATACTGAGTTTACAGGACAAGTAACAATTTTATTAAAATATTTGTATCTTGGAACAAATATTTCTTCTAAGTTAGGATTCAATAAGTTCTTACCTTTAAAGTAAAATCTATATAAAAAATAAAAACATTGAAAACACTATTACTACTAGATACTCTCAATAAGAGTCTGCAGATATTTTTAATTCTATGTATTGAATTGTCAGTAATTTAATGAATTTTTTTTTTTTTCAAAATCTGCTTTGTCATTGCTGCAAAGTCGCCATAATTTCCAATACTATTACTATCTATTACTATTTTGTTCGTGTGTTCCTAGTTCTCACCTAACTCTCGCAAACCCCCTTGGACAGAGCCTTAACGAAAACATTAATTTCTATTCTTTTTTCCAACTTTGTAGTAGGTACATTGCTTTGTAGTATTGCATTGTATTAAGGCACAAGTTTTTCCGATCTATAATTTATTCTCAATTCCAACCCGATCTAATACTTTTCTCAATCCAACACTTATAACTCCACTTTTTTAAGTGGATAGTGGAGTCGATGTCGAAATATACAGATAGCCCTAAAACAAAATCTCAGCGCAGTAGGTAATTAGAAAATAATTTATAACGCCATCACCACCAATTGAAAATATTTCTTCCAAAACTCAAGTTAAAAAAGTGTTGCTTTGCAAAAAAGAGAAAGAAAAATATTATTTTCCGCAGGTCGGTCATCTATTTAAAAAAAATTATATGCGAAGCTGTAAATTCACGGCATTGTACAATGTGTTTTTGTACTATATGAAGCTGTTAGAAGATGAACTTAAAAGTTCACACACATAACACACACAACATGTTGTTCAATACAGAAATTTGAAGTTGACCGCGATGTATCGATATCGATTTTGTGTAAAATTTTTGTGAATATTCAAGCCGATTTTTTTTTTATTAATTATAAAAATTTATAAATTTAAATAAATGTAAATAAGTTTTAACTGGTTTTAATGGTTAAAATTGTGTAAAAATAATAAAGTAAATTTTTTATAAGTATTAAAATAGAAGAAAGAAAAAAAAATTCGTTTAAAAAAAGAAGTACCTACTTTGAGGGCTTAAGAATCAAAATGGAGGTCGTTAAAATATTCTATCTACGGCGGGACTTTAACAAAGCAAAAATTATTTTTAAAACCCGAAATTAAGACTACTTTGAATGAAAATTTAATGAATGCTAGAAAAAAAATCTCTGTCGCTGATTATTTATTTTTTTTATTCTGGAAAATTTTTATTCAGAAATGCAATAAATTTGTTTAAAATTAAAATTAATTTTTTTTAAAGCGTTCCACTCTCAATTCTCAATTCTTTATAATGATGGCTTAAATTATGCAACGGCGTCGTTCGATTCAGAACAACAGACATTTTCTCGTGTGTTTCTTCCAATTTATTCATTTTTTCATTTTGTGAAAATCATTGCGAATTATTTTTGAAAAGAAAATAAAATTAAACAAAAATAAATTATTTTAATTTGAAGTAAAGAATTATTTTGAAATTTTTATTGGATAAAATTAAAAAAAAAAAAAAAAATTCATGAAAATTGTTCTCAAACAAAGGATAAAAATAGAAAAAAAAATATGAATTTTTTTATTTTATTTTTTTTTTTTTAAAAGCTGCATTACGAATACACATAAAATCAATCAATATTTTTTTCCTCATTTAAAAATTTTTATATATGAATGTGTATGAGTGTGTCGCCGCTACTTACACCAAGTCAATTTAAAATAAAAAAAAAAAAAAACGACGATATGAAAAAAGGTTCTTTCACAGTTCACAGAAAAGAGATGCGGATTAATTAGCAACGAACAAAAAAAAAAAACAAAATAAATTAAAAATGAACTATTAATTAAAAAAAATATAATAAAAAAAAAAGAAATATAAATATCTACTCTTCTATAATGATAAATTTTGTGAAATACCTTCATACCTATATATTTTTTTTTGCATGGATAAAAAATGTGAAATAAAAAATATATATAAATTTTTTTTTGTGTATAAATTTCAACAATCTTTCATTGTGGTGGTGTAGACAGAAAAAAGAAAAGAAAAAAAAAAAACAATTCCCGATCCCGGTTAATCCAGAACATAAAATTAAATAAAAAAAAAAAAGTCCAAAATGGAATCAAAAAGAAAAGGAAATAGAAAATATTTAAAAAATAAAATAAATTTGTAACTTATATGCTCGCTTATTAGGTATATAGTAATTTTTATTTCAAGAAGAAAACTTAAAAATAAAATTTGTATAGGTATAGGGTTAAAAATTTATTCTTTCTGTTAAAATTTTCATACCTATACCTACCTTAATATACACAAAGATTTTATTTTTTTTTTTTATATAAATTTTCATATGAGGAATTCTTAATTTTTTTTTTTTTTTTTTTTTTTTCATTTTTCCTTTTAAGTTTTTTTTTTAACAACAAAATCAATAAATGAGTGAGTGAAGAAGACGAAAAACTATTATAGAGCGTCGTGAATGTAAAGTGTATTGCACGACCATTGGAAAATTGATTTTATAGAATTTTTTTGTTTTAATTTTCCCTTACGAAATTTTCGAATTAGGAAAACAGAGATTTTTTTCAGTAAATAGAAAAAAAAATATACCTAAAATATACCTAAGATTTACGAATTCATATTCTTATTACCTAGTCTTATAGGTAGGTAGGTTCTTTATTTTCTTTTATCTTGTATTACGATCCCAGATGTTATCTGACATTTGCTGTCAATTAAAATTAAAGAGTTGGATTATTATATTCAATTGTAAGGCAGTTGTACCTTTATAGTTGTAAAGAATCAATGTCAAATTGGATATATCTAAGTACATTCCGGCCTACTAAATTACTTTCCTTTTGCAACATTTATTGTAGTTATTGTAAAATTGTAAAAAAAAGAATTAAGTCCTAATAAATATGAACAACGGATTTCTCTCCGGATTTCCATTCCATTTAACAAACTTTTTTTTCTCAACTAAAATTCCAACTCAACCTAGGTACCTATTTATAGTAGATAAGTAAATTAGGTAGAATGATTATTTCTTGCTTTTTAGGATAATTGAAAATAATAATTTCAAATTACAAATAAAATTTCAAGGACAATTATAAATTTATTTAGTTAGTTAGGCACCCACAATGATTATAAAGTAATTAAAATGCTACTTATAAGATCAAAGAAAAATACCTCATTGTTCAGTTCAATCTTACAATTTTTAATCTTTTAATGAGAAATTTCTATATTCTACATAAATATCAAGTATTTGCAATACTATATAAGTTTGCGTTGAATAACTACTATTTTTAAGTTTATTTGTAGAGAGGATAGTACCTATGCTCTTAGGTATGCATTTTTTTTTTTTCACTTTGCCTTTCTCACACCACTTCAATGAAAATGGATTTCATTCAAAATTTAACTTATTGATAACACAATAAGGGTATCTACCCTATTTGATCAACAATTAATTATTGCCAAAAATCAAAAAACAATAATTAAATTTTTGACTCTTGGAAGAGTTAAAATTTTGAATGTTAATCCACCAATATCGTATTATTCTTTTTTGCAGATTTTAATGTAAATTGGACACTGTAAATTTTGTAAATTTTTATTTTGACATCTAAAAACAAAAATATTTAAAATTAAACCATAAATAATAAATAAAAAAGAAAAAAAAAAAATCACACACAAAAAATACATAAGAAAAAAAAAAAAAAAAGTGAAAAACATCATCAGCAATTGGAAAAGAAAATTATTATAAAAAAAAAAACTAGAAGAGAATATTATTCAAATAACAAATACGTTTTTTTTTTTTTTTTAATATCTTCTTAAAATAATAAAATTATAAATTTTGTTTTTGTAATAGTGTGAAGTACTTTTCACATTAAAAATCGGTATTGTATTTTATTAAAAATATTTTCGTGTTAAATATACTATATTTACCTCTTATTATATTATTGGCATGAAAAACTAAGAACATATTTTAAATAGAAAACCTAAAACATAAAATATAAAAAAACATTTTTTTTTTTGTTTGTAATATAAAAAAAAAAAAAAAATAGATTCGAATGAACTTCTCTGTAAAGTATAAAAACTCATAAAAAATTGTTTCACGCAAAGATAAAATAAAATTGAAAATTTTAAAAGTAATTTTTTCTTTTTTCTTTTTAAGGAAAAAAAAGAGTGTAAAAAAATTTTCTTCTTTGTAAAATAAAATAAAAAAAAAAATTTTCCAATATCTTTATAAAATAAAACAAACTACCTATATGTAAAAAAAAAATAATAAAAAAATATATACTTAAGTATATGGTATAAAGTTATAATAATAAAAAAAAAAAATTAACATATACAACATAAATAAATAAATTATATTGACTACAGAAGATGTAAAAAGCATATTTAAAAAAACGAAAAAAAAAAAAAATCTGAAAAGAAAGAACAGAAAAGAAAGAAGAAAAAAAAAAAGTTATTGTACCATAAAAACGGACATTTTATTTATGTTTTTTTTTTTTCTCATTTTACACCGCACATAGTGTGTTCTATGTTCTATCTGCTGTTTTTTTTTTTTTTTTTTATGAACAATTCTAGATAAATTTTATTGTGTAAAAAAAAAAATTGTTTTTGTTTTCATCACAAATAAAATATTTTTATATTTTTAAAACTAAAAAAAAAAAAAAACGAAGCAGAGTCTGGAGAATTTATTTAAAAAAAAAAAAAACTTATTTTATTATATTAAATAAATAAAAAACATAAAAGAATTAAAAAAAAAAAAAAAAACGAAACTATTTTGTGAGTATTCCATCTTCATCAGCAGCAGAGCAGCAAGCAACACAAACCAACATTTTTGTTTTCCTTTTTGTGCATGCAAAAACAATAAAAAAAAAATAATAATTTTTAACATCAGAGCAGCAGCACTAGCAAGAAAAATAGCAGAAAACCACAAAGAAGAACTAATCAGCAAAAGAAAAAAAAAATATTCAATTCAATTTAAAGAAGGAAAACTTGTCCTGATGCAGCTTTATTGTGTTTTTTGATTATTTAAGAAAAGTTAAAAAAAAAAAATTTATAAAAATCTTCTCTTCTGTATAAGGAAAGGAAAATAATATATGTATATAATATATATGTATTAAATTCAATGTCGTAAAAGAAACTAAAAATAAAAATTAATTATAATAATAATAAAACGTTTTTTTTTTTTTTTTTATAAAAATATTAAATAAATAAAACAAAAAAATAATTAATATAAAAAAAGAGCACGTAAGATTTTTTAAAAAATAATAACGTAGAAATATAATAAATATCGTAAATATTAAAAAAGAAAAAAGAGCATTAGATATAAACAACGCATATATACATTTATATTAATTAATTTTTTTTTTTTAAAGAACAATAATATTAAATTACAATATCTTTCTTATTACTTACTTACATAAGAATCAAAAAAAAAAAAAAAAACATAATTTTTTGCAACTGGAAGAAAAACTGTATAAAAAAAATTAAATTTCGTTTTTGTTAGTTTTTTTTGTTTATTTATTTTTTTTTTTTTGAATATTTAAAAACATCGATAACTTATGATAAAAGTAAAAAATATTTACGATAAAATATTCAATGGGTTCAAAACAACAACAAAAAAAAAGTATAAATAAATAAAATAAACAATAAGTGTATTTAAAACTTTTTATTATAAAAATAGAATTTTCACGACATATAAATAAATTTTAATTATAATTCAAAAAAAAAAACATAAACAATATATATATTATATTTATAATTATAACTTCTATACCTATCTAAAATTACGATATAAATAAAATATTAACTTAAAAAATACATAATTTCATTCACATAATAGATAATTATAATCTCCTTAAAAACAAAAAAAAAAAAAAAAAACAATTCTTTAAGCAAAATTATTAAAAAATATAAAAATAAGATAACTACACAATTTAATAATATTTAATTAAAAAATATATATATTAATTAAAATTGATTTTTTTTTTTTAATTTTGTTGTTTGTCTGTACCACATCTAACCTCACTTTTTTCACTTGACACTTTTTTTTTTTTTAGATAAATAAAACAAAAAAAAAAAAAAATAACAGCAATTTTAATACGGTATAAATAAAAAAAAAAAAAAAAAACATTGTAAAAAAAAAAAAGGGGGACATTTATCAAAGTTAAATTTATTAAAAATTATATTTTGTAAAAAAAAAAAGCAAAAATTTTTTTATAGATTCATATTATTTATTTGAGAAATAATAATAATAATAATAATAAATATAACATTCAAACACACAATGAAGTTCTGTATAAAATTCTGTAGAAATTTAATCGAATTTTGTAATTAAAAAAAATAATAATATTATAAACACAAGAAAAAAAAAATTAAATAAAATAAATACGATAAAAGTTGTATAGAATAACAAAAAAAAAAATTAAATAAAAATAAAACACATTTTTTTTTTAAAATCGTCCTTTTTTTTTTGTTTTTAATTTTTATTGGATAAAAATTAATATAAAATTTTTTGTATAAAATTTAATCAAACTATAAACGGCCGTCAAAATAGAGCTATTAAGTAATAACATTATAACTCATCCACACATGAAGTTGCTTGGTGGTGGTGGAGAAGATCGAAACGGTCGTGACGGACGTCCCCAAGAAGATGGTGGTGCAGTGGGTTATGGTTTTCAACAGCCACATGAAAATGAATTTTCACAATTTGTTGCAGCTGGAGGTGGACCAACTGCCGGTGTAACTAAACAACCGCAAACACGATGGGCTGAAGAACATGACAACAGTGCTGACAAGTGGAAATTTAATCCAATTAATTCGAACGCTGCACCTGGCACTCCATTACAAAATATCGGTACCGGCATTGGAAGTGGAATTAATATTGGTAATGGACCAAATAGTGGAATGCCACCAATGCAATCCATTGGTAGTGATATTAATCAACAAAATGCTATTGGTGGTATGTCAATGCTTCAACAACAGCAATCTCAGCAGCAACAACTTTTCAAGCATCCTCAAATGATGAATCATCAAACTATACCACCACATCCGGCTCAACAGCAAATTCCTAATTTGAGTGGAGCTGGTGGCGGTAATCATTTAAATTCCAATATTTTGAATCATGCTTTAAGTAATCCAGGAGTTCCTCATGGATTGCAAATGCAAATGCCAACTATTCAAGGTAATATTTATGATCATATTCATCCAAATTTAAATGGCGGAATGATGCCACCAAAGGCTAGTGAACAGGATCAACAACAATTGGTTTATTTGGGAAATCAGCCACATTTAGGGATGCTTGCCACGGCACCAAATCATTTTTTAAATTCTGCTAATCGAAATTCTGCTTCGATTACAGCTTCAACTACCAAGAAATTGTGGGAAAAGTCTGATGTCCCAAAAGGTCCTCTCAATCCCTTGCATATTCCAGGAGTAGTTGATCATTCGTTATGGAAAGATTCTACTTGGTCAACTCAAGGAGAAAACATTTTGGCACCGCCACGTCCCAGAAACTTTCCTCATCAAGAAAGTATGCAAAGTGGCGGAGGAAGTACTGGGATATTAAGCCCCAGGGATTCAACTAGTGGATTAGGTGTAAAAATGGTTGAATATGTTTTGGGTGGCTCACCTACAAACAAAGAAAGTCCTCTTTCTAGTCTAGAACCAAGACTGAGTGCATTAAAATTTGATGATGATAAAAATGATGATAAGGAGAAGTCTAATTCACCATTTGAATCCAAGAATCTAGTAAAGAAAGATGAATGTAATGACGAAATTAATGGTAATGATGATGATAAAGGATATAAAAATTCCAAAGCAATGCCACGTCCCCCGACACTATTGGATCCCCAGCATCAGGCATATCAACAACACCATGCCCAACAAATGTTCAATACTTTAATGTTTCACCAAAGTGGAGGAGCAACGGGAACAGCACCTCATCAGCCGCAAATGAATTCATTTCACCATCATCAAATGCCGCCAATGAATCAATTACAACCTCCCGTAATGAACAGTGGCATCCAAATTCAAAGTCCAATGATGAATCAACAGCAAGGACCCAATCAAATAGGATCATCCACTAATTTATTACAACAACAACAACAACAAAACTTTGATATTCAATCTGGTTTTGATGTTAAATGCTACATGTCTGATGAAAGAGAAGATAAAAAAATGCAATTATTTAGATCTCAAAATTCTGCACCACCAACAAACGGTACAGGACCCAATGGGTTGCCTCCTCAAGCATTACAACTACCTTCTCAACAGTTTCTGGCAGCTCAACAAGGTGCAGCCTATGCTGCAGCTGCTGCTCAGCAAGCTGCTGCTCCCTATGTTATTAATCCGGGTCAGGAAGCTGCTCCACATATGAATTTAATAACTGCCCAAATGCCTCAGTATTATGGAGTTGCTGCACCATGGAGTGTTTATCCCAGTAATTTGATTCCTCCACCACAACAAGGTCAACCATCTCGAAGACCTTTGACACCATCACAACAAGGCGCAGAAAATCAGCCTTATCAGTTTATCCCCGCATTTCTTGATCAAAATTGCCCTCTGGTGTTAGGGCCTAGAACTGGAACCCCGATGCGTTTGGTTAGCCCTGCTCCTGTTCTGGTTCCACCTGGTAGAGCACCTCCACCTCAAGCTCCACCTCAAATTTATCCAACACAAACAGGGGGACAAAATATTTATTCCACTCAAAATGGTGGTCTTGGTTTAAATACATCTTCAATGACTGGAAGACGAGATTCATTTGAAAGGAATACATCCAATTTTAATACTTCAATGGATTACAATCAAATGTCGTCTATTCCGCCAATAACACCTCCACCACAAGGATTAATGACGAATCGGGCTCCAGGTGCAGAAACTAAACTTCGTAATATTTCTCAAATGCCGCCTGCCGTGGGAATGCCTCAGGCTAATCAAATGTTTGATTCAAGTAATTCTCTATTTTCGAAACAAATGACACTTCAATCAAGTGTAAATCATGCTCGTCAACAAAATCAAAACCCTGTAGCTGTTGCGGGACCTGGCCTGCAAGCTCCAATATCTGACATTGGCGGAAATTCGACAGAGCGTAACAGATGTCGTTTATTAGAAGATTTTCGAAATCAGCGTCATCCAAATTTACAATTACGTGATTTAACTAATCACATTGTTGAATTTTCACAAGATCAACATGGTTCACGGTTCATTCAACAGAAATTGGAAAGGGCAACTTTGGTAGAGAAGCAAATGGTTTTTAACGAAATATTAGGAGCCGCCTACAGTTTAATGACTGATGTTTTTGGAAATTATGTTATCCAGAAGTTTTTCGAGCATGGAACTCCCGAGCAAAAAGCCACTTTGGCTAATCAAGTTAAAGGTCATGTTCTACCATTAGCATTGCAAATGTACGGGTGCCGCGTTATTCAGAAAGCTTTGGAGAGCATCTCTTCAGAACAACAACAAGAAATTGTCAGAGAGTTAGATGGTCATGTCTTAAAATGTGTGAAAGATCAAAATGGCAATCATGTTGTTCAGAAATGTATTGAATGTGTTGATGCAGGCGCTTTGCAATTCATAATAAACGCATTCAAAAGTCAAATTTGTTCTCTTAGTACACATCCATATGGTTGTCGAGTGATTCAGCGCATTTTAGAACACTGTACTCCTGAGCAAACTCATCCAATATTGGAAGAATTGCATGAAAATTCTGAGGAATTAATTCAAGATCAATATGGAAATTATGTTATTCAGCATGTATTGGAGCATGGAAAACCGGATGATAAATCTACTTTGATTTCTGGAGTTCGCGGAAAAGTTTTGACACTATCACAACACAAGTTTGCTTCAAATGTTGTTGAAAAATGTGTTACACATGCAACAAGAGCCGAAAGAACTGGCCTAATTGATGAAATTTGTACTTTCAATGATAGTGCATTGCATGTTATGATGAAAGATCAATACGCTAATTATGTTGTTCAAAAGATGATCGACGTTTCTGAACCTACACAATTGAAAAAATTGATGAACAAAATTCGACCGCATATGGCAGCTCTGCGCAAATACACATACGGTAAGCATATTAATGCTAAATTGGAAAAATTTTTCATGAAAACTACAACAAGCAATGCATTAGCCGTTAACAATACTTCATCATCTTCAACTACAACGGGTGTAACATCTATTGTAACATCTGCATCCGATACAACCTCAACCACAACAGCCAATAACAATTCATCATCAAGTAGTAGCCATATTCATGGCTAAAAAACATCAGGTTATTATTTAAGAAAATTTTAGTTTTTATTGAAAACAATTAACATAGATATATATTTATTTTATTTTTTTTAAATTTGAACACAAGCGATATATAAAAAAATCTTATTAAAAATTAAACGTTATTATTATTAATACATTTATGATTTATAATCCTTTAAGTTAAATATACATATATTTTAATATATATATTTTAATATGTTTTGTTTCAAATATTTTAAGTTTCAAAAAAAAAAAAAAGGCAAAGGTAAAAACTATTTTATCTACTTGTTAAAAAATTGTTTGTTTAAAAAATATTTATATAATTATTTATTTATTACAAAAAAGGTTTTTTTATTTTTTTAACATTAAATTAAACATTCAATGTCTGTGGAAAATTTAGATTTAAGTTTTAGTTAACATTCTGATATACTAAGATTCATCAAAACATAAGAAACTATCACCTTAGTTTTAACAAGGATTCATTAATTTTTTTTTAAATCTTTTACAAATTACAAAATTTTTCATTTTAATGGGTCCACAATTATTTAGTCTCATGTTTTTTTGCTCTCAAGTCGTACAGGCAGTATTTTGCTTAATTTTTCAGTAGAAGCAAAAATGTATTAAACTTGTACTTAATTTATGTTGAAAATTTAGTCAAATTTACATTTTTTTTAAGATTATGAAAACTACAGTTTATAAAAAACTAAATTTAAAATACAATACGATTTTAATCTCAGATTATTGTGTTTGTTTGTATTTTTTGCTCCACAATCTACAAAGCTATCAAATTAGTCTAGCTTAAGAATAATAATGAAAACTCACATCAACATTGAAAAAGTGGAAGCTTTTTTTTTAGACATTGCATTGTTTAATTTCATTTAATTTTTGGAAAAATACTAAAATATTTATTATTTTATTTCTAGTTCGTATGCTTCGAGAAGAGCTTCAACTCCTTCAAGAACAGGGCAGTTATGTCGGTGAAGTCGTGAAACCAATGGATAAAAAAAAAGTTTTGGTTAAAGTTCATCCAGAAGGAAAATTCGTAGTTGATATTGATAAAAATATTGATATTAATGATGTAACACCAAATTGTAGAGTAGCACTCAGAAATGAAAGTTATACTCTGCATAAAATCCTTCCAAATAAAGTCGATCCATTGGTATCATTGATGATGGTAGAAAAAGTTCCAGATTCAACATATGAAATGGTCGGTGGCCTTGATAAACAAATTAAGGAGATAAAAGAAGTTATTGAACTACCAGTTAAACATCCTGAACTTTTTGATGCCTTGGGTATTGCACAGCCTAAAGGTGTCTTACTTTACGGTCCACCAGGTACTGGCAAAACATTATTAGCTCGTGCTGTAGCTCATCACACTGAATGTACTTTCATTCGTGTTTCGGGATCTGAATTGGTTCAAAAATTTATTGGTGAAGGATCACGCATGGTTCGAGAACTTTTTGTAATGGCTCGAGAACATGCCCCTTCTATTATTTTTATGGATGAAATTGATTCAATCGGCTCGGCACGTATTGAATCTGGCGCTGGCGGTGACTCCGAAGTTCAACGTACTATGTTAGAATTATTGAATCAATTAGATGGTTTTGAAGCTACTAAAAACATAAAAGTTATCATGGCCACCAACCGAATTGACATATTAGATCCGGCTTTGCTTCGTCCTGGTCGTATTGATCGTAAAATTGAATTCCCACCACCGAATGAAGAAGCTCGCTTAGATATTTTAAAAATTCATTCAAGAAAAATGAATTTAACTCGAGGTATAAATTTAAAAAAAATTGCTGAACTGATGCCAGGAGCTTCTGGTGCTGAAGTTAAAGGTGTTTGCACAGAAGCAGGAATGTACGCATTACGTGAACGTCGGGTTCATGTAACTCAAGAAGATTTTGAAATGGCAGTTGCAAAAGTTATGCAAAAAGATTCTGAAAAAAATATGTCTATTAAGAAATTATGGAAATAAAAAAAAAATTTAAATTAATCAGTAAAATTTTTGTAATTTTTAAAAAAAATTGCTTGAAGTATAATTCAAAAATTTTTTTGTATCATTTAATTACTATTATTATTACTATATTATTAATTTTAAAGCATTTTAAAAACTATAATAAAAATATATTATATGTATAAATATTGTATTTTTTGTAGATTGTAAAAACATTACTCATAAAAAATTTGTAATATTAGCTTCAAATGATTCCCTTTAAAAATATGTAAACTTATGTAAAAAAAAACATTTTATATATAAAAAATTTTTGTAGATTTTAATATAAAACGAAATGCTAAATTAACAATTTTTTCACAATTTTTGTTTGTGATTAGGACGCAGATCGAAAGTAAATTAATTTTTGTTTTCTATTTTTTTAGACGAGACTTAAACATTTTTTTTCAACTAACTTAACTGAATTAAGAATTAAAATCGTTAGAATTTGGAAAAAGTCAACATTTCTCAGTCATATTCATATTTATGTCATGTATATATATGCATGTGTAATTTTGTAAAAATTTTTCTGAATATGAATCAAATTTTTAACAAAATTTGTTCTGTTTTTTCTCATAAAAATTCAATTTCTCATAGTTAAAAATATTAATTTTTTTTCATTTATTCATGGCGAATGAAAGCCTCTTCGTAAAAATAAAAATCATGATTTCGAATTTAACTATTTTTAATTATTTTTCTGTATATATTTTTACTTGATTTGGAAGCTTATGTATATATATATATATAATACTAAACAAAAACCATTGTAACTTAAATTTTTTTTGTATTTGGAAATTTGCTCTTTCTGTTACGATAAGTACATTATAAAAATGGGGCAAGAAAGATTTTACAGTAAAATTGATAAATTATTTTTTTTTTTAATTAAATGGTAATACATTTTTAAAATAAAATTTTCATTTCACTTTAGCTGAGCTAAAGTAAAATGCACATCTACTTAGAAGACTAAGCAAGGTCGGTAAAATTTATAAAAAATTTCTTCCAAAATATATAATTTGTTTGAACATATTATATGTACTTCGGACTATTTAATATTTTCTCTACAACACAATTCATTCTAACTGAAAGGGTTAGGTTCGTTTAACAAATTGAATTCAAAAATTTACGGCAAACATGAACTAAAAAAAAAAATTTATTTTTGAATAAAAATTCATTCTCTTAATTTAGTTTATTCTTAATAATTTAAAAAAAAAAAAAACTAAAATATTTTAAATCTATTTAATTTTTATAATTATTTATTTTATTGATGAAATATAAATACATGCATTTTTCTTAAAAACTAATTGAATGAGTTATTGAAATAAAATAAATAAAAATTTATAATATATTATAATCATGTCGAAACTAATATTAGTCCACACACTTGTATTGTATGCTAACTTTAGATGGTTAACAGAATTGAAAAAAAAAGTTTTGGAAACTTCTTAAAAGGGAATCAAATCTACACAGAAATTTATAACGAATAAAAATAATACAAAAATATTTTTTTCTTTGATTTAAACTTCTACAGGATTACGTTTAAGCAAAGATTTATTATTAACGCGTACGATAGGTATGTACATATTGCATTCTTAAATTTTCGATAATGCTCTATATTTAACAAACATTGTGCAACGTTTTGTATTTATGTGCATCAATAATGTTTTTTTTTGCTTTATATAACACTGTATATAAAATGAAATGGATGCATCAGTAGGGTTATTTTTTTTATTCAAAACTCTAACCCATTATATAATGTAACATCTCATAGTTTATCATTTCTGGTTTAAGGAGTTAAAAATGATTTTACAGAAGATATTTTATTTTAATTACTTGTAAAATGAACAATAAAAATAATATGTAAGTAAGGTAGGTATTCCGTTAAATTGAAATATGAATCAAATGTACATGTATGAATGACTGGTTGCTCTTCAAAAGTATTTAATTTTAAGAGAAATGGATAGTACGCTGATCTAAATTTTAAAAATAACCCGCAAACATTTAAGAAGAAGAAAAAATTTCATTTTAAAGGACCCCCAGCGAAATAGTAAAAAATCCATCAATATAAATGGTTATCTAGGTATTTTATGTTAGTTTATTTATGGGGCAGAACATTTTTACGAACAAGTCATTTGTCATCATCTTTTCATACGTCTATTTAGCTAAGGAGTGGAAGCAGAACTAATTCTTATAATCCAATTATTGTAAGTACATAAAAAATTTTTTGGTGGGAAAAATCAGCAGCTTTTGAAAAATATTTAAAAACATTTTTTTATTTATTTGTGAGTGAGGTTGTTGGACTGAGGTGTTTTATTATTATTATTTTATTAAATTAAATGTTCAATCAAGTCAAGACGACAAATCCAAGTCCAAGTGAAAATAATTGTAAGAAATATAGCGCCAGCAATTTATTACAAAAACAAAACTCAAGGAAATAGGTATCTATCTACAATCTACCTATCTATTAACTAATTTAAGATAAGGTTACGATTACGATAAATTTGGAACTTCAAAAAAAAAAAAAAAAAAAAAATATGATCTCAGTCTTAATTTTAATTTTATTGATACCGGCGTCATTACAAATTGAAGAATTCCATGAAGAGCTTCTTATTAGACCATTGCCGAATCGGTATGTGAACACTTATTTTCAATTTAGTAATCGATGGAAATTGGAACCTAATGAAAATTGTAAGTTCATATACCTAACTTCTTTAACTTCAACATCAGAAACGGGTTTTAAATCAATTTAAATTTTTCAGTACAAAATACTCATTTTTTTCCACTTCCAATTGCTGATATTTTACTACAATTTGATTTAAGAGAATTACATGTGAGCTTAACCCAAGGACTTTGGAGATACAATTCATGGGGTTATCCAGTTGTGGACGCTTCTCCAGGTGCAGAAATTTGGGCATGGTTTAGCAATAATCAAAGAAATTTGACACATAAAGAGATTGATTCTCAATGGACACACTTGGTGAGCACACTTTCCGGTCTGTTGTGCTCTTCATTAAATTTCGTCGATAAAACAAATACAATAGAACCAAAATATGCTTTTCGTTCAAAATCTGGAACATTATATCATCATCGTGACAGTGCTAAGTTTATAAGGTAGGTAATTTTAGAAAAAAAAAAATGTTTAAGCACCGTTCAAGAAGTTTCATTTTAATGTAGGTACCTAGATGAAAAATTTATTTATTTTTTTTTTTTTTCAGGTATTCATCGCTGCCCAGAGAAATAGTTTGTACTGAGAATTTAACACCGTGGAAAAAATTATTGCCGTGCAACAGTAAATATGGTTTTACATCATTATTAAATTCTGGTTATGTTCACAATACAAACTATCATTCGTTATCTTTGAATTTGCGGACAATATGTGACCACAATTTTGAGAAAAATTGTATTATTGAATTTGTCCAAACAGCTAATTTAGTTTATGATACCAGATTGATTGGTGGAAATTCGGATTTCTCTATAAGAAGATTATTTGGTCAAGGATTAAATGGCGCTTGTGTTTTAGCAAAATCTAGTAAAATTTATGTTGATTTGTCTAATCCTAATTATGAAATAGTTCCTGAATCAGAAAAAAAAATCGTTTCAATACGAGGTGGTTCTGAAATGAAATTATTGGAATATGATTTAAAAAATGCAATACCCAATCAAATGTTTAATATTAATTGGGTCAACAAGAATCCAAACATAATTGATATAATACCTGCACCTCTTATTACAGTTAATAGATATATTTTAGGGCGTGGTCAAGAACGTGCACAAATTGTTAGCCAAGTTAAAAATACGCATTGGGCCGCGATTGATATCGTATTCATGGAAAATATTCCATGGTATGTGCCCTGTTATATTCACACATTGAAGATTAAATTACTTTCAAGTGGAATTGAGATAAAACCAAAGAAGATTCATTACATTCCAGGTAAATTAACATACTTTGCTCAGCTGTTCTTTCTTTTATTCAACAAAAAAAAATGTTATTTATTAATTTGCATAAAATTTCAGGACAACAGCGTGAGCGTGCTTACCAATTAGAAATAGCTTTAACTATTCCCGCAAAATCAACCATAGAAATATCTTTCGATTTTGACTACATATTTTTGAAATGGATTGAATATCCTCCAGATGCGAATCACGGTAATTTTAAATTGTTTCGGATTTAAAAAGTAAATTAATTATTTTTTTTAATTATATTATTAAAGGTCATTATTTAGGATCTGCTGTTTTAAGTATTTCACTGCCATTAGCTAAAAATTACACATCAATACCAATCGAAGGCTGTTTATTAAGAGATTCATTCAATGCCACTTGCTCGTCTTATTTTCTTCAAATACGAACTGAATCATTGATTTTGTCTTTACCTACGCCAGATTTTAGTATGCCTTATAATGTTATTTGTTTAGCTTGCACTGTTGTTGCATTAGCATTTGGACCTATTCACAGTGTGGCTACAAAAAAAATTATTATTGAGAAAAACCTTAATTATAGATCAATTTTGAGTAAAATAAAATCTAAAATTTTCAAATCAAAAACAAATGAAGTTAATAATGAAATAAAAATTGATGAACATAAAATAAAATAGGCAAAATAGATAAAGTCGGTAGTTTTAATTTAATAAAAATTTAATAAATTTTTATTGTAAATAACATGTTCGATTTTAATAATTTTTTAAAAATAAAATATGTATTTATAAATTGGTTGTTTGGAATGAAATTTTAAAATTTATATATATTTTTAGGGCATAAAAATGTCAATATTTTATTCATATTTTAAATTTAAACTTCGAAAAATCCAGCTTAGAAAATAACCGTTGATACTTACTGAGATGATGAATATATGTATAAATTACAATAAATACATCTATATAACGCCTGCTCAGAAATGAAACAACGTATAATGAAAAGTATAGTTTCGAGTATTTTGAATTTAAAGATTTGAAAATTAAAAAAAACGTATGAAAAAATATCAAGTAGCGTACAATTTTCATCTAAAAAACAATTTTAATCAGCATTAAGAATATCGCAAAGTAGTTGTACTTATAAAATCGAGTACGAGGAATCGAATGGTGCTATTGTCAAATAATGACGTATAAATGTCATACGTTGTTTCATTTCTCAGCAGACGATAATATTATGTATAATCATAAAAAAGAGCTTAATGTTGGAACAGAAATAATTTTTAATAACAACCCTTTCAAAAATTCATAAAACTTCCTGTGATATGAACAATTGAAGACTGCAAAGATCCGTGCCTCCTAAAAATGAGTTCTATGATATTGGCAATTAAATTTTTGACTTGCTTAAACGTTTTCCATTCATCTTAAAAACAATGATATAAGGTTGAAAAAACAAAATATTTCAAGTATTGCTTAATAAGACATACAAAAACTAAACTATCACTGAAAGAATATACATAATGCTAAAATACATGCATAAACAATGCAAACAAACGGATGCTAGTCGGGTACGAAAATTAAAATGCGGTTTGATAACCAGATTTTTTTTTTTTTAATTAATTTTAAAATTTTCAAATGAAAGTAGGAAGTTAGGTTTGTACGAAGGTATATTTTAGTACTCACACTTATGTTGATTTCTAAATAATTTTACAATATATTAAATCAAAAACAAAAATAGTATTATACATTATTTTATTTATAAGTACAATATGTATTATTTCAACTAATTTATATTTATTTTGTTTTCCAAAAAAGTATATATACGTACTTCTAAAAATTATAATATATTTTTTCCATATTTTAAATTTTTTATAACATTTTTCAGAGTAAGCTTAATCCCATGTTTTTAATTTTTATTTTATCGATATTTTCAGTTTTTTTTTACAATTTTGTCATAAAAAACTATTATAATTTGATTCTTTTCAAATTGTTAAAAAAAAAATTTTAAATTATACTTGTCCAGTCACCATAAGTTGTGTTTTTTGGAGGAATTATATTGAAAAAAGAATTAAAATGTTTTGTAATTAGAGCTCTTAATTATTACTTCTTTCTAGTAATAATATAATTACAAAGCTTTTATAAAATATAACTTTTTTTGTCAAACACATCTCTTTAAATTCTTCTAAGAATCGTCTAATTCTATTGCTCAATGAATTCAAACATTTAATATTCTTAAAAGAACTCTAAATTTTAATAAATTTATTAAACTATCATCTTTTGTTCTGAATCTTATATAAAAATATGTTTCTAATCCTTTTGTCAAAGTGGTTTATTTTTTTAAATAAATACGATGAAAAACAATTAAAAAGTTCAATCCAGTTCTTAAGAATAAATTACTTTCAACTGGTTGGTACAATTTCAAATTTCAATAAAAGGATAAATTGATTCAAAACATTATTTTTGGGCTAACGAATTACTTTAAAAAACTACTCAAACTAAAGTATATAAATTGGAATTAAAAAGCTTTTTTTGAATCTTTGAAAATAGTTCCCATGTTATATTTTTGAACAATTTACTAAAGAATTAATTACTAAAAGTAATGTTATTAGTTATTATTAATAGCAATATTTTTGTAACATATAACGGAATGTATAAATACTCTATTTTTATCACATCAACAAAAATTAGTTTTAAATTCATTGATTTTTTTTTTATGTGGATATTTACATTTTTAATAAAAGTTGTTTTGTTTTTTTTGTTGTTAATCTTATGTTGACATATCTCGCATTCAATTCTTAATTATTATATGCCTTATTTTTTAGTATTTTTTGTTAAGAAGTTGATTGTAGTTCTCGAATACAAACATTTTTTTATGGAGAATTTAATGTTTTAGCTTTACATGTTTATGTCATTTTCAAATAAAATAATAAAATTATTTGCAATTTTTTTTATATTTTCTTAATTCATTTCAAGAATAAAAAATCTTTCTAACTGAATCTAACGTTATGGGAACAATATTTTTAAGACTTCAATTTCATCAATCTTAAATTCATTATTATTCAAATTATTACCATACTTAACTTGAAGATATAATGTATAAGTAAATTTTGCGCTCAAAAACCCGGGGAAAAAAATTAAATTTTTTATACATATTTAACCTGAAAATTTTGGTACCTAATAAAACTGTAACAAAACTATTTAGTTCGTCTTTTTAGATACATTAATAGTAAATCTTTGTATTATTGCATTGGGTAAATGAACAGATTTGATTGATTAAATAAATATAGATAATAAATCATGAGTTTGAGCGATTACATTTTTTATATCAAATATTTAACTAACAATTTATTTAGCGAATCTAGTGAAAACTTGTTGGTTTAATGAAATTGAAGTTCTGCATAATGTTATGTAAAAATTCGCACACAAGCAGTTTTTATTTACAATATTTTAAATATTAATATGAAGTCAAATTACTTCAGTAACTTACAAATTACATTTATATTATTCTTAATCTACGTATTTTAAGCACATTCAAAAATGTTCTCTTTCCATTTGAGAATTTTAAAATACATTATCATTAGGAATTCATAGAAATAAAATTGTTTTGCTTAGAAAGCTTTAAAAAGCTTATGTATATTATTTATCAAATTGTTATCGAAATGTTAGAATTGAATTATCAAGTTTTAAAATGAAGAATATTTCATGGAAAGAGAAATTTCCTTTTTTACTTGATTAACGTAAATAAAGTGTTTATTATATAAATATAATTCTTTATTTTAATACATCATCGTTTACACTTTTTTATTTATTTATTTACTTTGTAAAAATATACATTTTGTAAATTTTATAACAATAAACATTATTTAATTTTTTAATTTGTCAGATATTTTAGTTCTTCGCAAAAAAAAAAAAAAAAAAAACTCGATTAAAATTTATGGGAATTCTTTACTGATGAACATTAATTATTATTAACAAAATCAAAATATTATGTTATGTAACTAAATAATTTAAAATTGAACCCAATTTGAATTTGTTGTTGATGAATTCTGTTGTCCGGAAGTGCTAAAATTAAAATAAAACTCAATTATTCTATTATTCGAATACTATTGTGAAACATAAAAAGAAGACAATAAATATTATAAGTAAATACAAGCTAATTAATAAATTATTTTCGGAAGTTTCTTACAATCCTCAAATCCATTCTGACTAGTAAACTTATTACGATATAAGACACAAAAGTAGTTCTTACTGAAATAATTTTTAATTTTGTAATAAGAAAAAATCATGACGTTATCATTTCATTATCATTTAATTCTAAAAAATTAATTCTAAAGAAGCTTAATTCGGAAAAAACAATATAATTTTTATAATTATTTTTTATCCATTTGATGGTTTTACTTACTCTCAGTCAAATGATTAAATGAATGAAACAAACAATTCTATCGAAAAAAGGTGTTCGGTTTAGAAATTTGATCTAATTTGAATTAAACACTACCTTATTCTTGTATATTAACCATAATCAATATATCAAATCAATTTTATATATTTTATCAATTGAATTGCACTGATTACAAAACTTTTTTATAGACACATTTCAAAATAATTTTTTTTTAAATTGATCTTGTTATCCAAAAAATTGATTTATGCTGATAATCAAAGAAGAAAGCGGAAAAAAAGGGAAAAATGATTCGCTTCACACAACCGAAATAAATGAACTAATTTGTAGCAATTGAAGAATTTGTATTGTCGCATAGTTTATTAATTTAAATTAATTTAATGGGATCGTACATAAACATGAAAATAAAAAATACACAGATATGCGATAAAACAGGGTTCAATTTTTTTCAAGCAAATTTATTAATATTGTATTTGTCGAATGTGAATTTTCAACGAAATTCATACTCGTATTTATTATTTAAAAGTAAGGTTGCATTCAGAAGATTTTTTCCGAAACGAAAATTTTAACAATATTTGGGAAAAATCTGTAATTAAACGAATTTAAACGGAAGTATTTTTACTCCTAAGTTTTATGAAAATCATATTAATCTCTGGTAACTTATCTTTAGTCTTGGTGAATGAGATATACAAAACATGCAATCTTGACATATCGATGAATAAATAATGTATGCACCTTAACCCAAATTTAAATGAGCCCGGAGACATTCAATTTATTTTTGAAATGTTGAATAAGCAAAATTTAATAGAATTTAAAATTGTGATGTAGAAATATTTATGTAAAGTTAACAGTGTAATTTGAATTTGCATATTTACATATGTGAACAGAACAAAAAAAAATAGAATAATCAACCATGAAAATATAGGGTTCTGTTATCAATTATAGATACTTAATTTTTTGATAAAATTAGCGATCAGTGGAAAATTGCTAAATGAATTTATTATTTTAATACAACAAATTTTTGTAAATATTTTTGGAATACATATACAATATATTATATACATGCATGTATAATAAGAATAATGTAAAGAAATAATAGAATAAATGTTTCATGAGATTTTTAAAGTACTTTAGAATATTCGTCTTAAAGGTGCACCAAATTAAAATTTTTAAAATCTACTGATGTATTATGTAACGGTATTTTACCTGCTGAATTTTTACCGAATAATGCTCGATTATTTTATGTTACATTAAAATTTTGTTTACTTAATTACGTTATAATTTATTACAACTGCGGGAAAAAGAATACCCATCCCCTCCAAAACTAATGTCTGGATTAATTTTGATAAAATTTGAACTTAAGCATTAAATTAAAAGAGAAAAAGGAGTTTTGATCACATTATAACATTAACTATAAATTACCAATTTCAAAATGACGTGAGATAATTTTTTTTTCAAATTTCTCAAAAATCAATTAGTTAATCAAAAATATTCCAAGAATCCAATCCGAAAGTTCTTTAGAAAGATGAAATCCCGTATCATAATATTTACAATTACTCTGTTATATTTGATTTATAATTTTAGTTAAGTTATTCTTATTGGTTCAAGAAAAAAACGCATCAGTAATATTATGTCTCCATAAAAAAATCAGGTTATTTTAATGTTTATCATTCTGAATTATTTAAGTTATTTTTATGTTATGTCATCAAATTCAGAGTCCTACTCTGATAGTACGGTAATAAAAAATAAAAAATTAGAGAACATCAGAGTACACCAAAATTTATATTAAAATGAATATATTTAGTTGAAAATCTGATTCAGTAAAAGACAATTCTTTTCTTTGTTCATAATTTCAAAATAAAAAAATGAGAAATGAAATTAATTTAAATTATTTTGATAGTACTGGATCAATTAAAAATTCTTCCAATTATATACTGGGAATAAACAGGAAATCTGGTCGTTTACAAATTTTTCCACATTTAAGATGTTGTAATGTATATTTGATAATTATATTAATTATTACTGTAATGGTAATAATTTTATTAACTTGTATGGAAATATCAAATACGCAAAACTCTGATGAATTTTACAAAACAGATGATAGTATTGCAGAGGAAAATTTCGAAAACAATTTAAGTGGCTCAACAATAAAAAACAAACGTTGTATCCCAACTGAATTCAGAAATATAGAAAATTTAGAACTAGAACAAAGAGAACTATTGTTGAAAGATATTCGAACTTCATTTATACCATCAAATAAAATATTTCCACCAGATTGTGTAGATAACGATTTAGTAGATGAACCTGAAGTAGGAAATCATTTTTTTCGAAACAGCATTTTCGATTTATTGAAATTTAGGAATAGACGATATTCTGATGATAATAATTTAGCAACAAATGATAATGATCCAAATGATATGCCCAAACAATTTTTCGATCAACATGCATACGAAATTATTGAAAGTAAGTACATGTACATATGTTAAAAAATTTAGAAAAAAAAATGTTGGTAAAATTTACAACATGCAAATCGTATGTATGTTTTTTAAACTTATTGTTCACATTTGCAACAATTTTTTTTACTCTAAGAATTATTGATAATACAAAAAATTTATTTGTTTTTCCCAACTAATTTTCATTTACAATATTTTGTTTGATAGACTCAGAATTCAAAACTGATTAACGAACGACATATTGGTGGAAAAGGTTATGTTTGCTGAACATTCTTTTTTGATTGACGGTTAAGTTCTACCAATCCTTGCACTTACTGGAGTAGTAAATATTATAAAAATTTAATTAAAACGACATAAGTTGTTTTTCAAAACGACATAAGGTCTGTAGACTATGGCCCGCCAAATAGTTGAAAACAATATTATAGATTTAAAATTTAACTTCAAATCCGCAACATATTTGTATTAAATAAAGCTACTTTTAATCGTTTATTTAATATGTCACTTTTGTTTGCGGTTTTACAGAAATTTCGATGTTACATACAAAATAAAATTTCTAAGTAAAACTATTATTTTTTTTATTTTTTTAGAAGACAATTTTACTGGGGAAAGTTTCGAAGATATCAACTACAGTGAAACTGAAGACAAAGATATATATATGGATAATATGAAGTTGGAACAGAAATCACATAAACATTTCTTTTCTGATGGTACAGAAGAATTTATTAGAAATTTGCAAGCCGAAACAATGAAAAAATATATGGATTTTAATGTGGATCCTTGTGATGATTTTTATGCATTTGCTTGCGGAAATTGGCAAAAAATCAATAAAATACCAGAGGATAAAGCGGGATATGACACATTTGAAATGTTAAGAGAAAATCTTGATTTAGTATTAAAATCATTGCTAGCAACAGAAGATTACACATCAACTTTCAAATCTATGAGTGGCAATAAATTTTCTCCATTAACTGAATTATTGTCTGAAAATTTTGTAGCAACATCAGAAAAAAATTCTATTTACAATTGGCTTGAAGGTGAACTTAAACAAAATAATCGAAAGAAAAGAAAAACATCTAATTATTGTGCCGAAACAAAGGCCAAAAATTTATACAAATCGTGCATGAATTACGAAATATTGGCAAAAAGAGGTATCCAACCACTGCTAGAACTACTTGAAAATTTAGGCGGTTGGCCAGTGCTAAGCTGGCAATGGTCAGATGAACAATTTTATTGGTTAAATTTGACTGCACAATTGCGAACTTTCAATAATGATATATTGATAGTACAATGGGTTGGACCAGACATTAAAAATTCGAATGAACACATAATACAATTAGATCAAACTAATTTAGGATTACCTACTCGAGATTATTATTTACAAGAATCTAATGAAAAATATCTGTTAGGTAAGTTGGTTTTAATTTTAGGTACAAATATTTGAAATATTTGAAAATATGTATAAATAAAGTTTTGATTTGTATTCCTCGAATCATGTTTGCGAAAACACATATCTAAGATAGAACATGATTTTATTTCTGTTAAATGTATTTACGTTAACAAAAATAAGTATTCTTTAAATTTCGATTATTAAAAAAAAACTTGTGTTTTTATGTGATGAAACAGATAATCATGTTATATATTTATATATAATTATCTTGTATTGATTGAAATTTTAAATATATAATTTATATAATAATATAATAATTTACAAAAAAATTATTTTTTCTTGCAAGCTTACAGACAATTTATGATTGAGGTAATACAACTATTAGGCGCTGAAATTAATAATGCTACACAGACAGCTGATGAATTAATAAAATTTGAAATAGAATTGGCTAATATAACCGAACCATCAGAAGCAAGAGTGAACATTTCAAATTTGTACAAACGTATGACCATAAAAAAGTTGTCGGATGAAATACCACAAATTGATTGGATATTTTATTTATCAATTGTTCAAAATAGACAAGTCGAAGAAACTGAGGAAATTGTAATTTATGCCTGTAACTACATGAAAAATTTAGTTTTTTTACTTGAAAATACAGAGTCTAAAGTCGTAGCAAATTATTTGTTTTGGCGTTTTGTTAGACATCGAATTAATAATTTGGATAATCGATTTCAAGAGGCAAAGCAAAATTTTTTTCATGTACTTTTTGGAAGAGAAAAAAATCCACCGCGGTGGAAGAATTGTGTGGGCCAAGTGAATTCTAATATGGGTATGGCATTAGGAGCTATTTTTGTTAGAAAATACTTTGATGAAAAAAGCAAAAAGGATACCTTAAAAATGACACAAGAAATTCAGGAATCATTTCGAAAAATAATAAAACAAACAGAATGGTTGGACCATAAAACAAAATTGCTAGCTGAGGAAAAAGTTAATAAAATGTCTTTAAAAATAGGATATCCAAATTTCATTCTAGTATCGAAGGAATTAGATAAACGATATGAAAAATTGGAAATTAAACCTGATGAGTATTTCGAAAATACGTTGAGAGTACTAAAGTTTGTTACAACAATCGAGCAAACAAAATTACAGGTTAATAAATTGAAAACTAATTCATTATTTTTTAATAATAAACATAATCTCGAATTTCAGGAACCTGTCAATAAGACAATTTGGCAAACGGCTCCTGCTGTTGTTAATGCGTATTACAGTCGAAATAAAAATCAAATAATGTTTCCAGCAGGTATATATTTATTCAGTAGATAAGTTGAAAAATATATAACAAAAAATTTTATACCAGACTTTCACATTTTCTAGGAATTTTGCAGCCACCGTTTTACCATCGCTACTTTCCCCGATCGCTGAATTATGGTGGTATTGGAATTGTAATAGGCCACGAATTAACTCATGGCTTTGATGACAAGGGTAGGTTATTTGATAAAAATGGGAATATTCATAAATGGTGGACTGATTTTTCAATAAATGGATTTCACGAAAGAGCCAGATGTATGATTTCACAATACGGAAATTATACTGTTGATGAAGTTGGAATACCTATTGATGGAGAAAGCACTCAAGGAGAAAATATTGCCGATAACGGTGGTATTAATCAAGCTTTCCACGCATACACAAGTTGGTTAGAATCAAACGCAAAAGTTGAAACTTCGTCTGATAGTGAAACTCTTCCAAACTTTAATATGACGAATAAGCAACTTTTTTTCTTAAATTTCGCTCAAGTTTGGTGTGGTGCATTAAGGCCAGAAGCATCAAAAAATAAATTAAAAACAGCTGTTCACGCTCCAGGAAAGTATCGTGTTATCGGAACCCTTTCAAACTCTGTAGATTTTGCAAAAGAATTTCAATGTCCAGAAGGTTCCCCGATGAATCCAAAAAATAAATGTAATATTTGGTAGAAAAAATTTAAATTCTCATCTTTCAATCATACCGCTGCATTTGTTTTTTCAATCAAATGTAAAATTTACATATAAAGTACGAATGCATAAAGTAAGATTATTCAATATTAAGTTCAATAGAAAAAATCTTGATAAGTTAAGTTTGCTGTTGCAAGAGTGATACATTTTTGTGCCATCGTTGTTTATAAACATTAAATTATTTATAAATAACGTTTTATCACTAAATCTAAACTAAGTACATTTTATGATGTACTACAACATTTTATTTAATAATAATGAGTTTATTAAAAAAAAAAACCTAGTCCTTACTTATCTAGATATAGAAGATTTTTATCGCAACAAATTAAGAATTAAAAAAAAAACATAACTATACATTTTTATATAAATATATCTATTAAACCATTTTCGCAAAGCTAAATAATTACGAGAATAATTTTAAGTTCTGTTATTTTAAAATAGAATTACTTCCTATTGTTATTTGTAAAAAAAAAAAAAACTTTAAATATAAATTTTTTTTTACTAACTTTGATGAAGTGTATTCACCCCATTCAGTGTTTCCACGACTATGAGCCGGAGATATGCTTTGCTGTGCTGGTGGTGGAGCTATTTTTATTCCTCCTGGAGGAGGTGGTAAGATGCCACTACCTCCTTTGGATTTTGTACGAGATGATCCTTCACAACCGTCTTTTTTCTAAAAAGACAATAAACATTTAATTATTAATTTAATTAAACTATTTTAAGCTTTATAATTTTATTTACCGTTATTTTCATATTGATTTTTATTGTTTCACCTTCTTTAAAGCCTAAGTCAAGGTCTGGTTTTGGTTCGCTTTTTTCTTTTTCAATTTGTTCCTGATTTTTCACCCATTTGAAGTGATCTTGCAATGCAACATTTAAATCAAAAGAATCTGATCGATCACCAAATCCAAGTCCCAAAAATGCGGAACGTCCTATTATACAAAAAAAAAAATTAACAATACTAAAACAAAAAATTAGAAAAAAGTAGTAATTTTTACCATTATCATCTTGCACTCGAATAACGAAATATCTGGAGCTATCACTAACGGATTCAACAGCAACTCCAGGATACGTGTCAATTGGACTTTTTAAAGTGAAATACAAAATTTTTAATTATTTTTAAATAATGTGAATATTTCCATAAGCAAATATCAAATAAAATTGCTATAATCATTAGTGCTTCACCCTTAAAAAAATACATTAGGAATTTGAAATTCAGAATTTGAAATTTTTAAATTTTTTTAAGGGTGAAGCACTATTATGTTTTGCATAACCATAATTATATAACAACTATATTCATGGTCTCGACTCATGAAATTCTTTCTTTTTCACAATCGACGTTAATTCATAATAAACCTACTCTTTAAAAAAAAACATATTTTTCTTAAAAATTCCAATCAAATATAAATTTAAACACATTAATATTTCTATAATTGAGTCGATATTTTGAAGCTTTATTATTGTAAAAAAAAAAAAAAAATGTTTGAATCTAGAAAATGTATTCAAAATCAAATTCAAACATCGGCACAAAAGTGAACTCTTCATTGAATCAAATGAAAGTTTTGTTTGTATTTATCCAACAAATTAAAAAAAAAAAAAAAGAACTGAAACCCGACACATGTATAATCAAAATATTACCAATTAGCAAATAATTGTCCAGAAAGTTTATCTTCCAATTTGAGAGAAACTGTTGCTCCTTTAGCACATAATCGCATTCGACCAGTCCAAGTTGGTTCTCCTAAGTTCCAATCGGCAGCTCTGAAAAAAAAAAAAAAGAAAAAAAAAATTATTCAAATTTTATGTTATTTATTTTAAATGATGGGCGTTTTGAAATAAACAAGAGATAAAATTTGTTTAAACAATTTGTTTTTATTTTTTTTTATGTTGGACTTGAATGTGTTGAATTTAAATAGGTACCTACTTACCTATAATAATATTATATATAATACTTCTAGCTACAATAAATATTGTATGTTAATATTAATATATCATACGAGCTAATAATGTAAACAAATAAAATTTATTGAAATATTGTTTGTTTTTCTAGTACGAAGTTCGACTAAGAATCTAGTAGGTACATAATAAATCCAGAAGATTAGATATTAAAATAATTTAGAAAAATTAGAATAGGTAGCTACCTAGGTATACCTACTGAGTACTGTCAGATTAAAACCAAATCTACATTTTTATGAGAAACATAGGAAAATGGTAATGTCAATCAATGTATAAATACTGCGTAAGGTAGGTAGATACCTGCCTAGATGATAATTTACTTGAAAAACGTGAATGAAATACCCGAGAGAAATAAGACAGATAGGTAGGTACCTATTTACTTTACGGATAGGAAAATTCAATGAAAATTTACCTTGTAAGTTTAAGTTTTAATTAAATCAGTTTTTGTAATTTTTTTTATTGCTATAGATAGATATATAAAAACCACACATAAGTAATGTATAGATCGGTATGTATCTACCAATGTAGATGGTAAAAATTGGCATATAGAAAGCAAGTAGGAATAATACCTAAAACATTCGAGGTAAATTATGTAGGAAGGTACCTATATACCACTACCTATCTATACCTTAAACCATGAATAATGAATTTTGGACAAATTAGAGAAATCTTAATTAAATTTTGCCAAAAAAAAATTTACATACGGACGAAACTTTTCAGTTCTTACGACACACTACAATCGAAAAATAAAATGGTGCTGATCTGCAATTTTTTTTATTTTAATTTTCTTTCTTTCTTAACAGTTTTTTTTTTTTTGTGTTTTACACTACAAAAAGTGAAATCTTTTTGAATTTGAATGAAATGAAATGAATATAATAAAATATGATGATGAACTTGAATTTTTGCAAGAAAAAAAAAATTGAAAAAAAAAGTGTAACACCTTACCTGTAACCACGATTTGAAGCTTTTGGTGGAATTTTATAAATAAACACTTCGGGCTTGACTAGCAAAACACTTTCATAGCCTTCCATTTTTTGTTTTTAATAATTTAATTTTAATTTTAAAATAAAATTCTTTTGTGATTTTTTTTTTAATTTTTTGTTCCTCTTTTATTGCTTTTCTATTGATAAATTCCAAGAAAATTACCTTGACATTTCATTTTGACAGCTCAGCTGCTATAATTTAGAATTTTTAGAACCCTAGTGGAAATCAAAATCAAGAGGCATTCAGAAATTTAGAAAAATATTTTGGTTTCAATAAAGTGAACTTATACCTGTACAGCTAAAGGTCGGTATTCAACTGGAGATAAAATCAACTTTTTCATATAAAATTTTATCTGAGATAAATTTTAGTTGAGTGAATTTAATTTATCGGTGCCCAACTGAAGATAAATAGAAATTTATCTGAGTAAAAATTGTATGAAAATATTTTCACTCAAATAAATTTTATTTCAAAAATTTATCTTGCAAATAATGTTTTGAACATTCTTTTCAAGATAAATTTTGACATTAGGTCGTGTAAAAAGAATTTGACGTTTGTTGTTTGAAGAAAACAAACAAAAATCAGAAAACTAAAATAATTTCTAAACTGAAATTGGTAAAAAATATTAAAATTAAAATAAAAGTTTAATTTAATAAAATAAAATAATATTGGTAAAATTAATTAAATTAAATTGATGAAAGTTGGGAGGTAAGTAAGTTAAAAATAAAATTGTTTAGGTACTACATAAGTCAGAAAGTCATGTGTCAATTTTTATCTCACTCAATAATGTTCCTTTTCAAGATAAAATTTATCTTGTACTTTATCTTCAGTTGAATATCGGCCTTAAAGGTTTAAATAAGATTTCGCATATAGTATTCATAAATAGTTGTTGTGTAATGCCTTTGACAACTAAACTCGAAAAACATGTTCTTGAGCACAAAAACATGTTATTAAAATCGACCGAACAGACTACCTTAATGTGTTTCACAAAACAGATAAACATCTGTTTTTTTTTTTTCTCAAGTTTAAAAACAAAAGTAAACAACACAAAATACCTACAAAACAAATTCAATTCAAATTCAAAATAAAAAACAATAACAAACTTTTTTTTCATTTGTTAACAAATAAATACGCCATAAAATTTTCAAAGTCAACGTCAAAAATGATACCCCAATGAACATTAATGGCTTCTACATATTGCCTCACGAAATATTTGTAAAAATTACTCAACTCATCCCTTAATAACAACATGTTAATCGTGTCTCTGTCCAAGGCATTAAATAAGGTTTATTATCATAAAAAAATGTAGGTGTTGCAAACTTGAGTTAAATCAGGATTCAATGAATATGTTCTGATTATTTGATTAAATTTAATTCATTAATTTTTATTTAGAAATTTAATAAAAAATAACAAAATTAACCATGGTTAAAAAAATTGAACAGAAATTTCCTATTGAGGGATAATCTGATTTAATTTATGAATAAAATTCAAGTTTGGAAAGCTATATTTTTAAACCCGAAGTTTCTGCAGTTTATAAGTTCAATAAAATGCCACAGAGGGACTGTTAAAAAAAGTCAATATCAATATTAATGTCAAAATATTTTGTTTTTGTATCGCAAAAAAAAAATAATAAAAACCTGGAAATTAGATCGAAAAAAAAAACAATAATTTTTTTAGGTGTATTTTATTAATATTTCTATTAATTTATGTTTTATATTTATTACTAAAATATATTGACAAAATTATTATTATTTTAATTAAAAAAAAAAAATAGCTGGAATTTGGCTGTACAAATTATTATAAAATGAAAATAGCAGAGCGAGCATTATATAGGGAAGGGAAAAAATAAAATTTTCAAATAGAAATTAAAAAACTCCTAATTAGCATAGTCTTCTTTCTATCTATTGGTTTTTTTTTTTTTGATTTTTAAGTTAAAAAAAATGATTTAATTAATAGCAGATTAGCGTTTAATTTAACAAATTTTTTTTCTTAAATAAAACGCGAAAAAATTTATGTTATGGAAAACGATG
The DNA here is from genome assembly GCA_964007475.1 of Hybos culiciformis. Classification (NCBI taxonomy): domain Eukaryota; kingdom Metazoa; phylum Arthropoda; class Insecta; order Diptera; family Hybotidae; genus Hybos; species Hybos culiciformis. The sequence goes on from OZ023275.1 coordinate 29,648,717, forward strand.
ACGACATTAAAGAAGAATCTAAAAAACCAGCTGAAGAAGACATTGCTAAAACTTTATTGAATTTTCAATTAGAAAATGAAAATGATGAACACATTAGAACAAGGACTGCGGTACAATTGGATGAACTTTTAGACCAAGAGCAAGAATATTTTGAAGATGCTAAAGATGAAGAAGAGCTTAAAGATTCAGTTAATGGTAAAAATATAAAAATGTTAAAATAAATTGCAACAAAAGAATTAAATTTTTTTTTTTTTTTATTAGAATTGGAATCATTTAAGTTCATGACCTACATTAATTTTTAATAGGTATAAAAGAAAAATATTGTATTTGTAACTCTTGTATAGATATGTATATAGATATATCTTTTTCTTTTTTTCTTTCGTTATACCTACCTAAGCACCTATCTATTGAAAACAAATACTTATGTGGTCAACTTCACCACAATTCAATCAATTATATAATCGATTTTTACACTGATTCGTCTTTTAAATTTTAATTGATTTTAAAATTTCTTATACCTAGGTAGATGGATTTTTTCGAATGTTAATGTCGCTCTGTGAGCTAAAAAATATGATATCTAATTTATAAAATTCACAACTGATGGGTTTCATTTTCTACCGAAGGATCGCATTTGTTTTATCGATATCGCATTTATTTTATTTTGGACAACAATATAATATCATTACTGAACATATTACATCTTTTTATAAGAAAATAGATTTTTAAAAATAATAGTTATCTATAATATTATTTTTAGAAATTCCATATGCTGACGAAAATCATGTTCAAGTGCATATCAAAAATTCTTGTAAAGCAGAAAATAATATTCATACGCCTCCTATTTGTGACGATTCACTTTTATGTGATAAAAATTGTGATAATGAACAAAATAAATCAAACTCAAACTCACCTGCTACAACTCCAACAACAACACAAATCTTGTCAACTAAAATTCTAGTGAATGATTCGCCTCCGAAAGAAATTTCACCTGTTTCAGGCAGTCATTCACCTAATGGCGCTTGCAGTGATATTTCACCATGTTCCTCGTCAAGCGGTCACTGCTCCGGAGTTCGAAAAAAAGAAGCATTTGGCAATGGAACAAAGAAAAAAGTTCGTAATCTTAATAATAATAGCAATTTTTCAACTAAAAGTTTATCCTTGAATGAAAACGATCAATTTAATATTTGGATGGCAAGAGAATGTTTCGAGAATATTCCGGCTGAAACTGTTTACGAATCTGGAGATGATAATAATTCTGGATATGTTGGTGAAAGTGAAGAAAGTCAAAATGAAAAGAAAAATTTAGGTAAATTTTGGAACTCGATTGAAATTCTTTTATATATACATACATATGTAGTTTGAAAATTGTATTATATAAAGCAAGAATTATTCACAACGAACGACCCTTGTTCGATGTCAATATCGTTAACCCAAATTAAATATAACTATTTAACAAGTTGTGTCATTGAAAAAATTGCAAATATTTTTAAACCTAATAAACAGTGAATGATGTATTGCTTTGTGGTGTTTTTTTTTTTAGGAAATTTGTTTCATCGACCTCTCGAACGTTCTTGGCCACCCAAAAGCTCGACAAACTTGCATTCCAATGAAAACTCAGTTAAATTGACTGGTGAAGTCTTCAAATTTGATATTGTCGACATGGATGATGAAAATGGAATTATGGAGGAAAATTCCCTTAGTAGTCTCACTACTAAAAATGATATTTACAATTTACCTCGGCGATTGTCACTTAGATCGACAATGTCAACGTCACCTACCACTGTTGTAAAAATTCCTCATTCTGCTGATGATATTTATGTGAGTAATGTCAGTGCAACTAAAACACGAAATTTTAGCGCCAGTTTGATTCCATCATCTGATGAAATTCCTGTTAAATATAAACCATTGTTGAAAAAGAAAATCGGTCCTGACAATTATATAAATACAATTTTGACACGAAAAGTCCCAGCTAACGAAATGAGTTATGAATTTCCAACTTTTTCAAATCAGACTAATAGTAAGAATTATTGTGTATCTTATTTTGAATTATCGTATGTATAATTATAAATATGGGTCTAAAGACTGTTTTATTTTTGTTATTTAAACAGGTGGAAATGAAATAGAATTTCAAAGATATCATCGTCCGTTAACTCGCACTCTTTCAAATGGAAATAGGTATAAAAGTACTAATAGTCCCAATACCCAAGGTGAGCCATCAACATCAAACCTCACTCGAATGCATCGCAGTCCTCCTGCTTCTGGCACCTCAACGCGAAGTGCTTCACCGTTGGATCAACTTTCATCGTCAGAGCCTGGTTCTCCAATACCACAAACGAAAACTGTTTCGCGTCCTCAACCTAGACTTTTAACTCGAATAGCTGCTTCAACATTTCCCTCGTCACAACAACAAAATAACTTAGTATGTCCCCCGACACCAACACATCATGCCCGCAAGAATCGAAGCACCAACGAAAATGTAAAAGAGCTGGTTGATGTTCAAATTGAAAATCGTGATATTTCAACAGATGTTGTTCATATTTCAAGTACTCGTTTACCTTCGATACCAGAAAGAAGTCGCACAATAATTGCCGATTCTGCTGTTGATCAAATTTGTGACCCTTTGCCTCCGGCATGGGAAGCACGAATGGATAGTCACGGACGAATTTTTTATATCGACCACACAACTCGAACTACTAGTTGGCAACGCCCAGCGAATTCTAATGGTTTTGCCAATAATATACCAAGAGAGCAGCATCGACAACAATTAGATCGTCGATATCAATCAATTCGGAGAACTATAACTAGTGAAAATAGAAATCTTGATCCTAATCGAAATTTTATAATTTCGGCTGAAACAGCAGTACTTGGAACACACCCAGCTGTCTTAATGTTATGCCGTCCAGATTTCTATTCTTTTCTTCATGCCAGCGAGGAAGCTCTTTCTATTTATAATAGAAATGCTCATTTAAAGCATATGATAATAAGAATTAGACGGGATCCGAATTCGTTTCAACGTTATCAATACAATAAAGATTTAGTTGGTTTAGTGAATTGTTTTGCCCAAACTAATAAAGATATTCCATCTGGTTGGGAGACAAAACTTGACCAATCCGGAAAGCAATTCTTCATTGATCATGCTAATAGGAAGACAACATTCATGGATCCACGTTTGCCAATTAGTCCAAGAATCAGACATCGTTTATCACAAAACGATAATTATATTGATGTAGCTCCAATTCCACCGCCAAGGCCATTCTCATCACTACCACGGACTTCAAATTTAGAAGTTCCTGAAGTTCCAGTTGCCTATAATGAAAAGGTAAGAAACATCGATTATTGTGACGCCTCGTAGCATTAAAGAGATGATTTCAAATTCTTTCACAATGTTGGCATTTATGTTATAGTTTCAAATCTGAAATTTGGATTCGTGTACTAATTAACTATTTTTTTTCCGAATTGCCGGAACTATTCGATAGTTCTAACATTCCATCGGACATGATAAAGCATCAATCATGTGCAAACGAGAGCAAGTGAAATTATTAGTTGGATTTTTATAGTCTTTTGTGAGAAAATCCTTAAGAAAATGACTTGATCTGCCGATTGCTAGTTCTTAGTCTTTTTATTTGTTTTAACTTAAATTCTTTGTTGATGATTCAATAGAAAAATTATGCTTTTCGTTTTGTGGCAGGTAATTGCTTTTCTTCGACAACCCAATATACTAGAAATTTTGAAGGAACGTCATGGTCAAGTTACATTATCAAGATCTTTACGGGAAAAAATTAATATTCTAAGAGTTGAAGGTGCTCCTGCATTGGAAAGGCTTGGACACGATTTACAATTGACTATATTGTTAAGGTATGTATTTTTTTTTATTAAGTTTCACCAATCATTTTTAATTTAAATGTTGTCTATCTACATGCATATAAAAAATCCATGTCTGTTAATTAACTGGCCCTGGTGATCAGATTGTCACGAAATTCGTCCACTTTTTTTTTTTTTCAAATTCATATAAATAATTTTTTAAATGAATTGGTATACTTTTGGTTGGCGTACGCAATATCGATAGAAAATAAAATAAAATAGAAACCAATAAACATTTTTATAAATCCAAAAAAAAAATTGGTAAGAACCGATGGATTTTTTTTTATTGATATAAAATACTCATTATTTTTCAATCCTGGAATCAAATTGAATTTCTTCCAAAAAAAAAGTTTTACGAGATATTTTTCATTAATTTTGCTTGTAAAATTAGGTGTGTTAGGTACCTAAAATCAAATGCCACTTTTTTTTTTTCAAATTCATATAAATAATTTTTTAAATGAATTGGTATACTTTTGGTTGGCGTACGCAATATCGATAGAAAATAAAATAAAATAGAAACCAATAAACATTTTTATAAATCCAAAAAAAAAATTGGTAAGAACCGATGGATTTTTTTTTATTTATATAAAATACTCATTATTTTTCAATCCTGGAATCAAATTGAATTTCTTCCAAAAAAAAAGTTTTACGAGATATTTTTCATTAATTTTGCTTGTAAAATTAGGTGTGTTAGGTACCTAAAATCAAATGCCTTTCAAACAAGATTTTTTTGGAAGAGTTATAAAATTTGGATCTCAAGGAACAAGATCTACATATTATTCGAAATCATATTATACAGAAACTCAGAGTTGTGTTGACTTTATAGATATCATTTTATTAGAACAAAAAATTCTTATATTAAATAATTCTATTCTACTATGACATTCAATTTTTTTTAAGTATTATACATAATTAAAAATATTCTTATTGCTTTAACAAAATTTTAATACTTTGTTTCTATTTCCTAAAAGAAAACTAAATTCTGTGAAAAAAGCTTTTTACATTTCCGTAAAAATTTCTTGCATAAAACAAAAAAAAAATGTTATTAAAATTACTTCCTAATCAATTTTAATATTTTTTTTGGTTTTGCTTGAATGAGTGCTAAAAAATCAGATCGCAAAACATTTGATTAATATTAATATGCATTTAATTTCCTTTATTTCCCGATTGTCATAATGTGTTTTAATTATATATGTATGTTGTATAAATATGTACATAGAACAAATAAAATACATATTATATAAATATACACAAATAAATATATATAATGTAATTACCAATTAATATTTATTGGAGACGGATTCATTCTAGAATGAACGACAAACTTGATTTTCTTGACTGATTTTGAAGAATTTAAAACTACACGAAAATTGTGCGATTGCAAGTTAGAGAGAAATTATAAAGCCTCTGTAATTTTTTTTTGATAACCCTTCTTCAATTTACCGTCTTTTTTTTAAACAAAATTTGAAAAAAAAAAAAATTTATTTTTTAAAATTATAATTTTAATAGCACTCACTTTTAAGCTTTCGTCTACGCTTATTTTTTGGCAATAATATTGGAATGTTCTTAAACCAATAAACGGCAACATATAATTCTTTATAATTCTTTTAATTAATTGTGAATATCTTTACTGAAAAAATGTTATCATACTGTGGAATTGTAGTCTTTATAGAAGATACAGCTCGTTTTTCGGGTCTTAGATACATTTCACACCTCTTCTATCTGCGACTCTAAAGGAAATTAAAAAAAAATTTCCTTGTGAAACTTTTGTAAATTTGATCCAATTTTAACTCATTTACGTTTACTTGATGTTCAATTTATTTGATGTTGAATTTTTTAGTGGGACTCTCGGGAAATTTTTTACAAGTCACTTTGGACAATTCAGCCTTAATCGCCTATTGTCGAAATCTACCTTTGAGTTTAATTTCATTTTCATCAGGTTGTGGTTTATTATTATAGCGTTCGTCAGAAAAAAGATTTTCAAACTTCCGTAATCAAGTGAATCATAGGACAGTATAATAATATTATATACCAGAATAAAGTTCATTATCAAAACCTTGAAAGCTTTCAATAACGTCGAATAACTGGGTTAAGATTTATTTAATTATGGTAAATTAATTAAATAAAATATTTAAACATATTAAGTAAATATTGAAGTTTGTTTAATGAAAAAAAGGAATAAAATTTTAATTATTAAAACCGTGCTCATGCGTGCATTAAAATAGAAAAACTATTGAATTATTTTCTTGAAGAAGATACATACATAAGTATAATACTATATTAAATTTAAAATTGGAATACTAAAAATTAATATAAGAAGGTTCTTAATAATAATATAAAATACATTTTATTTTTTATTAGGATTAACCGAAATTTTCAATAAAAATAATAATTAATGAGTTGAAACACTGTAATTGTTATGTTTAACATTCAAATTGACAACAAAAGCTTATAAAATTGTGTCGAACTGAAACTCGAACTGAACGTAAGAAAAGAATATTAAAACTAGTTTATTCTCTATAAATCTCCCGAAAATTACATTTAAAGTAATTTGAATAATTGAACTGTCAAATTTCGGTAAAAATTATATGACGTATTTAAACAAGTTTCACTGAAAATTATTTGACGAATATAATCAATATGTCAAATTTAATTTTTACAAATAAATATGTATTTTTTTATTATTACTGTCTTTTGGTTTTTGATAAAATCTGGGTAGTATATTTAATTAAGGTTTTTAATATCAAATTTAATAATTTAATTTAATAATTTTGAATTAAAGCTTCTTGATGTGCTTAAATTAAATTAAAGTATATTAATTCAATATCAATTAAAAATATTGAGAAGAAATATATTGACTATTGAATTTATTAATTTTTTTTTCCAGACTTGAATTGAAATACAGTTTAAGGTTTTTCTTATTTGATAAAGCTTATTTGAAATATTTTAATTTTTTTTTTTTGGAGAAATAGTTAATATCAATTTTTGATTATACGTACAATCCTAATGTACACATTAGTAATTTTTAAATGAATAATGGACATAATATTGTTAAACGAACATTCGAATTATAAAAGGCAACATTTATTTAAAATACTTTTTTTTTTATTAATACATATATAATGTTTATCCTCAAATGTATTACTTGTTTAATGCATTAATCATTCAATTAAAGTTTTTTTTTATTTTGGGCTAATTATAATTAATTAAAATGAACCCTATGTTAAAATTTTATTTTTGATTGTAACGTATTGAAAAAAACTCATGAGAATTTCGTCATAATATTTCTATAATAATCAGTTCAATTTTCTAGCTATGCATTTCTGAGACGTAAAATTATTTTTTATGGTTGGTTCTAAAGTAAACATTTTTTTGTGAATACGATAATACTTTTGAGTTATTTCCAAAAATGAATAATACTGAAGAATTTCTTTAATTTTTTTAATAAAAATAATTCAAATTTAGTTGAATAATGATCTAATTATTGGAATTAGTCAGAATCAAAAAAAATTAGTAATAATGTATCATTCAGAAAATATTAAGTCACAAACTTGTTTTATTTTCATTTTTTCCTTAGTTATAATTAGATTTTTTCAAATTGCATTTCAGCTATTATTCAGAATAATTAAAGTAAAAATTTCAATCGAAAATTTTTAAATCAATTACTTATATTTGATAAATTGACCCTACAGACTGTTTGACAATTTATTTAAATAAATAAAAAATTATAATTTAATGAAGACATAAGCCGGAAAATTTTAAAAAGTTTTAGATGAATATTAGCAAAAGAGTAGGTACTTTAATTAGTTTCGTAAATATTTTTTTACTCATATAAATAATTCAAGCTTGCAATATTTTCTTGAATTGATTGTCATGAAAAAAAAAGGCTTTTTCAGATTTATCAAAATATTATTGAATTTAAATAAGCACTCTTTTTAACTACAATATTACTACACAGTTCAAATAATAAATTCTGAAAGGTTAAAAAAATTTAAAACTCAATATTCAACTCGACACAGAGATAATTTGGAGCTACAAAATTTATATTTAATTTGTAGTATGTATTAGATCAGTGGTTCTTATTCTTTTCGGGATTCTAAGCTGAATCTTCAAGGTTTCCATCCTTAGTAGATTACTTGTTCGCTAATTGAATTTCAGTCTCTGCACATAAAATATTTATAAAGTTCAATCCATACTTATTTGTTTATTAAAGGGTTTTCAAATCTTTTCCTTATCTTATCTCTTATTAATGTTAATTAAAATTAAAGTATTAAATAAATTAAGCTTACAAACGGTTGTCTTTAATGATTAACAAATAATGGATGATTAACAAGTAATAGTTTATTATAAAATAATGAATAACTTCTTAACCATGCGAACTTATTATATCAAGTCATAACGCATACGTAATACTTATATATTAGAAAATATTAAAAATGGAAATCATTTGCTAATGTTTACTGCACCTTTGTTTCTTATAAGAAAATTATTTTTCAAACAATTGATTCATCATATTTTTTCATGTTGAAGTTATTAATTATTTTAATTTCACTTAGTTTCATCATAAATCTACATAGTAATGTTTAATTTTCGTGATCAATAATAATAATTCATACATAATTATTATATTATACAAATTTTATGTAAAATATAGAATTGTATTTTTAATGTACGCTACTTTTCTTCCAAACAAACGATAAGCTTTAATATAGAACTAGACTTTCCTTTTAAAAGCTTTGATTAAAAACCGAAAAAAAAGTATATAAAAACAAACTGTCGTCCATAATAATCAACATTATAAAATTATAATTAAATTTTTGAAGTTTTAAATTAACTTCATTTTTTTTCTACAATATTTTCTACACTAACTGATGTTATAAATATAAGAACCAAGAGTATGTAGTCAGCAATAATACAATTACATCATTGTTTTTGAATAAAAATTTTATTCTTCGGTATTTTGTTTAATAAAAATAAATTCTTTATTTATAAGATTTTTATTCATTTGTAATATTTATTTTCCAAATTAGAAGTTGGATTTAATATAAACACTAAACAAAATAAAAAAAAACAAAAACTTAAAAAATTTGATTAATGAAAATTTCATATTTTTGTATGACGCGACCACGAGTATTTTGTAGATTTTTTAGTGAAAAGAAAGTCTGAGTACAAAACATAAGAGTTTATGATACAGCAATTACCAGAATTTATGGAATATAATTTAATTTTCGAAAATCTGGTACTTTTAAGAGAAGGTACTTTATGTTAACTATTGGGGATGATTGACTATATAATCGCATGGTTTCTGTATTTGTGTTTACGCTAATGTTTTTGTTAATCTTTTTCTTTATTTATTTCTTCAATTTATGTACAAAAAATTAAAAGTATAATATTTATAAACTACAAGGCCTCGTTACAAATATCTAATGGGAGGTATAGGCCTATAAAGGTTTACGTCTATGTTAATAATGTTTAAGTTTATGTTTATAGGTTTATGTTTATACGTATGTTTAAGTTTATGTTTATTATTTATATGTTTATTATTTATATGTTTATATTTATGTTTATAATTTGCTTATTTATTTTTTTTTTTTTAAGAATGTTAGAAATATTATTTCAATTTGTAATTTATTGATAAATCAAACATTGAACTTTAAAAATAACTATAGAAAACAATAATTTCAATTATCATTGGTAATTATTCTCACATTTTTATTCACCAGTACTACAGTAAATTACTTATGCAAAAATAACAAAGTTGATCTTTCGAATTTTTTTGTTTCTTATAGGCCCTTATGTTTGAAATTTGATAGGTTCTACATTTTTTTATATTTAAAAATAGTATACTCCAAATTAAATTCGTCATAAATTAATTTCTTATAAGAAAGATTTAAAGTTTGAGAAAAAAAAACAATAGATTGTTAGATAAATTTTTCTACTTTTAAGATAAAATTGTATCAAACGTCAATTCTTTTCTTTCAAACAACAGTTTGTTCCGAATTCTGAAAAAAAAAAATTGTTTGAATCTCTATAAATGATAGTAATGAGTTTTAATTACAAAAATTTTAAAAACATAAAGATTCGTCTTTCAACGTTAGGTTGTATGTTTGTTCTAGATAGTGACATAGTGTCAATTATGAAATTTGACCATATCGTTTCTTAACGTCAAAATTAATGAATTCATATTCTAAAAAAACTAATTAGGATTTTAACTTGTTTACTTTTTAATAAAACAATAATTAGTTTCATTAGAAATAAAAAAAGGGTTCTTAAAACTAAAAACTCAGTAAATAAGTGATACATGTATGGATAATTTATTTATTATACATTCGTAGTTGGTAGTTATAAAGTATATAAAGTATATTTAATTTAAATTTTAAATACTTTTATCATTTTTAAAAGAAAATGAAAGTTTCGACCCGCTATCGTTATAAAATTTATGGCGTGAATAATTTTACACTACTGCTTATTTTAATCAACCGCAATATTTTTCGTGAAATAAATTTTTAATATGGCCATATGGAAATCCAAATAATACTATGAAACGATAAATTGAAATCAAAACATAAACATTAATGATTCATAAGGAAATTATTATCACAATAATATTCAATTTTTAAAACTTATTCTGTACAGAGAATTTGATATTCATATAATAATAACCGAAGAGAAATAAATTGATAGAACATGAGCTAAACACATTTCAGGTTTTATATGTTATACCATGTTCGCGTCTAAAAATATTTCCGTAAAAAAAAGTGTAAAAATAATTTCCTAAGTCGAGAAGTGGAAAGAATTTGACAGTTCTGGAAAAAAATAGGTCTGTACAACGTATATAATACAAATACTATAATACTAGTGAAGTTTCGTATTTAAAATTAAAGATAATAATTTTTTAATTGTATTTTAATTGGATTTTTTGTTTCTATAAACAATAAACAAACGTATAAGTAGTTGATTTGAATGAACAAATTTCAAACAGTCTAAAAATCTCGCGAGTACCAATATTTTCAGTTAATAAACATTAAACTTATTCGTGTATGCGCAAGTTATTATTAATTTTATAGCTAATGAACTATTTAATGTTAAACAAAATTTTAAAGTTGTTAAAAGTGATATACAAATGTTTGCAAATAAAAAAAAACTTCGCTTAAAAAGTTCTTAAATTTGAGAATGAAAACTTTTTATGTTTTGTATTTATAAAATAAACTTTTTTATTTTCGCAGTCTTTCATTGATTGTTGTCGATTAAGTAACCAAAACGGTTAATAATTAAAAAAAATATTATTTATTGTTATAATTTTTATGTGAAGAAAATTAAAAAAAAAAAAAAATTAATTATATTAAATTATAAATAAATGCAAATTGAATTTAATAAAAGTTTAAAACTTAACTGTTAAAAACTTCCTTTAATGAAATATACAAAAAAATAGTGGCAAACCATAATTTATAAAAAATAATAATGTCATGATTTTTAAAGTACAAAAAGAAACTAAATTAAAAATTTTTTATCTATCTAAAACCGATCAAAGAAAGCTCTTTCATTTGTTCTATCTGTTCCATTTAACTGGCAGATAATAAGAACTATAGTGAAATTTGATGGAGCTATCTATATAAAAACGTCGACATAATATTGAATAAATCTTGAAATTTTATTTGTTGATATTTTTAGGGCTTAAAATAAGTTTTCAATTTATTTTAGTATTCAGGACACTCATTACCTGGTAGATAAAATTAATTTTGACAGCTCAACGATTGTATCAAAGAAAAACTACTTAAAACCAAGACCAGCTCAAGTGGACAACCGCAAAAGTTCATATACTAACTTCATTCTGAAGAGACGAACTCACGATCGACGACGGTTCAATTTTTTCGAGTTATTTTGCTCTTTAAATAATACATTATCTAATGAATTTGGTTTTTTTTTCTGTAAGCCCCAACTAATACAGTTTCTCAAAATTTTTTTGAAGTTCTAATTTTAAGTTTTTATTTCATTCATTATTTTCTGTACTGATGAAGTTGGCATTTGAAATTAAAAATCAGGTGCTTTGTTATGAAAATCTCACGAAAATCTTATTTTCATATGATAAAATTCATTTATATATAGTACATATAAGTCGAATTTTTACGACCGGTCGTAATTCATAATAATTGCACATATATTTCTTAATTTTTCAATAATTCTAATATTTTAGGAATTAGTTGTAATTTTTTTTTTTGATATACAAATAAATATAAAATTTATAAATAAAAAAGCAATAAAATTTTATAAATTTCCTAATTGAATATAATATAATTACTTTCGAGTTTCATTACTGTCTTACTAATAAAAATTAAATTTAAGCGCTTCCAGATGAATAAATACAGTAAATAAATAAATTTGTCAATAATTTGAGTTCTGATATTCCAATTAAGTATGAAATGTTTCTATTTTACATATGATATATGAATGTAATGCCGATAAGAATTTAAAAATAAAAATTTTATCAAAACCATATAAAAAACAATAAGGGAAGAAATTATAAAACGGCATGAAGTAATTAGAAAAAATTTAAATTTAAAATAAGTAATAATAAAAAAACAATTAAATTTTTCTACAAAAAGTTAACACCAATTATACATAAGCTGTTTTGTATATATAAGTTTAAGCTAAATGTCAGAATGATCTACATCTATAAATGTCACAAATTTTAATAAGCTGTGAAAAATTAAACTTACATTTTAAAATTGAAAAATTCCAAAAATGTAATCATAGAAAATAACAAATTTTAAAGAGAATGGGTATTCTATCAAAAGCATGCTACGTAGTCTACGCTGTGTAAGTTTATTATTTTTTGTAGTTTTAATACAATGTTTCTATCATATCTATTTTTAAAAATTTTAATTGCATATATTGATTGATTTTATGTGACCAATTTTATTTTCATGCCCAGCCATTATTTTCTATATTAAATTTTTATTATTTATATAAATTTTATTATAGGTAATCCAGTTCCAGTTAAGTTTTTACACAATCTAGATTCAGGATCAGAATCAGAATTTTGAGCCAGAGTTTAGCATCGTAATTTAGCGCTAGCATCTTAGCATTTTAACGTAAATTAGAATAACAGAATATTGACTTCTGTAATTTTCTCAATTGTAAAATTTAGTCACCACGGTCAAATCAAAAAGTCGTTAGATTTTATGAATTTAAAAATATATATTTTTTTTACTATTATTAAAACATAATTTTTAAAAACTTTGAAATTCTCGCACTTTATCGATTCTGCCAGATAGCAGTATTTTGTCTCTAAATTCTGTTGCTCTTAATTCTGGGATTATGATTCTATTTTATGTAAAAAACTTACCTTAAAGCATTTATTAATCTATTAAATAATTTTCTTCGAAACCCCTGTTCGAATTCTTGTATTCAATCCCAATCTAATCATTTTTTAAGTTCCTCTAATCGATATCTGTCTTCGCAGAACACTAATTTTGAACGGAATTCATTAAAACTTGTAACAAAAAATGTAAAATATATAAATTTGATATGAAATTTATTTTATTCGGAGCTGATTCGGAGCCTCTAACTTCCAAACCCAAAATCGCAGAATCCCGTCCTTTATCGAGGCGAAAGTGAACGATATCCGAAATCCCCGCACCCAATCCAAAAATTGAGGTCAAACCATTTGTTTAAGTTCCTCTAATCGACATCTATCTACACAATAATTTTCATTATAGTCTATTGAAATTTTTGAAACAAATTGAAGTATATAAATTTTATATGAAAGTTATTTAGACTCTTGGCCGGTTGAGAGGCTCGAACTCCCAAACCGTATTATTTTGAATCTCATCCTTTAACCAAGATTAAAGTGAGACTGTGCATATTTTTGTATTCGAAGAACTAAATTGTGTAATTCATTAGCTATAATCGCCTTATAGTCCCCTTTTTCATATTTTTGATAGAAAAAGTAAAAAAAATAACTTTCTTTGATTGGAACAAAGCTTGAAATCGATCCTTTTTTTTTTTTTGTTCTTACCCATAATTCGAATTTTCAATTTTTTAAATTGTTAGAAATATAAATTAAAAAAAAAAAAACAAAATTTAAAATCATAATATTTAAAAAAAAAAAAAAATCTTTTTTCAATTTAGGAAGAATAATTTTAATCCATTAATTTTTATTACATAACATAATAAATAAATATCACTTAATAATTGTTTTGTTCCTAATACTATTAAGAACATTTTTATTATTATCATTATGAATGGAAATAGATTTTTTAATTTTTTTCCCAAAAAAAAAATATATATTTAATATCTATATTATTAACTACGTATGATTATTACTTGCAGTTCTCAATTTTTACTACTTTTATTATTTAAAATTAATTTTGTTCTAGATTGGTTTTTTTTTTTTTTTTGTTTTTTTGGGGCTTTTCAATATTTATAATTGAAGAATAAATTCTTAACTGACGTATTGAGTAAAAAAAAAAAAATTCAAATTATTTATATAGCAATAATATATTGTATAATAATTGAATTAACCTTGAATAAATGATTTGGGAAGAAAAATTTGCATTATTTTGAAATTAAAAATTAATTATTTTTAATTACTGCTAAAGGATAACATTTAGTCGTATGATATTAAACGCAATTATTAGTTATAATTATTATTAATTTTGAAAATTGAATTTTGCATACAATTATAATTTTGTTTTTTCCACGAAATTTTTCCTAAAATACTAATATTACTAGACATTGAGGCATTTATTAAGCATATATAAATGTTTGTGAAGAAGGGTTAAGTTTTTTTTAATGAGCAATCATCAAAATGTTATTAAAGAAATTTCGATATTCCATAATCCTTATGTATAAAATATATAAAAAAAAAATGTACCATCTTCATCATAAATCACTGTTATAGTTTTGAATTTTGTGAGTTGAAGCTTTGTGGAGTAACATAGGAAAAACTTTATATTAGGATTTCGCATTTAAATTTAGAGGTCACGCACGAAATTATAATAGCTCAAACTATATTTTAATATGTGAGTACTATTTATTCCCATGATATAAATTTATAATTTTATTTGTTCAACTCGTCAGTTTTTTTTTTACTGTTTATAGCTTAAAATTATGAACTTTACAACAGTAGCTCAGATTAGACTACTAGTACTATTTTTTTTAACTGCGTATTCGAATACAAAATAGGACGCCAGAAAAAACATTTTAATAAATCATTTGATAAAATAGTTCAAACAAGTTTTAAAGTAAAATAAAATAGAAAAAAAAAATTATCTTAATTCAAGTTATTATCAAATTCAGTAGAAGAAGAAGAAGAAATTTTTGTTATTCCGAAAAAACAGGATCATATTTTGAAGATTGAGAGCGAACCATATATTTTCATGCAAATAGAATGTCTTTTTTGTTAAAGTGGACATCTGTAAATCTTAACTATTTTAAGCATGAATTTAATTGTAAAATCTTATAAAATAATATATGAAAAATTCATAGTTCATTTGAGCACTTAATTACTTTTTTATTTATTTTTCAAACAATTTCAAAAATAATTATACTACTAAAGCATAAAGAAATGGAAAATTAATAAAATCAATGTTACAGTTGCTTTAATTTATTATATTTTAATTATTATGTAGTTCTGACTTTTTTTGATATGTTAATCGTTTTAATGATGTATAAAAAATAAATAAATATTACAATGGGTAGATAGAATTAGGTACAGATTGTAAAACTAACTGCTTAGCGCGCAAATAAATATAATTTTGACTTACGTGACAATGATTCTTTTTGACTTAAATTGGCGACTTATTTTACGAAAGCAAAACAATATTTTAATATTATATAGTAATGAATAACAAATTTTTTAGTATGGGGTGGGTTTTACTTTTTACTATACATATGCATTGCTATTTTTGTTCATCCCACTCAAAAAAAATTGACGAACAATACTCATTATTTCATAATTTTCGAAAGTAAATAAAATAAACTTACAATATCTTTACGATTGAAGAAAAAGTGTAATATGTTTAATATATATATTAAGCCGTTTGTAGTTTGTACATGTATATAACGAATTATGTTCTAAGTATTTTAATAAAGGACATAATGGAATTAATGTTTTACTTTGGATAAGGAATTATTCACTTCTCTTAGTTTTCCTGTCTTTATCATATGAATTCGTCGAAAGCTCAATAACATAACATAACTAGTTATCTAATTTAACGCTTCTGGTTCTATTTAAATTAATTTTGTTGTATGATGTATATACGAATATTCTATATTTACAACTACTAAACTTGGATTTCGTTCCAATTATAAACGAATCGAATAGAATGTTCAGAAATACATTATTATCTTAATTTAATTTTTAGAAAGAATGTCGTAAAGGATTTTACACAATATTAGTAGAGGTATAAATTACAATTTATACATTAGGTTTTTATTATATCAATTAGAGTTGATTATCATCAATAAAAATTTCTAATTTTATTTTATTTCAGGATCTTTTACATATAATTTATACAATATATAATCGATCTTATTAACTATTTTTATTTATTTATTTATTTTTTTTTCAATTCTACCTTTTCACTTTTTCAGTCTTTTTGAACAAGAGATTATGAGCTATGTTCCTATCGAGGATAGAAGTCCACAAGGTAGCCCAACTTTAAATAATTCACGCATGCCTCAGAGAGCTCCACCACCATTTCGAAGGGATTTTGAGGCTAAACTTCGAGGATTTTATCGAAAATTAGAATCGAAGGGTTATGGTCAAGGACCTCATAAATTAAAGTACAAATATTTCAAACACATATTGAACATACAGATATTGAACATAAATATAAAAAAAAATGTTTTATTTTCAGGCTACATATTCGGCGATCGCATCTTTTAGAAGACGCATTTCGTAGAATAATGTCTGCCAATAAAAAGGATTTACAACGAGGTCGTCTTGCTGTAGTATGGGACACTGAAGAAGGTTTGGATTATGGTGGTCCATCAAGGTAGTTATAAAAAAAAATTTAATTGCTAATTTACGAGAACTTAAAATGAACTCATGAAAATATTATTATAATTTTATTTTCAGAGAATTTTTCTTTTTGCTTTCTCGAGAACTTTTCAATCCTTATTATGGCTTATTTGAATATTCAGCTAATGATACTTACACTGTTCAAGTTTCACCATTATCAGCATTTGTAGATAACTGCCATGATTGGTTTCGCTTTAGTGGAAGAGTTTTAGGGCTTGCTCTAGTTCATCAGTATTTATTGGATGCTTTTTTCACTAGACCATTTTATAAAGCACTTCTTAGACTTCCAGTAGCATTAAGTGATTTAGGTAAGCAACAAAAAGTATTAAAAAAATAAAAATTAAATAGAATTTTATTTTCAGAATCTTTAGATAACGAGTTTCACCAGTCTCTTCAATGGATTCGTGATAATGACATCGGTTCTGGTAATGATTTAGGCTTAACATTTTGTGTAACAGAAGAATTATTGGGCCGGATAGTTGAACGTGAGTTGAAGCCGGGTGGTAAAAACATAATTGTTAACGAAAAAAATAAAAAAGAATATGTTGAACGAATGATAAAATGGCGATTAGAACGTGGGGTTCAGGAACAAACAGAATCATTAGTAAGAGGATTTTATGAAGTAGTAGATGCACGATTAGTTTCAGTTTTTGATGCACGTGAATTAGAATTAGTTACTGCAGGTACTGCTGAAATTGATATGAATGTGATTAACGATTGGCGTCTGAATACCGAATATAGAAGTGGTTATCACGAAAATCATCAAGTAATTATTTGGTTTTGGCAAGTTATCGAAAAATTTACGAATGAACAACGTTTACGATTATTACAATTTGTCACCGGAACATCAAGTATGCCATTTGAAGGATTCGCTGCTTTACGAGGCTCTACAGGACCTCGTAGATTTTGTATCGAAAAATGGGGTAAAATTAACGCATTACCAAGAGCGCACACATGTTTTAATCGATTAGACTTACCTCCATATCCAACGCCAGAAATTTTATATGAAAAACTTTTATTAGCAGTAGAAGAGACAAACACATTTGGCATTGAGTAAATGTTTAGACATTTAGAATTAAAATTTAGTAGACAAAAGCTTTTGCATTTTTACACAGGCGTTAAAAATTTTTTCTGGACTGCAAACCAGAAATTCGAAATACAATTTATTCGTAAACGTTTATAGTAGGATTTTTAAATTCGGAATTTTTGTTAAAAAAAATAATTGCAAATCAAAATTTTCATTTTAAGTCTAAGAATTTTTACTTAGTATTGTGAAGTGAAAAACTATTTTTGAATTCGATTTTAAAGTTCGCAACTACTGTTAATAGTTTTTAAATTTTTTCTATTTAGTATTACTTTATTTCTTTTATTATTTGATTTGTTGTAAATATTCATATTATTATAGATTTTGTTTTTATATTTTTGAAATAATCTGTGATTATATTCGATTAGGATGATATATTTGAGTACAGCTCTAATTTTTTTTTAAATAAATTGAATTTAGTTTGCCATTACCAAAAGTTAAAAAAAATATGGTTTTGCATATTCTTTTTTGGTAATTTATGGTTTATGTATGAAGACTATTTTTGAATTTAACTTAATTTCGAATAAATTAAAAATTATATTTATAGCTAAGTTGTCTCTAAACAAGACAATTTAGGAATATCTGTAATATTTCTAAAGAATATTTAAAATCCACAAATGTTTTTGATTAGAATTATTTTTTAATTGATATAAAGTTGATATTTTTATGGAAAACAAAAACATGTCTTTGAAAAACCAAAATATATAATTTAGACTTTTAAAATGCAACAAAATTGCAATTCTAAATTGATTAAATTTATTATGTGCAGTTATTTTAGTTAAGATTTTAATTACAATTTTTTGTCTCGGATTTTTTTAAAATTTTATTTTTTATACATAAAATATAAGTTCGCTTTAATGTACTGTACTTAGTATTAAGACTAGTATTTTAGATTTTTTTTTCCTAATTTATCAATATTTGATATTCAATGTAATAATAGCGAAATTATTTAAATTTTATCTTCGTTGTACCTTTAATTATATTATGAAAATATAGTTATGCATATTTATTTAATAAAATTAGTTATAAATATTTTATTGTAATTTAATTGGATATTTGAAGAAAATAAATGAAGTTAAGAAATCTTAAAAAGCTCATGGTTACTTTACGAACTCTTTCTCAGGATTAATACTCAGGAAATAATTTCAGTAATAATACTCAGGAAATAACCTCGATGTAATGCTAAAGTTGTTCATTCTTCTAAAAATTATACCTATGTTTATGCATAGTCAAATAAAATAATATTAGTGCTGAAATTTGAAATGCAAAAAATAAAAACAATAATTTTTCTTCAGCAAATCAACTTTTTTATTTTGTTTGTTTTTACTTTTATGTAATTTTTAATTTTTGTAGATTTTTTTTATTTGATTTTTAATTCAACGTTTGTTCAATAATTAATATACATTTAAGATTAAGTTATAATTAATAATTATACATAAAAAATATTATTATTAATTTGACAACTAAAAAGAATAAATATAAAAAAAAGTCTTGCTTAGAATTATTTTAAAATCTATTTTTGAAAATAATTTTTTTTTATCAAAAAAAAAAGAATTTCTAAGAAAAATTGGTACAAAAATTCTTAATAACTGAAGTATGTATTTCTTTTTAAAAGCTGATATTTTTTTGAAGCTAAATATTATAGATTTTAAATATTGTCAGACTTCCTTGCTTATTGTCAGCTTTAACCGTTTCTGTTTTAATTAAAGACAAAAATTTTCCATATTCTATTATGATAAAATGAAATCTCGGTTTTTATAAAAATTAAAATTATTTAAATTTATAATAGTTTATCAAGCTTTATTATACTTTATTTGTATGCAAATTGAATCAAAAGCCAAATTATCTCGTTAATTTCAATAATATATACATAATAAAAATAATTAGGTATGAAGTTTTATTAAAGCATTATGTTTTATATTAAAGCATTTAAAAATAATTCTTCTATTATCGACGCAAAATTTTATGTCTTCATCAAGAGGTCTACTATTGTCAATATACCTTGTAATTTCTTCAATATAATATTATATAGATGTACAAGACGTATTCTAAAATTTCTAATAGTTTTATCAGTCAAATTATATCCCATAAAATTTAAACAATTGGAAAAAGTATCGCTAAAAATATCATGCCGATGAAATATTTTCATCATCTAATCAAAATTTAGATTTCTATGAAGATCTCAAAAATTAAGTTAAAAAAAACCGTACAAAGTTTAAATGTAAGTTTAAATGTCATTTCTTATTTCTAAAGTAAAGATTTTCTAATATTACAATAAAATATCTCTCAATTATAAAAAACCTTTTTTAATTAGAAACTTTTCCTTGAGAAAAATAATTGTATCTAAATTTAAAAAAATGTACTCGATATAATGAATGATTCTAATAGCATAAAGTTTTACTTTAAATATTATCGCAGAAATGGGATATGTATCTAACTATTAACTATTAAAATATGTTTTTACAAATTATAAAAGTTTTCTTGAATTTTTTATGATTTTTAATAACATTCGCATCAAAATTTACTTATTCCAACTAAAACAAAAAAAACAAAAATGAAACATTTGCAAAACAGAATGCATTCACAATAAAGTAATTTTAAAATAATTGATATTTTTTTGATATATTTTTATTTTGTTGACGACAAAATTGCGTTTGTCGCTTTTTTATTTAATATTCTCGATAATTTTGTTTCTGAAAAACATTGAAAAAAGTTTCGATTAAAAAACGTTTTAATTTGAATTGATGATTAAAGCTATTTTAAAAATTGTTAAATTGTTTTTAGAATCTTATGAAATCAAATTGTATAACGATTTGTAATATTTTTTTGTATTATTTTTTGTCACTTTTTTTCTACATTAAATCCATTTTTTTAAATATATTATATAACTTTTACATTCACAATAATTTATCTAAATTTTAAAAGACACAATTTTGATAATTGTTTTAACAACATTTCTGATTTATGATTTCTTTTGTATAAGTATTCCATTTATATATTTAATAAAATAGTTATTACGTAGCCAATAAGTTGAACCAAGTCATTAAAGTATGAGTTTTGAGAATAGAAACCTACACTTACAAACCATTACATGATAAAAAAAACTTATTTCAATGAATTGTTGCATTAACAAAAAAAATTAAAACTTTCAAGATTCCGCTAACGAAGTACCAAATAATAACAATCATATTTTTTTATTATTATTTATGTTCATATTAATTCTAAGAAACTCAACTTTTACACTTTCTCTAACTGTTATGCCTTAAAAACATTTTAAGAAGTTCAAATAATATGCATAAAGCATAGAAAACACTGTCAGTTTTGAAATATGGACAATAAAAAATTATACTATGTTTCTTATATTTATCTTTTTCCATTCTGTTCACTCAGACTCTAATGAATATAGTTAGTTGAATTCGAAATCTTATTGACAATATTATCTAATAAATTAACCATCTATCACTTCTAATTTTACACACATATCGTATATTTTTTATTAATTTTTAATTATTTTTAGATATATTATTATTTTTTAGACAAAAAATATTATCAACACCATTTAGAACTTTATTCAAATTTAACGCCATCTATTATGTTTTAAACTTTAAGGTTTTTTTCTTTTTCATAAATATATGTATGTACAAAACACTTATATTAGACAATTCATTAGAGTTGCCTTAACTTACTTTAATTTATTTCACCAAGAGTTAAATTTTTAGTTGAAAGAAAATTTGAAATATTTAATTAATTTTATCCTAAAAAAAATTACTGGAACATGTGAAACGCTACACTGTAAAAATGTACTTATTTCCTCTTTTCCGTAATTGGCAGGGAACGAAGCATTTTGAAATCAGTTCTTTTAGAGAACACATAAATTTCTTTTATATTTTTTTTGTGTTGTAAAACGGATGGAATTAAATTATTATTAAAAGTTAAAAAATTACTGAAGAGGCAATGTTTAATTGTAATATATGCTTACTTTTATATAAAATAAATTTTTTGACTTAATTAAAATTATGGTACACCTATCCCCGATTTACACGGTGCTCATTTTAACGTTTTAGAACTTACATGGTTTTTTAAATAAAAAAAAAATGCTCAAAAGACAAGTATTTATATATGTATATGTATGTTAGAATAAAATCAAGATTTAACACCTAATTATTCATTTTTAACATTTTAAATATACTATATATATTTTTATGTATACAATTTAACCAAAAAATAAATAATTAAAAAAATTATTATATTTCTAATTCAAAAGCAAAGCATATTTATGGTTGTTTTCGATTTACACGGTAGCCCGTGCAAAAAAATTTCATGTTCGATTTGCGCGGTTGTTTAAGGAACGTCAATACCGTGTACAGGTGTATATAATTTTTCTGAATAAAGCACGCTTAGACTGAAAATGGAAACGAAAGTTTATTGAAAGTTTATGAAAATGGAAACGAAAGTTTATTGAATAAAATTGAATTTTTCTCTACGAACGTAAATCCGTAAATTTAATTAAGTTTTCATTTTATGTTTACAGCTGATGTGAATTTTCTTTTTTGATAGTTACCAATATTGTAGGAATGAAAGTTTAGCCGATATAATTTTGACATGAGCGTTCATATTTTTTTACCTTTCTTCCAATTTTCTTTTTAAATTTCTTTTTCTTGAAAAACATATTTTTTTCATTAAAAATTTTTATAAAACTGTAGGTATATTATGATATAATTAAATTCATGACTTCATTTTTATATAGTCGCGGACTCTACAAAATTAGAAATACACATTTAATAAATTCGTTTTTAATTAATAATAAAAATAGTAAATAATTTTATCTGAAATTTTTTTATTTTCAAGTTTTTGGCAAAAAAAAAGTTGTTCGTTTCCGTCATAAACTGCTTAACACAGAATCAAAAATTACACACACATAATTCAAGACTGAGGCTTGATATTTTATTGTTAATAATGAGGTTTGCATGACTGAGTAAAATCATCACTAAAATCACCGATATCAACTATATATTATGTAGTACTTCACAGTATATTATTTATATACATTTTTTTATTAATTTATTTTTTTTAATTAAAATAACAATTATTATTACAATAAATAATTTTATTAAATATTATTTTATTGCAATTATTGACTCTAATTGTATAATTTTTTATTTACTGACGTTTTGTAAATTTTTCAGCGTTTAATAAGATTTCTTTTAGTTTTTCAATTCACAATTTGTGGTCTTAAAATATTTTATCTGATTTTAAGATGGAAATAATTGATCCGATTTTAAGATTATGTTTGAGATATTCTTAAATTCAGTCTTAAAATTTTTTTTTCTTTAAATTTTATTTAATTGACAATATTCAAATCAAGTGTTTCTGTGTTGGTCTACAGGTAAGTTCGTAATTCAGAAAATATTTCTGCTACAACGTCTTACGATCTAATTGCTTTTATTAAAAAAAATTATTGTAATTGTCGCTTAGGAGTAGTATTTAAATCTATGATATAATTGAGAGTTCAAACGTCGTTGCTAACTGAATAAATTCAGTTTAATTTAATAAATTTAAGTATATACTTTTATTAATACATTTAAATTTTTATTTCCTGACTACTGTACGTGAATAAAAAAATTTAAATAAAAGAAAACATATAAACAAAATTATCTTTATTAAATATAATGCTTGCAATGCATCACATATTGTAAATATATTTTATTGTAAAAAAATCATTATTTTTAACAGATATAAGATTAACGCATTCGTATTGCATTATTTTATTTTTGTACCCATACTTTCTTTTTTATTATTCATTATGTTATTAGAACAAGATTCATAATAATTCCTATAATTTTTGTCATGGGACAAGAAAATTCACTTTTAACATTTCACAAATTGTTAAAATTATTGCTTATTATTCTATTTTAAATAATTATTGACCAATAACTTCAAATAAATTCACACGTACTTTAAATATAAATAATTGTTTTAAATATTTTAGAAGAAATAAAAAGCATTTTTATAGAAAAAATTTTAATTTCTATGACACTGGGAAAATGTACTTGATCAAAAATAAGAATTTTGATGAAAATAAATAAGTTTGTACAATTATCGGGTATATGGTTGTATACTACTTATTAATTAAAAAAGCTGGAGAAATAAAGTACTTGAATTTTTATTGTACTTTTCTTTAATTTGCTCAACAAATCAAAAGAACATTTGCCCGATAAAATAAAGAATAGATTTCGTAGAAATAGATATGCCTTAATTTTCGATTTAACTATTAAAAAAGTAAATCGTATTTGATATTTAGTAGTATCTTCATTTTATATTTAAAATTTAAGCTTTTCATTCATACATCTTTGGTTAATTTTTCAATATTAAAAACCATCAAATTCATTTAATTAAAACATTTACCAACCTTGATTTTGGGGATTAATTAAAGATTATCTTAATTAAATACGAATGCATGATCTTAGCTCTAAGAAAATTTTTAAATTAAAAATAAATCTTTAAATTTAAATTAAAATTTATAATTATATTTAATATTAAATAAAAAAAAGAAAATAATGAAGCAATAATAATTTAAAAAAAAAAATTAATAATGTTATTTAATAACAAAGAATCTATCAAAAAACCTCCTTAGCTAACAGATTATACCCTGATCTAGACCTAAATTTTGCGATGTTTTTTGTATTGTGGGTGTTGGTGTGGCTGTGGTTGTTGAGTGCCTGCATCCATTTCGTCGACATGATGTTAAACAGAACACACAGGTAGTTTTGTTTGCAAACGCAGGAGATGAACTATTTTCTAAATCTGCACTTCCATTAACATAATTAGTAGTTCCATTAATGCTTTCTCGTAAGCTAGAAGTTATAAATTTTAATCCATTTGTAAGTAAATCACTAGCCGCATCTTTTGTTGATGATGTGTTTGTATTTTCAATATTCTTTACTACAATGGGACTTAATAATGTTGTTGGAGTGCCATTTTTGCTAAGAAAAATTTCTGTTTCTTTGGGTGGCGAATTGGAAACTATTGAATCAGCTGATGAATCTAATTGAAATTTTTTGACTAATGCTTTAACACTTGTCGGTGAACTAGAATCAGGAGTCTTACGAATAACTTTTGGTGTTGTTGGAGCGTCTGGGAATAAAGTCAAATTATTATTATTTCCTGTCCCATTTGGTGTAGAAGAACTCAAAGTAGAAGAAGAGCAATTTAAACCTTTGACAACTTTTTCTTCATAATAATGTTCGTTTTCATGTATTGGAGACGACGTTATATCACGTCGATTATTATATTTAAAAGAATTAGTTTGATGAATCGAAGAAATACCATTTTGTTGCTGCACATAGGTTGAATTCGTTGCAATTGAAATATTTTCTTTATTATTATCATCACAATTTTCATCGATTTCTTGTATAAAACTGCTATTATTATCTTGAATTTCATGATTCAAAGTGGAATATTTAGTGCAAGTATTTGTTATAGATTTATTAGCTGTATTACTGTAATCCAATGTGTCATTAATTGGCTCCTCAATGTCATTGGTTGTCATTGAAGCATTATTACAAAACGGTTTATCTAATTGAAAATCATTACCTAACCAAATATGTTCTAAACATTCTAGAGCTGTTAGGCGATCACTAAAAAGAAAAACAGTAAAATCAGAAATCAAATTATAATATTATTGAAGAACAATTATTTAAACAAATATTTTACTTTGGTTTAATTCGTAATGTGCTTTTTATGAAATCAATGGCATGTTCAGATACACCTTCAAACAAATCATCAGGAAAAGTTAATGAACACTGTGATATATTTAAAAATGTTTCTTGTTTGGTATCGCCGCCAAATGGTGAAAAACCGCTTAATAGTACATAAGCTAATACTCCAACACTCCAAATATCTGTTTGCAAGGATAATGGCTCATACTGTAAAACTTCAGGCGCAACATAATCTGGTGTGCCTAATATTTCTCGAACTTTACTACCACTTTCAATAACTCGTGATATTCCAAAATCACATAACTTTAATCCGTCTAAAAGAATAAAAATATTTATTACATTATATTAAAATATATATAAAACCAAATTATTAAAACAGCGTTTTGTCTCGTTTGTCTCTCAGGAAATTATTTGTATTTTTATCCTCAATATAATTCAAACATATTTGTTTACAAATAGTTTTTATTAGCATTTAATAGGATGAATTTCAAATTATTTCAGTCAAATATTAATATATTATATATTTTTAAAATTTTTGATTCTTAATTTTTAGTAATTAAACATCAAAATTTAAGAATACTAGTATTGAAAAAAAACATTAGTTTTAAGTTTTTAATATATGCGTACGAGAAACTCTTGAATAGAAACAATTTTTACATTAAACTGACGTATTTACCTTCAATTCGCTGGCCAGTTAATAAAATATTCTGTGGTTTCAAATCCAAATGGGCTATTGATCTTTTATGAAGAAACTGTAATGCTTTAAGTACTTCTCTCATACAAATTCGAGTTTGTGCTTCAGTTAAAGATCCTTCATTATCCAAAAACTGCTGCAACTCACCACCAGTTGCTCTATAAATAAAAAATGTGAATTTAAATTCGTTAAAAAAATATAAACATTTGCTAATATGTGGTAACAAACAGTAGACTAGAGCACGTAAACATATTTTAGTCAAGAATATGACTCATTCAACTTTAAGAATACATATTATCAAACATTTTCGAGCTTTTCCAGTTTTCCGGCTTAGATGGTTTTAAAGATTCCGGTTCGATTTTCTTGATCAAAAAATTGTAAGTATAATTTTTTGATACGTTTTAATTGGCATAAAATAAATGACTGTGTAAAAGGAAAACTGTTACACGGATATGAGAAATTATTAATTTATTACGACATATACGGTCGTGGGATGATTCCCAGCTCGGACTTGAATTTTGTGTAATTTTTTCAATTTATCCGATTGAATATGTGCTTGTGTTTTTTTTTATATAAATATCATTATATTTATTCAAATCTACTTATCGCTTGATACTACTATAAAATAAATTAATCTTATTTAAATGTTCATTTAAAAAAAATATGTAGTTATAAATAACATAAACTTACAATTCCAATAATAATGCTGTATCTGATTTTGATTCATGAACTGCATTCAATTTAACGATATTATCTGAATCAGAACATAACATTAATACGGCAATTTCATGTTTTATTTCTTTATCAGATGATTGAGCTCGGCGTCGTCTTTTTAAAAATTTTGCTGCAAAATGTACACCAGATTTTTTATGGATTGCACGTCTAACAGCCGCAAATTTTCCTCTATAATATTTTTTTCATTCATAATGGCAAATCAATACAAACATTCAACGATACAAAAATATGAAAAAAAAAGTAAAGAAAATTATTAAAAACATTTTATTTTATTTGAAAATTCAGCTTAAATTACTATAATATGTATAAGTATGTTGTATATACAAGAAAAAAATTATCTTTAAATCATTTGGAAAAAAAGGAAAGGTGGTTTAATCGAACCTTATTTTTCTTCAGATTTGTATAATTTAAACTTGGGTATATGTTCTTAAATTAGGTCAAATCGTATTTTTTGTTTTATTTTATTAACTTGCTATAATTTTGTGTCTCTTGGAGTTCAACCGTTTTGGATAAGAAATTTTATAAATTTATTTTCATATTGAAATATAGATATTCAGTAATACAAAACATTAATATTACCTATATTACATTGATTAGAGAATATGGTTGGAAATCATATCATAAAAATCATATTCACTTCATGTGCAATGATAAAAGTATCTGAATGACATTTTACTACATATTTGCATATCTTATTTTTAATAGTTTAATAGTAAAAAGACGATCAGACATTTTTATCATTGCATTTACGTATAATTTATAAAATTGTTAATTTTTTTTTTTTTTTTTTGAAAATTGCTTGAATTTAATAATGTTGATAATAAATAGAAGACTTTGTTTAAAATATTGAATCGTACTTTTATACGAATTGTGAATGAAAAAAAAGGTTTCAGGTTAAAAATGTAATGCTTGGCTTGAAGTCATTGTACGTTTAATTTAAAAAAAATAGCTTTTATGGCGCGAATTGGACAAGATGATCGAATTATAAAAATTTTTATTAACTTCATAAAAGAAGATGGGCGTTATAAAATTAAATACAAAAAAAAAAAATTCTTAATTTTTGGTGGTAAACCTTTCTATATAATTTTTGCAAGAATGTCTAACATAAAAAAAAAACAAAACACTAAATAAAAAAATGTTTGCTTTAAAAACTAAACAATTTCTTATTTTAAACTATTTTTTTTAACATCCTGAACAATATATGAAAGATTTTCTTTAAAAAAGAATTCTAGAATTTCTAAAACTTTATTAATTTTTTTTTATTGATACTTTATCAACACCTACATTTTATTTGAATCAAGAAAAAAAGAAATGTTTAAACAAGGTTTATTAAAATACAACTAATTAGAAATTTGAAGTTAGTTAGGTTCAAACGAATTTGGGTCAACATCAACATGGATGACTATAATAAATACCAATATTTTCTTCTAAAATTTTATTCAAATTCCTGTTTTGTTATTAAAAAAAACATAGAACGGATCAAAATTTAAAATCTTATTTATTTTCGATTATTTAGATTTTAAAGAAATGAAAAAAAAAAAACATGAAACTTTTTTTTAATTAAGTAGAAAAAAGTTGACAGTAGTGACACTAAAGAAATGGTTCTTGAAGCAGTGAAAACTTTAACATTTTGTATCATATAATTATAGAAAATACAAATTATAACAATTTATACAAATCAAAAGAGTAACATGCACATTAGTCTAAAGTGGACCTTAAAATTGGTCAATATTATTTCAGTAAAAACTTGGACAAGAAAATTTTAAGACCCAATTTGGTCAAAAATTAGTTTAATTGGAGGAACTTAAAATTGAAATTCAGAAATGATCTCTGATGTAATGGAAAATTTGTGATTTCCTTCTCTTTAGAGCTATAAATCTGTCTGTTTTATAACAAAAAAAAAAAGTATTAAATAAAATTGTAAGCGAATTAAATCTTTTTTGTTCATCACTTTTATGTTTTTAAGATTAAAACAATCAACAGATTTTCATCGCATAAAAATAATTACAAAAGGATTATTTGTTGCAAAAATTGAACAAATCATTTCCATTTTTGGAATAAAAAATTGATTATTATATTAAATTCCATATTTGACAAAATAAAAACCAACATAAAAAAAAACTAAGAATTACAAATTGTTTTTCAATTAAAATTTTTAAATTATTATAATTCAAATGTAAATAATAATAATGTATTATCGCAGCAAATTTATTTTATTTTTCTATAAAAGTAAGAAAATTTTTTTTTTATCTTTTACTTTAGTTTTTTTTTTTTTTTGACGAAATATACTTATTGCACGTATAAACTTAGAATTTATATCTCTAGAGATTTTTACTTTTATTTTTTTTTATATTTATAATAATGTTATGTACCAATTATATGCAAATTTATTTTTAATAAATTTAATTGTATAAATTTTAAAATATATGCGAAGAAAAAAAATAGTGAAACAAAACTCATGTGTTTTAACCTTGAACGAAACTACCTAACCATAGCACAAATTATAATTTATTTATGTATTAAATTTTTTTATTAAACTGGTGAAAATTCTTTTGCAAACTTATTATTATAATGATGGACGAAGAATAGTTTAAAAAAATGTATTGTTCTTTTTAGCTTTTTTTGTATACATGATACATATATGAAGACATAAGATGTTTGGTCCGAAAATTTTATAAGTAATCACTCCCACTTTATCTGTTAATTACTTTATATAGCTTCTCAGTTTTGATAGATACATTTATTTTAAATCTAAAAGGAATTGATTGTTGGATAAATTTTTTTTTAAGTTGATAACTAAAATCCTTTCAAGGAATTAATATAATATGATAGTGTAGATTTTTTATCACCACATTAAATTTGGCAATACAATAAAAACAGAAAATTAGGAAAAATTAAAAAAAGAAAATGAAATCGTTGATGAATTTTTTAATTTAATAATAAAAAGTTTATCTCAATCTTATTAATTTTATAATCCGATATCAAAAAGTTGCCTGAGGGCATACACGACAATTTTTTATTATATTATTTATAATTAGGTTGAATTCATATCAATTTTCAAAGTGTTATGATGACGTTATCAGGTAAAAATAAAAAATGTTTCTATTCCCTTTCTAATATCTTAATGTTAAAATGAAAGCTTGTTTGTAAAATTTAATTTTAAGAACATTGATAAAATCAATTTTTTTTTTTCTGGAAATACATACATATATTTTCTGTTCTTAACTCTATATCATTTAATAAAATTATTTTTTTTCAATTAATATGTCGAATCAATAATTTGAATAATGTTTTATTAATATTATTTTATGATAAAATCGTAAAATATGATAAGTAATCTTTTATTTTTAATTTAGGAAACTGATATTATTTCATTACCATAAATATAAATTTTAGATTATTATGTAAATATAGAATTAAAAAAGGAACTAAAATTGATGTTGATTTAAGGTTTCCATACAAGGATAGTTCTTAATGAATAGGCTTTCAATATACATAAAATATAAAATGTTAGCATTGAATATGCCCTCCATTATAGTGAGATCATCTACATTTCTACACCTTTCAGATTTACATACTTTAACCATTATCATTCATAATGATAAAAAGCAAATTAAATCTGAGCCAAAATTAAACCTTTATTAAAAATTTTATCTTTATTATAAATAAGAAATTTAAAAATTAATTAAAAAAAAAATTAAAATAAATTACTTTATATTTTGAAATATTGAAGAAAATTTTGTTTTCGTTTCATTTAATAAACTAAACAAATTATTTTGAAATCTTTCTTAGCTGTATATAAATGGTGTTAAATTCATTTTATTTTTAAAAATATAATTTAAGCAAAATTTTCTCTTCCTTAAAACTGCGGTGGAATAAAAAAAATTATATAACGTAGCATAAACATTATTTTATTTATACTTTCTTTCTTTAAAATGTTTTGTAATAAAAAAGCTTAATGTCTTTTTGTTTGTTTTTAATTGCGTCCTAATTAATGAATCGCATAAAAATAAAAATGATCCAAATTTCACACACCAATAATGGTCATGTTACTTAATTAGAGAGAATCAATTAAATTTTGTTTTGTATGAAATTCAATTAACTTTTATTTAAATAAAAGTATCTAATGAAAACAATATTTTTTTTTAATTTGATTTTTAAATTATTTCCCTTGTAGTTATCAAAATCTTATAAATATTTATGCAAATTGGCAAAAAAAAAAAAAAAGACTCTAAAAATCAAGTAAAAAAAAAAATTCTTCACGTGTAATGAAATTTTTTTTTAATTTATTAATTTTTGAACTTAAGTGTAAATAAAATTTGCCAAAAATAGTAAGGACAAGATTTATAATTGTTAAAAAAAAAAATGTTAAATTACTCTTCAAAATTATTCTTAGCTTTTTATTTTGTTTTAGCAAATTTTTTTTTCTTCAAATAATAAATTTATATAAAAATGTAACAATAATATTAATTATGTAAATATCGTTTGTATATAATTTTTCTTATAATTTAAAAAAATTCGAAATAAAATTTACAACTGGATAGGATTAAGTTAATTGCTTAAAGGCCTAAAAACTATTTTTGTTATAAACCTTGGAAAGCTTAAAAGTTGAGAAGAGTATGCTAGTCCTCGTTTCGAAACAAAAACCCTTTTTTCGATAAACTAATGAATTTAAATTTTTTTTTACTTATAACAGATTCTATGACATAATAAACCAAAATATTATCTTAATCCAATTATTATAGAACTTAAACAGGATTTTCAATTCTCTCCAGCTGTAGTTAGTTAGTTTAAACATGATTTGAACAAAATAACCTTGATTTATAAGCAATTTGCAAATAAAAATTACAATCAATAAATTATTCAGTAATCAATATGCCAAACAAAATTAAAAAATTCAAACAATGTGATAAGTTAAGAACATATTGGTGTAACAATTATTTCCAGTATATTTTTTTTATTCAGAAAACGTAATTTGATATTATTTTTCTTTTTCATGGAGCAAATACCAATCTTGAATGTAATTGTATACCTTTAATAAAAATCTATATATAAATATATACGTATGTAAAAATGTTTATCTTAAGGTTTTTAAGTTTTTTCTTAGTATATACACAAAATATTTTCAAAGGCAGGCCACCTCTATTTTCATGACATGTAATTTGTGCATTCAATTTATTTTATAAATCTAATAAATTTATATATTTTTTTTTTCTATTTGCAAATATTTAAATCTAAGTGAAGTGAAAAACGCATTTGGGCTTTTATTATTCAGTCATTAAAAGTTAAAATTTTTATATTTTTTTTGTGGTAGAAAAAATCTAGTTGGCAGAGGTAATGTCCAAATGAGAACCATATTTATAAAACATAAGATATTTTAATCGAGCACCAAAACTGAAAGTTGAATAATTTGTCTATCATCGTTCACTTTTTGACAAAGCTAACCCAAAGAATTTTTTTGTTCACGAAAAAACCTTTACAAGGATTTTAATATCTTGTACTATTAAATTTTTTAAATTTAAGTTATTTCAATGACTAAGTAGGGTTGTTCAGATGAGTAAAAATTTTGATATATGACTCATAATATCAGATTTGAATCAATCATAAATTATGCGTACCGTTAACGCAAATTCAATATAAAAATATCGACAATTCCATCACTTTTTTTATCTGTGAAAATAAATTAGAAAAAAAAAAATTAACCGCTAAAGAAATTTTATTTATCTTAGCTTTTGGATTTGAACGAGGTGTGAAATACCAACAATTAATTGTTTTAAAATTCAAAAAAATTGTTCAATTTTAATTCTTGATCATTTTTACCATAAAAAAAAAATGCAAAAATTACCATCAATACCAAGTTTGGATGAAATGGGTTAAGGAGTTGGAATATCAGTAATAGTCACTTAAACCTTATAAGCTATAATGCAAACTATAATGCAAACTATAATGCAAACTATAACCTTATAAGCTATAATGCAAGCTATAATTCAAACATTCAATCTTGACTTGTCCAAAAATTTACAGAAAATACTAGTTTCTCTATTTTCCATCGTTTTATTAAAATCTAACTTGCGTTAAATTTTCATATTTTTCTGTTTTATTTGTTAAGGGTTTACATTACAGTAATATAAAATCCGCTACAATCTAGGAATAATTTATTTAGCTTTTTAAAAGTACTTTGAACTGTGAACTTTAAGTAGAAAAAAGTTAATAAGCATAAACAATATAATAAAAAAAATACAGCTAACATGTTAAGAAATTGAAGAAAAATATTTGTGAAGAAAATTTTTATGTAATGCTCAAGAATTTTTTTTTTATATGGTAGAATAATAGCATTGCAGTTTGTAGCAGAATAAAAATTATGAAAATTTCTACACTTAGATTGTTACAGTTATGCAGCCTATAGTCTTTGTGGTTTGTCGAGAGCAGAATCGATTTGATAATCATGATATTGTTTACTAATCTTTTAATTTTAATTAGAAAGATTCAAATTTTTTGTTTCTCACAGTAAAAAAAAAAAAAAAAATTGATAATTCAAGTTTTTCTTACCAACAAAAATAATAATTTCATTCATATTGCGAAAATATAGCTTTTCCTACTTTTGGAATTCTGTCTTTTATAAAACCATCATATAACTTTTGCAACATGAAAAAATGTCTAAACTAGCTGTTACAAAACAGCATGAAAAACATATTACATTACATAACATGAGCTTCTTAAACAAATTATAAAAATGTACAAAAAAAAAATGGTAAGGGTATTAAATTTAACTTTATACATTCAATATTTTCTTTTTTATTTCTTTTTTCCTACTGTTTTCTTACAAGTAAGTATTTATCAATTTTCTTTTTATTCATTATACTTATACGACCTCAGTGCATGTTTAAATGGATATTGAATGATAAGGAAATTCGCAGCACAAATATTAATTTGGTTTAAATGACATTTAGAAACTAGTTTTAGTTTTTTTTTGTTTGTTTGTTTGTGAAGCTGAAGTTCAGGAGGATTTTTATGTTTTTTAATATATTCTAATTTGTTGCTATGAATTACACAGGTGACATATTTTCAAATAGGATTAAATAAAGCATAGTACTTATTATAAAGCATAGTACTTACCCATATGTAAATAAAAATTTAAATGCAAATACATATTCACGAAAAAAGGAAAATTTATTGCATTATGATTTGTATAACAATTTTCCATAAATTTATACTGTGTGAATAGAAAATAGTTAAAAAAAGTTGTATATACACATCCTTCTTTATTTTTTTTTACGCAGTTTTGTTTTTTTAAGATTTTCACCTAAAATGCATACATAAAAATTGCTCATCTATGAACACTATTTCCACCAAGCTTTTGTCTTATTTTCATTATAACGTACATACTTCGAAAAAATAAAGAGGATTCTCAAGAAAATTGATTTTCAAATATAAAACGATGAGTGATTTCAAAATTCAAAGAAGTCAAAGAAAACTGCACAATTATACATGCATTCTATTTTAAACTGATTATTTTTGTTTGCCTGAATAAATAATTTATATTTTGATTATGAAATCAATTTATCTTATTTTCTTTATCATAACAAAAAGCAGAAAAATGTAAAGGCATTAGGTTGGATTAGGTTGTAACGGGTCGGAAATTGTCAGATTTACTTGCACTTAGAACAATTTGGCCCCTAAAGACATTACGCATCAATATTTAAGTACTTCAGCATTATTATATCCATGGATGATGATCGTGAATCTATTTTATTTTCAAAAAGGAAATCATGTAAATATCAGATATTTTATAAGGAACGCAAGTCGATTTTCTTGCACGGAAAAACTTAGACTTTTATAGTATATACTTAATGAATCTATATACTTACCTAAAACAATTTCAGTACAAATATGATTTTTTGATTTGACAATTCCTAGATAATTATTGTCGACGTCATTCTTTATGTTGGAATATTTGGATATATTTATTGAAGTTTTTGTTTTTGAACCAAAATTTAAACAAACATTATACGTTTGTATGTAGAAATAGGTACTTACAGTTACAAATATATTTTTTTCTTATTTTTAATGTTCAATTTGAAATGCACGTTTTCCAACCAAACAGCTGATTCTTAACTGGATTTTATGAAAAGCAAAGAGAAAAAAAAATTTTTTTTTTTTTTGCAATTTTTATACCTTAATCTTAATACTGTTTTCTACAAGCATTTGTAGTCTTTTTTTATTTTTAAATTATAATTTAAAAAAAATTCGTTTTTCATATTTGGTAAAATTTTCTAACATTTAAGTCAAGAAAACAATTTTTTTCTAATATTAGCATTTTGAAACAAAGAAAACTAGATTTTTCTTTTTAATAGAAAAGCCGAGTTTGATCACCTCAATAGTTTTGATTTCAAAAACATCCATAACTAATCCATAGATATGTAACTAATCCCTGCTATTTATGATGGGAAATTTTTTGCAACTATTAAATGACAGTAAGATTATTTAAAAAATATCACATTAAATATACAAATTATAAATTAATTTTAAATTCTCGTCTAATGGTTGAATCAAAAAACTAATACCAATGCTAAAGTCGTCGTAATAATATCATTACAGAAAGAATTTACAGAGCTAATACGGTGAAAACGTGTGGAAAAATGATTTCTAAATTCGGTGAATTTATACTCTTTCGATTTGTTTATTCAAGTGAATTGGACAGAATTATAAATTTTTTCTTCATAGTTTTTCTTTTTTTATTTACATGAATTTTTTATTAGCTAGATAAGTATATATTTCTTTGGCAAACTTGTTTTTATTTTTTTTTTTCCTTATATTTGCAGAAATAATATTTTCAAGAATTTACACCACTTTTATTACAATGTGGTTTTCTGTTTTATTTGGTCTGTTTTTAGTGTTTACCATTACTAATAAAATGCAGATTTTCAATGCAGATAATATCAAGTTTATTTTATTTTTTTTTTAATTTTCAGACATTTTCAAATATGTTGTTAAATCACAATCCAATAAAAGCTTTGGTGGAAGGACTTGATGTGATGTGGGTGCAAATATATTTAAAATATAGTTATAGCCGAAGTAAATAGTTTAGATTTCCCAGAGATAGAAATTGAGGTAAAGAAATAGAGGAGAAATAGAGAGATTTGATATGTATATGGATGGATAATTATTAAAATTTATCTATACTACATGTGATTTTCTTTCTTTGAATACATAAAATCTATGATTTAGTGTATTTTTCCCTGTTGAGGAAATTCTGATATTACGTTTAGTTAATTAAATATTTTATCCTGTATAACTTATATCTTATATATTTAAAAAAAGAATCAGTATTTTAAAATACCAGCGGCTCAGAAAGGACCAGGACACACAACACATGATATATGTAAACATAAAATTAAAAAAAAAGAATCAATATTTTAAAATACTAACCGTCCAGCAAGGACAAGGACACACAACACATGATATCTGTAAATATACCTATATTATGTATCTTTTTAGGATAACAAACATCCTTGTTTATCCTTTTATTTGATTTCTTATTATATTTATTATTAACGAAATTAAATTTAAATATTCAATGAAATGTTAAAATATGAGCACTTTAAATTTTTATAATTTATATATATGTATATATATTTTTGCTATTTTGTGTATATAGATAAATTTAGGTTTTGTAATTTGACAAAAAAAGGAAAGTTAATTTCGTTATTTAGGTTAAATATTATTGAGGCAATGTTATTTTATATTCAAATACATACATTTTGTTTGTACAAATTACAAAAATAGTTTGTTTTTTTAAGGAAAAACAAAAAAATTGAAAGTACACAATTTTTTTTATCAGTAAGACTACAACGAATATGTAATTCTAGGTTTTTTACATAGAAAATGAAAGTTTTCTACAAAACAAAATTTCTTTTAATAGAATTTTTAATTTCTATTACCAAGTTGGTTTTGTTATCATTGTGTTAGTTCTGGTTCTGAATTTAACAAATAGAGTATTAAGATTAAGTAGATAAAAGAACTCACAACAAAGTTTCATTAAATTTCTAAGAAGCTTAAATAAATGATTAAGTAATAATTATTATTGAAAATATTGTTGAAGTCAAACTTACATTATAAGAGCATGTTTATTGTTTGCCACATTTATTTAAGTGAGTTCAATATCGTGTATTAATTAAGCAATATATTGGCAGTCTTTTTTATACCATTTACAAATTTATATGTTTCGAAATGAAACAGTTGATAATCATATAAATTTTATCGTTGCCATCTCGTCTACTTACTTAGACTTTTAGAAATAAACAATAAAAAAGCCAAAACATATTTAACTATCATATAATTAAAAATACTTTGTAAATTTTTTGAAGGCATGCATCACTTTTGAGAAATTTGAATAAATTTGAACAGCTGTTGGTGCTGACAATTTGCTCAAATTATAGAATAAGTAAACAATTAAATTTTAAGTCCACAAAAATTATGTAAGTATTTCATTTTAAACATTTTCCACTTTTCCACATTTCCTACGCGTCATTCAAAAGTACATAGAATCATGTATTTTCTAATTAATGATATTAATTTGTGTGAGTTATTACTAAAATTGATGGTTAAATCTGTCATTTATTATAAGGCTAGCTTGGAATAAAATATCACGTTTAAAAGATGTTAATATAAAAAAAATTATGAGAATTTCAAGTGCAATAACCACCTGTGTGTATTTTTTAAAGGTTCCGGTTTATTTAAATTAAGTAAGTCCAAAAAAAAATCAATACAACGGATATAGTTCTACGATTTAATTCATCAAAATGAAAAATATCTTTAAAACAAAAAAACTCATTCAGAATTTTAATTAAGATCTTATTAAAAATTATAAAACTTCATAATCATCATGATATTACAATAATTATAAATCATTTTTTTTTTTATTTATTTATACATATTAAAAATATTCGTTAGTCAAAAATAAAATTATAAATTAAATTTAAAAATAAAAAAAAAAATTAAAAACAAATTTCAAGAAAATATTTTTAATTTTAACAAATAATATCAATGAATTAATTATAAATGATATAAGTAATTAATATAATACTTAAACTAATTGCATGTTATGCACTTGGTTTTATTTTTCGTAATAATCAAACAATGTTCAAAAAAATCGGATTATTGATCTATTTAATTAAATTAAAATACGAATTTTAATTATCACAAATTATTTTTATATGTGTAGTTGCCGAATAAATATTTGTATTTTTAATTTATTATAAATGATAAATAAGAACAATTGCAGAATAAATTGTTACTTTAAACACTTTTAAGTGTTAATTACTTATTTATACAATGAAAATAACTTCATAATGAGACAGATATAATAGTCTTTAAAGCTTAAATATTTATTAAAAAAGCAACAAGCTTAGGAATTGTAATAATAAACAATGAAATCAGGACATAAGTTTAAAGTACTTATATTGATAATGTCTATGACATTAAAATGTATTTTTTTTGGCACAAAAACGTGAAATGAATTTGAAAGGAAATAATTAAAGAAAAATTTATTTAGTTTTTTTTTTTTCATTATTTATAACAGTTGGCATAATGTTCATATAAAACAAGCATAATATATATACATATATAAATATAATATATGTACTTATAGTACAGTGTACACATATTTTATACATTAGTATGAGAAAAACTATATTTTTGACCTAATTTAAGGCCATTTAAAATTTTTTTTTTTAGTAAATTAGGTACTAAAATAATTTTTATTTCCTTAAAAGAAAAATAATATTTATTAAAGTCCGATTAATAAAAAGTAAGTCTTAATTTCGGAAATGAAAATAAATAAATTTTGTGATTATTAGAGTAAGTAATGAAGGAAATAATTCTTAATTGTTCATACTTC
Source organism: Hybos culiciformis (assembly GCA_964007475.1). Lineage (NCBI taxonomy): Eukaryota > Metazoa > Arthropoda > Insecta > Diptera > Hybotidae > Hybos > Hybos culiciformis. The sequence continues at coordinate 29,687,735 of OZ023275.1, forward strand.
TTTACATATATTTTTTTTGCTTGTTCAAATTAAAAAAGAAATTTTTGTATGAATATTGTGTATATCTATATGTTTAACATTTAATGTACGAATATGAACGTTGTTGGGAGAATTTGAATTTTTGCATAAAATTTGTGCATCTGTATTACGACACAAACTTTATGTACTTTATACATCGATCTTTATAAATCAATACAAATGTTTTTTACTTACAATTTTTTTTTTTTTTTTTGCATTAGGGAAAATTTTAATTTCGCGCAATATTGTTATATAAGTTGCAAATTGGGTGACCCAATTTTTTGAATTATAATTATGTATGTATACTTCAAAGTTATTTATGTATATGGAAGCTGAGTAATAGATATAGAAATATTATGCCAAAACATGAAAAACATGTATAAGAAAATCATTGCATAAAAAAACTAATATACATAAATATTAAAAAGGATTTTTTTTTCAATTTCTAGAAAAAATTGCTATTTTCATATACGTATGAATGTACATAAGGTATAAGAAATGAAAGTGTTGCCAATTTTCTCTAATTTATTTATACATATATGTATAAAATAATTTTTTTGAATTTTTAGAAAGAATTTTGGAAGTTCAAACAAACATGTGTAAGGAATGAAAGGGTTGTTTATTTTATAATATTTTATATCAGTTGAGTTCACATTACATAATATATCAAAGTATCTGTACACACAAACTGTGTTCAGATAATAACAATTTTAAAACTTTTTTCCTTTTCCTTATTAAGTATTTCCTTAAAAAAAAAAAATTGCTATTTAGACTTGATTCTACCTCTTCTTATCTACCAGTATAAATCTATTTTTAAATCGTTAAACGAATAATTGACTTGTTATATATTCCGCATTTTGCAGATACCTTCAACTCCGAGAATATAAGAAAGATACAGAAACTAAACAAATTATAATGTTTAAATTAAGGAAGATAAAAGGTTTGAACAATCTTAATAATACTGATTAGAAAATATTGAGTTCGAGTTATTATCATCTTTATGTTAAATTTAATTATGTTATATATAAAAAATGTTCTAGGAAATGTATATGTCCACATAATAAGTACAATAATATTATATTATAATTGAGTGTATATATGTATATTAAATTAGTAATTAGATTTTATTGCAATTTTTTTGAGAGTTATGATTATTACATTTTTTTTTTTTTTTTGTATACCCAGGTAAATAATCTACCTACTGTTCGTTTACTAATTAATTATTTCATATAAATATCGATATTTAATATATGTTTTACAAGTCTCATAAAAATTTACATGTACCTAATATATTTTCAAATAAAAAAAAATGAAAAAAAGATTTAAATTTAAATGAATGTAAATAAATAATTCTGACATTAATATATTGCCATGTATTTCTTTATTAACATAACTACATGATTGTCATCTTAATGGGATACTGAACATATCATATTTAAAGTTTCATTATTGCAAAAAGTTTTTCAAATTAAATTAATTGATTTCCTAACAAAATAGTAATAATTTGAATCGTTCATTTTACATTACTCTTTTTACAAAATTGTTGTTTTGCTTCTTATGTTGACGATAAAAGAAACACAAACATTTAAGATATCGAAAACCCCATTATTATTGGTTTTAAGATTTTTTTTTTTGTTTTTAATTTGTGAATTTGTGATGCAAAAACAAAATGAAGTCAATTGAAAAATCATGAATATGAAGTATTTTGACATAAATTTTACAATAATGCAAAACAGGCGCCAACTAAAAAATATCTTAATGATCATCGTCTGATACTATTTTGTATTTTTACTATTAATTAAAAAAATGTGCATAGTTTTTTTTTTCTAGCTTTGAAAATCTATTAAATACATTTTCACAAAGCAAACTAAAAAAAAAAAAAACTTCCTAATTTACAAATTTTCACTATATGTTCAATTTTAAGTTGTTGCTAGATACAAACATTTATATGCAAACGTTTAGACATGACAAATAAAGTATTTTAAATTGTTCGTCAAAGTTTCGTTTATTTTTAAATTATCATCAGAATTAAAATTTATCTCTCTAAAAGTCTAACAGATAAAGTACAGAATACAAACGAAACGTTTATGTGTTCCTTATTCAAAGATACAATCAAGCATATTTTAAAAATAAGATTATTTAATCGAAATAAAATTCACTTGTACCAAAGTCAAATTAAATTCATAATTTATTTTGAATGAATTAAAAAACAATTTTTAAACAATTATATTTATGTTTACTAAAAAAAAAAAAAAAGAAGCAGATTTACACAAATTTCCAAAGTTTTTGAAATGTGTAATAAAAATTTTCATTACTGCTTTTTTTTTGTTGCGTGACATTGTCAGCTCCATAAATGGAATTCGAATGTCAGGAAATTTTTCAAGATGTGAAAAAATAAAAATAAAAAGAAAACGTTTTGTTTATTTTTGGTCGTAAAACACTCTTAAAAATATTAATTTTGCGAAAAAAAAAATAAACAGATTTACTTTTGTTTTAAATATTGTCATCAACAAAAAAAATAAAATATCCATAAATGAAAAGTATTTAATTTTATTTTTTTATCAATACATACTAAAGCTTATGATGTCTACACATCCAGAAAAGAAATAAAAATTGAAGTATTGATCATGAATCAATGCAAGTATAATATGAGTTTCAACGTTAAAATTTATAATTTTCCATTCGCGTGCAAATTTTAAAATGCCTTGGTCACAATCAGAGGCTTAAGGTATTTTTTAGGCTCCTTCAATACCACACAGCTCATATACCATATACTTACAAATACATTTATAACAATTTTCATTGAAATCTAGACCACAGTTCGAATCTTTGGAAACAGTCGGGGTGTATCCTTTTTTTTAACTAACTTCAATTGACATCTATCTGCACATTAATTTTAATCTATTAAAACATATATTATACATATATTATTTTCATCCTTGGCTAGCTGAGAGCCTCTAGCTCCCGATCCGTAAATCGTAGAATCTCATCCTTTAGCCGAGAGGAAAGTGAACGAGATTAAAAAGTTCTTCTTGTTTGGTGATTCAGATACCTATAACCTATAATATATTTAAATAAAGGTCGTTTTAGCTTTGGAATATCTAGATAAAACAATTTTTTTTTTTGGCCGCAATTTAACTAAGAAAAAATGTGTAAGACTAATATTCAAATGAAAGAACCAGTACTTTTGTTTGATATCTGTGTTATAGATTTTAAAAAAGAAAAAAAATTTCGAGTTATCTTGAACCGCAATTATAAAGTTTTGTTTAATTTAGATGTGTATAATATAATACATGTATAAAATTAAATCAATTTTTAATCATATTAAATTCAAAACGCATTATTAAAATCCGTCAGCGGTTTTACATTTTTTTGCAAAAAAAATTTAAAAAAATTAATGACATGGCGCCTACACAGAAGCTACGATTATATTATGTTATATTGCTTTGTTATAATTAACATTTTAAAAGATCTTTAAGATTATATAGTTCTTTGGATTATTTCTTTCTTAATACTATATTATATATTTAAATTATGTAGTGATCATATTATAACACACTTATACTTAGTAACATAAAAAATAATTAACTTAATTTATTTTAAACTAGTTTTTTCTAAAAATTTACACAATTTTTAGAATCGCCTTTTTATTTATTTTTTTAATTAGAAATCGTCGCTCAAAAAATAACTTTTTAATTTTAAGTTTTATTCTGCTCAATAACCAATATCAATTTTAAAATATAATAAAAGTATTTGAAACAAAAGAACACTAAACTTATAACATTTGTTTATTTTTATACAAATTGCTATTATCTTTTCTTAATGAGAAAATTTTAATATTATCTTGGGGGTGTTTTTTTTAGGTATCAAAAAATCAAGTGGTTTTTTCGTGTCAAATTTTGAAAAAAAAACTCTTAAAAATATCCTTATTTGGTGGTCAAAAATGAAAAAAATGTGTCACAAATTTAATTTGCGTATAATAATTTATTCATTTGGACGAAAAATCACCCAATGTAGTACACATATATGAACTTTTCTATAGAAATACATAATTTGTGATAGAATGAAATATTCGTGCCTTTTATTGCTATTTTGACTATTTTTATGTTCGTCTTAAAAATACAAAAGAATAATTAAAAATAATAAAGCTATAAAAACGTAATTTCTTCTTTGACAATTTCAATGTTTGTTATGATTGCTATACTATGAAAGAATTTCGGTTAAAACAAATAATAATAAATAGATAAAATTAATAACAATTTCCTTTTTAAAAATATCTTTCGAAAAATTAGTTATTCAATATCAATTATAAATCGTATCCAAATGACACTTTAATACAAAAATTTATTTTGCCAAACCGATTTATGTTTAAGTTCTTTACCCTGGATAACTTGATAAGTATAAATTTTAGTTTTATACAAAATTGCTATAATTAGTATTTTTATTTTATTTTATATTCAAAAAAAAACAAGAAAATTTAAGTTTTTTTTTTTTAAATCAATAAATTTATTCTAAACTATAAACTTCCTTTGTCTGTTATGTAAAATGAACATATTATTAAGTATTTGGCCACACAACATTAATTTTTTTTTTTTTTTGGAAGAAAATCAAAACATAATAATAAAAAAGCAGGTCTTAATAAATTCATTGATAAAAAATTATTTGTATATTCTTTATTATTATTATTTTTTTTTTTTTGGACAAAATTGTAATAAATCTTATTTATGTATTTTTATGATAAAGATTTCCTGGAAAGTTTCAAAACAAAAAAAAATAAAAATAAATAAATAGATATACCTACATAAATATCTGTGTATTTTAACAGTTCAAATAAAAAATACTATATTTTCTAATTTGGTAGTTAGTTTAAAAATAAAGTTGACAATATTTTACTGTTATTGAAAGAAATTTAGTTCTGACAGACTCTGAACAATCAGTGAAAAAAACAGGTCTCAATCTAGTTCTTGTTACTAACGAACTTAACATTTTTAATTGAAAACTTATTCGATTATCGTTGTCGGATGTAGCGCGACGCAAAAGTTATTTTTTTTTATTTTTTAACGTAACTCAAGGTTTCAATTATTGAATTTCAGAAATTGTATCCAAATTTTACTACATTTCTGTGTTTAAAATAGTTATATATATATATACATATTTTCTTAATACGTAGATATTTTATCAGGTGAAGTGTTATTCATGAAATATTTATGCATTATTCTGAAGGAAATAAATAACATTCATTCATTTATAATTTTTTATTTACAAATAAAATTCAGCTGAATAAGCTAATTAAAACTTACGGAATATGGGACGCATTATTTTTGTGAGATTTTATTTTTATTTAATTTGATGTGTACTTATGTTAATAGTTTTTTTTTTTTTATTATTTAAAGAAAAATCTACGTTCATTTAATCATCTAATTTAATTTCTATTTATCGGATAAGTAAGTATCCGAGAATATTTTTTACTTCATCGCAACATTGAAACTGAACTGGTTCTGAAGACAATTTACCTAGATTACATAAATAATATGTAACTAAATTGTTTTAAACGAAATTAAAGAGTCAAGTAGTGGAATTAGATGTACTTATGATATGTTCAATATTCTAGATTGAGAAATGCGTGTGAAACACATCATGGTATCCCTATTCAAGTTATTGTTTAAAACTGCAAAAATGTTAAATATTCATATAATAAAAATAATTTCATTTAACGCAATTAAATAAATGCATTTATTTTTTTTTTTTTAAATTTCATTAGTATATCGAACTTAAAATTCATCTTGATAAAAAAAAAAAAAATTGTTTATTTAATATCTGATGAATGTATGTACATTATACGTAAAATTTTTATACTCATTCATAATATTTTTTATTTTTTTTTTTTAATTAATTTAAATTTTCACATTCTTAAATTCCAGTAAATAAATTTATATATATTTTTTAACATTGTTGTTCATCAAAATAATATAATATGAATTCTTTGCCAAAAAGTCTCTGTACTATTAAGGTTGAGGTCAAACTTAAAAATTTATTATGACCAAAACATTTTTTTTTCTTTATATTTTTAATTGAAAAGTTACATGAAAATAATTTTTTTTAAATTTATTAACTTAAAAAAAAAGTGTTATTATATACTTACATTTATTTATTTATGTATAATTGTTTATGTATTGTAGATACAAACATATAGTTACATGTATCCATTTTTTTAACTATATTCATTTTGCTTTTATACTTTACTTTTATTATAAAACATAAAAAAAAAATAAAAAAATTTACAAATGCATATGTATTATACTCTTAGGGTTTAATCAAAATTTGAAAAAAAAGCCACATAATTTTGTTTCAGAAAAAATCAAATAAATCAAGCAAAATCATAATTTAATTTAAAATAAGTCAAGCTAAATATATTATTACTTTTGGTCGAACTTTGACGACTTAAACATAAATTCATTTATTCACCATATCCAATTTCAAAGTAATAAATGCTTACAATTACTTACTTGTACCGATTATGCAAATTAAATTGAACTTTTTACAGTATTGCAAATTTTAAGTTAAAATTTCTTGCCCTACTAATCAAAAATAATGGTTGTGCACTTTCACTTTTCAAATTTTAAATTACACTATTTTTAGTTTTCGGGTTTGTTGTGGGGTTGAGGTTCTGCTGGGGAGGTGCTTTGTGGTGTTTTGTGTTGGTTGGCGATGCGGGAAGTGGTAATGATAATGATTTCGAAAATGGGTTGCCATTTAAGTTCTTATTTTTCTGGTTTAGTAAAGAAATTTCTTATTTTTTTTTAGTAATTAGTTGCTTTTTGAAACTTTATTTTTATGTATATTGTAAATATAATTATAATTTTCTTAAACTTTTTTACATTCTGTAATTATGGGCCCCGGCCTAATTATGTATTGAATTTTGAAATAAATAAATAAATAAAAATAAAAAAAATAAATATACTTATGTTCAGTGTTGAGAATTATGAATATATTTTTGTCATGATATAGTTTGTAGACCTGTCGGCGCAATACAAAAAATATTTAGATACATATTTATCTAACCCACAATCGGAACACTTGAATGAAGTGTTAATGATGCTTGTTTTTCTAAATTAAAACTCGTGGTGGCAGTTATACCCACAACATCAGTAACTCTGAGTTACCATCAGAATGGAAATTATTTTAAATTTTTTTTTTTGTAACTATTGTTATGATAAAACAAAAAAAATATTTATTTAAAATTGAAATTGAGGAAAATATACTAAACTAATTGTTGCGAAAGAAAACTCTGACACTTGTAATGCGGAAGATAGAAAATTTTTCAAGTTTATTATATTTTTGTTGTTTTCTTTTTTCTTATTGCTTTCATATCCTAATTTATATGAAATTTAAATCTAGGATGCAAAAAAAAATAATTATTCTAGGATGTGTACGTTCTATTATCCTCGGCACTTTCTAAACGGTTTGAAATTGTTACAAAGAACATAATATTTGAATTTGTTATTCAGTGCAAATATCTTACTGCTTAACTTAAATTACTAAGTAACATGTCTAGAAATAGAAAAACCAATGAAAAAAAAAACTTAAAGTTTCATGCTTAATTGATTTTGATTTCATTTGGTAAAATTGATGCAGAAAAAATTTCAAAAAAGCCTAATCGTTTTATAGATAGTCTAATTATATATTTGTATTAAGCATATATATACAATAAAATTTGTTTCTAATTTCTGTCTAGAGATTTTTTTTTATAAAAAAAATTATACTAGGATGATATTAGTATATTATGTACATAATATCAACTGTATTGTATAAACAACATAGATGTACACATATGTACCAGTACCTATTATATTAGAGACAGAAGATAGATAGATGCATGAGTTTATTATTATAGACATTTTTTTCTGAATGAGGTTTACAACACATGGTTACTGTGTGTGTGTCAAGTGAGTGCTCTTTGTAAAGATAATATTTTCTACTTTAGAAAAGTTTTTCCTATATATAAATTACAAAGAAAGAGAAAATGCAGAAAATTATTCGTACATATGTACATTTTTTCTACCTAGAGTCTAGAATTGTATAGTCTGGAGAACTAAATTTGCGATTTTTCTATTGTGTATCTACTACAATAATACACTAAATTTATGAAGAGTCTTCATATTTTCTAAAAAAAAAACATTTTTTAGCATCAGCTTAAGATTATTTTAAGAGTCAATTATATTTTTACATAAAATCTAATGAACATTAGTATTTTTATTTTGTTGAAATATTATTTCAAAATAAATCAACGATATTAACGAAGAGGTCTTAATTTTATGTATATTAGTACATACAAGATGTTTGATAAAATTAGACGTACTCAGTGCAAAATTTTTTTTTGTTAAGATTACTTTAAAATTATCAAATATTTCCGAACATAAGTATAATTTGTATTGTATTATAAATTGAAATTTCAGAAGATATAATCTGTATTGTATTATAAATTTAGTATACAACAAATAAAACAGACAAACCTTTGACTCTTAGATTTTCAAAACTTATAACCTTAATAGCCGCAATAAGTTTCTTTTTGTTGTCAAGTGAAATTTATTCTTATTATAATTTTATAATTTTGTGTAACCAATGATTCTTAAAATGAACGATGAAGTAAAGTAAGTACCTACTGAAAGATAAAATTTGAAAACAAAAAAAATCTTAAAGCAAAAAGAAAAAAGAATTACAGTCGCATTATAAAATTATAAAGAATAATTCTCGTAATAATTAGAATTTTTAACAATACTGCTTCCGTCAATAAGGTGCAAAAAAAAAAAAAACTAAATATAAAAAACATATGCAGGTTGAATGAACTTAATTGGATAGAGAACGGAAACACAATTTTAATTTATGTTAAGATACTTTAAAATAATATAAAGTAGTTACCAAAATTACTTATATATACATTTAAGTATATGTGAGAATAATTTTTGAAGAAACAAAAAGTAGTACTTACATACAAATTTTTGTTTTTAAGAATTTTAAAATGTTGGAAAAAAAATTTTGGCAATAAATTTATGATTTTTATACCGTTTATTATTTGTTTGTTCACATTAAGTTATTGGCCATAAATTTAAAAGGTGTGCTTTGAAATTTTAAAGTATTATCCACTTATTTACCTTACATGGAATAAGTATAAGTTTCAGTTTTTAATTTTAAAACCGAATCTTGTTGAAATTTGCAAAAAAAAAGTTAAGGACAGTTCTTATATATGAACAATAATTATATAAGTTACTAGATACTTACGAGAAGCAAAAAATATAAATAGGAGGGCTCTGAAACATAAGTGAAAACATATTGATATAAAGAACAAAATAAAATATGCATTTATGTACAACGCAAAAAGTAAATTTCATGATTTTGTTAAAAACTAAAATTTCAGCATATATTTTCATCACATAGGCAATTTATGTTTTGTTTTTGTATGAATCGTTCTTTTTTTTCTTTTTGGATCGAATAGGTGAACGAAAATTAAATCTTTTGGAAATAAATGAGTAAATATAAAATAACGAAATAAAATTTTAAGCATTTTTATATGATTTTATAAGGTTTACTTTATATGATTTTAAATGGTTTAAAAATAATTATATTCTGAAATAGAGACTCCCAAATATTTTGATTAAAAGACAAGTCTGACTTATAAAATTAGAGAGGGTAAAAATTGATAACCGAGATAATAAATTAATTTCAGAGAAAATTTTTTACTCGTGTTTTTTTCCAGGAAAAAAACGTATCCTCATAAATACAAAGCAAATAAAAATGTTGTCATTTCAAGACAAATTTGCAAGATACAATCTAGTCTTCATTTTTACAAAAAAACTATCTTGTATCTTCATCGATAGACTACTATGTATCCTACTTTCAAAATTCTTATTTTCTTTTAGTTTACTGAAAAAATCTTAAAAGACAAGTTTTAAGTTGTTCATCAGATTTCTATTTACAATTTATTTTTATTTTAATTTATGTTTTTACTAACTGTGATGGCGAATAAATATTAAATTTTTGTTTTCACAAGAAGAAAGCATTAATAAATAATTTGCTTTTGGCAAAATTTTTCGGTCACATATTTATTATCCACCATGTATAATACAATTTATTGTAAAAACAAAGGAATTTCAACGAGGTTTTAGTTCTATCTGGACCTAAAGAAAAGTTAGCGAAATATTTAATAAATATTTTTATTAATAAAACTTTGATGAACAAAAAAATACATATATTTAACACATTTATGCATGTACATAATATTAAATTTTAGTGTTCAAAATTCAACTTCAAATATTTTATCCATATAGAAAATTATAAGCGGACAATATTTAGAAAAAAAAAAAAAAAACTGTTGAACAGCAATAATTTGAATTTTTTTTTTAAGAATTTATTGTGTTCATCATAATTTAAAAAAATCTAAAAAAAACAACCAAGAATAATAACCTCAAAAGGTCACATGAAAATTCTATAAGGAAACTGAATATACATAAACATAATTTTCAAAAAATATGAAATAACCAGATATGGAAATCTTGAGCTTTCCAAAAATCTTTTTTTAACTTCAATTAATGCAGATATTATGCCAAAAAAAAATTTTTCTTATGTCATATCTTAATGATAACAACTTAATCAAACATGAAAGAGAAAGAAAAGATGTTAAAGCAAACTACTTATTTATGAACTGATATATGTAAACCATAAAAACGGTAAAAGGAACCGATTGTGAGCATGAATGTAGATAGAGGATGATCTCTCTGAAATTTATTATCCATAGATCCTTTCAGAACAAAATATTAAGAAACATTCACATCCAGAATGTTAAAAAAAAAGAGCAATTAAAACTAACAAAAAAACAAGAAGAGTAAAACACTTAACTAAAAGTGATTGATTGAGGAATAACATATTCTGTAACGGTCACAATAATAAAAAGTTAGAAAGGTCGACAACGGAAACTGCTGAAGTGACAGATAAATTCATATAAAAATTTATTTTAAATGTTTTAAAGTTAAAATAAGTCAATCAAATTTAAAAAAATTAATTGATAAAAGGTGGGAGTTGATTTGATTTTAAAATTTTATTGTTTACTTTTGATAAATTGTGTATGTGTTTTATTTTGTAAGTTTTATTTTTATATTATTGGAATGATTCATATAAGACAATGATGAATCGATAAAATGGAATTTTTATTATTTGATTAGAAGAAAGAGAATAATTTGTCTCGAAAACGAGTTATAAAATATTTTTAAGTGTAGACTAGGTAAAGATATCGTTAGGAATGAAATAAATTGAAATTGTTTAAGTTAATCAAAGATAAAAATCAGGTTTGATTGACTGTAAAATAATAATGGTATGAAATAGGTGAAATTCTTCTTAGAGGTTCAAATATATGAGATCTTCTGAAACTAGTGAGAATAATTTGGGAAACTAAAATACTACTTAACAATTTTTTTCTACAAAAAAAATATTCTGATTGAGAAAAAAAAATTTATTTATACGACTTCAAATAAATTGGGTGCAAAATAGAATTTTTATTTCCAAGCATTCATAATTGTAGTTTTTTCAATTTACTTACTTATTATGACTAATTTTACCATCGTTCATTTTGATAAATTATTGATTATTGTTATTGTTTTTGATAAAAAAAATTTGCAGAATAAAAACAAATTTGTTAATAACTAATATTGTAAAAATTATCAAGAAAGATAAAGGTTATTAAATACCATGTATGAACTATGACAACAAAATTCTGCTGTATTGATGAATACATAATAATATTTATACATATTTTTATTATTTCCAAAAAAAAAAGTGCTAATTTAATAAAAATCTGTAAGTGCTCTTATCGGAATAAAATATTGAATACTTCTTTCTAAAAAAAAAAATAGCTCTTACGTAGATTCATACAAAAGGTTTTTTTTCCTTGTGTATAGAAATTTCAGGTACCTACCTACCTACAATAATATTTCCCAAACGTCATATTTTTATTGAATTTATTTATTTATCAAGCGTATCACTCTCACATATTATTTATAGTTTGTTTGTTACAAAGTTATGTTTAAAAACACTTTATGCATTTTGCGACCAGGTTCAGTTTGAAAGTCAGAATACAACAATTAGTTTTAAACAACACTAAAAAATCAAAAATTTCCTCTCTCAATTAAAAAAGTTATTTTTAGACACCCCTGAAATTTATACGTAATTTTCGTAAGCTATTAATAAAATAATAATGGATTAATGAATTTAAAATTGGTAAGATATAGATTTGAGTGGAACATTATCTTATCAATAAAAATGAAAACAATATTGAATAAGCTTAATTAAAGTCAAGGTTCAGTTATCTAAGCTAAAAATAAATATTTCTTATTTTTCACATTTTTCATAGGTATATGTATAAAGGTATATATAGATTTTAACATGATGAAAAAATATAGGATTTTTACCAGGTCGATTTTAAGGTCAAATTTCTTTAAATTGAAATATAATTCGCACAATTTCTACGAAAACTCATTACTGCATAGTCTTATATGTCTGGAATAACTTAAGAATTGGAGTTTTTTTTTTCTCCCCTTAAAAAGTAATAAATTATATTTTATTCTAATATTATCAAAATGGGTGTTTAAAAGGTTTAAAAATAAAACATCATTATTACGTGTTTTTTTCTCAACATCATGATTGAAAAAAAAAAAAGAAGAAAAATGTAAAAATACCTGTACCGTCGTCGCCGATTTTCTTCTTTTTTTTTTTTTTAATATTAAGGTTCTGATAAATAGGTCGTATTTAGGTAAAAATTTGAAAATATTTGGGTGAAATTTAAAGGGAATTCAAATAAATAGATTTTGTACAATTTGTAATTGAAATTATTATTATTTAGCGATTATGGTTTTCTAATATTTTTATTGTTTGTTTTTTTCGTTAAGAGAATCTTTTTTTTTTCATATGGTATGGGTATTCCCATTTTTAACATTTTTTTTTTTTATCCCAAAAAGAAAATTAATTTGAAATTTAACAGATCTCATTTAATATGTGAAGAAATTAATTTCTTTTATTACGCCAATTTTCATAAATATAGAAATTCTAATAGGTATAACGGTATTTTCTAAAATATATAATATATATGCCCATAAAAAAAATTCTTCTTTTTTTAAATCTATACTATACATAGGTTTACAATAAATTATTATAAGCTATAAATTTTATCATAATTATATTCAAAAAAATAAAAAAAAAATTCAATATTTATAAAATAAAAATCTAGAAATTTCTAAATATAAAATACAAAATAATTATCACATTATTAATAAGAAGCTATGTATATTTAAAACATAATAATAATCATAAGTTAATACTTTCAAATTAAATAACTCACGTTTCATGCTGTCGAAGGTATTTTTGTTATCTAATGAATATAAGTATATATGTATATTATACAATATATAGAATTCATGACATGACATAATGCCAAATTATTTTTGCATCTTATCAACGTTATATTTTCAATTTTTCTAATTTAATAACCATAATATTTATTGAGATTCAGATCACACTTAAAATATATATTAAAAAAAAAAAAAAAAATTACTGCATTTTGTATTGATATAAATTCAATATTAAAATTTTTTATAAGTATTTCAATATTTTCGTACGCTTATTATTATTGCAATTTCGTAGGAGTTTTTATGAAGTTTTTTTTTAAAGGTTTTTTCGACACACATTATATTTAGCTTTATAGTTTTAATTCCATTCAATAAATGGTCAATAATATACTTTAACAATATTACGAATTAAAATCATTAATATATCATTTTCAATTGACCATGTGTTTACAAAATATTTTCCTATAAATGGATTTTTTTATTATAATAATAAATAATGAAATAATATTATTTTTTTTTTAAATATTTATAAGTTTAAGTTATTCCTCAAAAACAGTGACGATTATAATTTTTTTTTTATTTTTGTAATATAATATCAAGACATTAAATTCATACCTAGAAAATAAGAAGAAATAAAACATAAAGTTTATCAAAATTAAAAAAAAATTTAAAATTATTATTTTGTATTAATTTTGCGATATTATAGTACAGAATTTAGTAAAGAATTGAATTGATTTCGGTACTATTAACAGAATCATTCAAATGTTCCTTTTTATTTAGTCTTTTTCAAAATTAAAATAAATATGAATCTAAAATCTCAAAAATATCGATAGCGATTAAAAACTTTATTTTACCCAATAGTTTTTTGTTCTCGAATATTATGTACGATGTTAATACAGAAAATCCTTATTTAGAAATTCAAACCTTAGATGTGCTATCATTTTGAGACAAGATATTGGGACTTTGCAAGACATCTCAAATCAATTTCTTAGTTCTCTCACTAACATTTACAACTAAAAATATAATCAAATGCAAAGTATATTTTCGCCTAGGTAACCTAGGTAATAAAATAATAAAAAAAATTCCATGTGTTGCGAAAATTTATATCTTTTCGAGCTGAAATCTAACATAATGTATGTTTTGAAACCAAACTGATAATAATAATAATAATAATAATGTCATATACATATTTCAGTAATATATAGAAATTATTATAATAACAAAAAAACATTGAGGATTTATTGATTTGTGAAAAAAAATTTTTTTTTGTATAACCCATATTATAGCAAAGTTATTGAAAATTCCAGAATGTGGAAACAAACTTAGAAGAACCAATAACATTAAAAACAAACATCGTTTTCTTGACTAAAATCAAATTGTTTAATTCGATTTATAAGTATGTGTGTTATATAGTTAGATAATAAAAGAAAAAAAAAATGATTTAGGTATCTATTAAGTAAATTTCTACTACTTATATAGAATAGAATATTATCATTATACATTTTCATCTATAACTTAATTTTTCAGTTTTTTAGCCTAATAATCTTTGGATTAATAATTCTTTGAACTAAAATGTTCTTGGCTGTAAAATTTGCATGTTATGTATATGTATTTATGTTGGTTTATGCAGCCTCGATTTTAAATAAAAAACAAATTAATTTGTTATTCGATTTTATAATTTATTCGTCAATATTTCGTACCTGTTTTGGTACATTTTCAAGACCTAAAGAAACATTTATATCATTACATTTATATTATTATAGTTAGAAAAACAGGGCAAAATTATTATTACTTACATCTTACTTTATCATTTAAAAAATTTTTGCTTATTATTGCATCGTCATAAAAATTAAAATTAAAAAATAAAGACAAAAACTCTTTATTAAAAAACACATATTAAAATTCAAAATTAAAATTGTAAGTTAAAAATTTTTTTTTAAAAAATAATAAAAATATAAGAAAATTTAAAATTGTAAAACATTAATTATTGGACTATTATACATTAATAAATAGATAAATATTACAGAGAGAGCTGTTTTTTGTTTTTGTTTTTCTCTCTGTAATATTTATCTATTTATTAATGTATAATAGTCCAATAATTAATGTTTTACAATTTTAAATTTTCTTATATTTTTATTATTTTTTAAAAAAAAATTTTTAACTTACAATTTTAATTTTGAATTTTAATATGTGTTTTTTAATAAAGAGTTTTTGTCTTTATTTTTTAATTTTAATTTTTATGACGATGCAATAATAAGCAAAAATTTTTTAAATGATAAAGTAAGATGTAAGTAATAATAATTTTGCCCTGTTTTTCTAACTATAATAATATAAATGTAATGATATAAATGTTTCTTTAGGTCTTGAAAATGTACCAAAACAGGTACGAAATATTGACGAATAAATTATAAAATCGAATAACAAATTAATTTGTTTTTTATTTAAAATCGAGGCTGCATAAACCAACATAAATACCTAATAATCTTTAAATCTCTAAATCTTCAGTTCGAATAATATTGTTTTGACATTTTAATAAATATCATGGTGTGGGTGAAAAAAAAATTAGTAATTTTCATATTGAATTCTTCTTTTTTTTTGAAGCAGAGATAATAACAATAATCTTTGAGAAAAATTTTTTATTATATTTTTATTTTTATTTTATATCGTTATACTCTTGTTACTTTATTATAGTAAAATTTATGTGGAGCCAGTATAATGTGCGATCATATATGGATAATTATTATTTTTATATTATTTCTTTATTTTTGGCGTTTTTATGAAATTTTATCAATTTTCAAAGTCAAAGCACAAAAGCCATTAAAAAAAGTTTTTCAGTTTTTCATTTTATTTAAAAAAAAAAAAAAACAACATCTGGTATTATTGATAACATGCAATGATGAGTTTTAGGTCAGTTTTTATGGGTTTTAGGTGAATTATTTCTGAATAATGTCGAATAAAAAAAATAATATTATATAATTTTAATTTTTTTTTTTTTTTTCCTAAGTTTTATAATTTAATTGATATATTTTTATATAGAAATTCCATAATACGGATAAAAGAAAATAAAACCATACTTTATGACTTTGGGTAACAGATGAATTATATTGATAAAAAAAAAAAATAAAAAACTTTATTGAGAAAGTTTTTGGGAAAATAGGTTAAGACATTTTTTGACGTAATCGTGTCAAGAAATGAATTAAATAGGAAAATAATCTTTTAATTTACAAAAAAAAAAAAAAAAAATTAATAAAATTTTGATTTGCCCTACATTTTGTTTGGAAAATAAATGGGTTTTTTTTTCCACTTAATTTGATATCAATTTTGAGGAAATATTTTTAGAATGAATTTTGGAAAATTATTTCTACAAAAAATGAAGAAGAAATTGCATTATAATTTTTTTTTATGTTGGGCGACATTATGCCGCCAATTTGTCGAGAAAAAAAATTTTATTTCTAAATTCTCATAAGTCTAGGATTAGCCGCCAAATTGTTATTTTATTTTAATAATGTGAAATTAATTTATTTTTTTTTTAATAAAAATAAGACATTATGAAAATTATTTGAAAATTTTCTCAATTGTTAGGCAAGGTCTGGTTATAACAGCTATAATTCCAATCAAAACGCTTAAATTTTTCTATCGTTCTCATTTCCTGAGCTTGACTTAGATAATACTATGTTTATTTCAGAAGTGAAATAACTATATAAGTTACTGAAACGAAACATATTTTCAACTAAACAATTTAAAATAAAAATTTTTAAAATATTTCATTTAAATAACAACAATTAACATAATCTTTTTAACAAGGAATATGTCTTTTAAATTTGTAATTTGAAGAAAATTTGTAAATACAATTGACTATTTAATAATTTTTTTTTATTTTAATTTATGTCATAAAATGTTTTTAGTGCTAGGAAATTTCTATGTCATAAAAAAGAAAACAAAGAGTTATAAATGATATGATATGTAAAAAAAAAAAACCCCGTTTAATCATATAAAAATCATTATAACGATTCCCTAAAAAACATAAAAGTTTCACGATTATGTCATTTAAAATGGAATACCTAATACCTGTAGAATTTTTTTTTTTAGTTCTCCACTATCACTTCTGATAAATGAAGAAATATAATTTAAGAACAGGTAAAATTTTCTAAGTTTGATCTTTCATGGTAAAATTTTAAGGAATCATTAAGTATATTCTTACAAAACATTAAGAAATTTTAAAAACTAAAGAATCATTGCATTTATTTTGATACTTAAGTGAATTACGTAAACAACAAAGTATTGATACTATAATATATATTTAAAGTTCAATAATGACACATTGTGAACGTTAAGCCTTTCGATTGATTATACGATATTAATTTTAATACTCAGATAAATAGAAAAACAAAATTATGAAACGAAAATTAAAAGTTTCTTAGTTTTATTGAACCAAAATACGTTTTACATTATTTTTTTCTTTTTCAAAAATTAAATTTAATATTATTTAATTTAGTTTTTTTTTTTTTTTTATTATACAAAGTGATTTATATCACTTTTTATGTTTATACTGAACAACAAAAGATTATCACGGTGCAATTCGTGATTAATTCTTTTATTCGTTGGCGGGACAATATATTTTATATATATTATTTAATATTATATTGAATTCTTTTTTTTTTCTATTTTTCTTTAAAAAAAAAAACATAATAACGTTTTGAATGACTGGAATATTGAGAGGATTTTAATTGAGGCCATCTCGGTCTACATAAAAAAAAAATCATTTGGTTTTTAATTTTCAATGCGTAAAAGAAAAAAAAAAGCGTACGCGAGAACAGTTCGATATTTTTGATACACCTATATTAATGTCAGTCACATTTTCTAATTTGATGTATTTAATTGTTGTAACTTCCAATAATATTATTCATTCGAAATACTTACTTAATTATAAGAAATTTAGATTCATTTGCGACTAAAGTTAAATTTACATATATTTTTTCTCTTTTCAATAAAATTAAATATAATTACTTAAGTATCTCTATAGTTAAGTTTGAATAAATGCAAAAATTAATATATGACATTTTATACGTATTACATCTTGAAAATACAAATTTGGGTCGAAAAACTTAAATGAATACTCATTATGTACAATTGTTCATGTATGTATTTATACATCTTCTTTTTTTTTCTTGACCATCTGGATTATATTTCGGGATTAAAATTATCCGAATTTTTTTTTTTTGTATTCGCCAAAAATGATAATATACGTGTATAACATTAATAAAAAATGCAAATTAAATTCCTCCTGTCATATGCTTATCTTCATGACTCAAATATATAATCAGATATTGAAATAAAAAAAAAATTTTATTGAAGTTTTTTTTTTAAAAGAAAATTACACAATTTTTTGTGAAAATAATAAAGTACAATAGTATGCATTTAAATCAGTTAATGAGAGTACTTGAAAAAAAAAGAAGAAGAAAACTGTTGAAATGAATTGAGGTTAAGTGTATGATAGATATTGAAGGTGGCCTTTTATAGAACAATTTACAAATCTTTTCTCATTTCGAAATATCTATGTTCGTTATTATTCCCTAATTACTCATAATGAACTAAATTTAATAGTATTAGAATTTTTTTTTTTTTGCAAATAATTTTATTATAGTACAGTGTTATGTACACATTAATAAATTTTAGATTGCATTGAACGCAAAAAGTTTTCTTCTATCGTTATTTATAATTATTTTAATTAAATTTATGTCTTTTTTGGGGAGAAAAACAACAGAATTGCATAATAATAAATTTTTTTTGAAAATAAAAAAAAATGTATTGTTCAAAACATTTATCTTTTTTTTATTATAAATTCTTTAATGTGCAAAATTAAAAAATGAAGAAAATAAAAAAAATAAATAAGATTTTATTTTATGATAATATGAAATATATAAAATAACTTTTAAATTATATTTTTTATAAATGCAAATTAATTTAAAAAAAAAAAAACATTAAGTATTTAAAGAAAAATAAAATATTATAAATTAAATCGTCTGCTTAATACAATAATAGTGTATGATAGTTTTATACGGTTATTCGATTATAGCGCCATTGGATTCCTCTTTTTCCACTTTATAAGTACAAATTCTATCCATTTTTGAAAATCTTGATCCTAGTATGTTTTTTGTGATAAATATGAAAATATTGTATTTAAGTTTTCAAGCTTCATATAAATTTAAAATTTTTTCAAAACTTTAAATGCATTTTACTCAAAACTATACTTTTTCATATACACTGTTATTATACTAACCAGACGAAAATAAAAGAAAATACCTAATGTCTAATCTTTCTTAAAAATCAAATTCACGTAATTTTGAAAAATGTAATAATTATATAATTAAAATTAATATTAAGATAGAAAATGTGCCAAAATGTTGAAATTTCTTTTTTATGTATAAAAATATGTATTTATATACACAATATTTGCATCAGCAATATGAGAAAGAATATAGTATCTATGCGGTTTCATCTTCTTTCTATAATTTTTTTTTATTATTTTTTTTTAGATAATAATAATTTAAGTTCAAGGATTTTCCAATTTTAGGAAATAAAAAAAAATACCTACCTGATCACCTTAATTATTTTTGCCTCAAGTTTAATCGTAATGTTGAAAATTATAAAATTAAGTTATAAATTAGACAGACTCACGGTATTAGCTAAAGAGCTATAATAACTTTAAGACAATGAGGTTGGAAAATACTGATTTTCTTAATAAGTGTGTTGTAAACGGGTAGTCGCCCCTAACTTAAATACCAAGTTCTTTCAATTAATTAATATTTTATTGGTGATAGGTACATAAGTATATGATAAAAAAAAAAAATTAAATGAACAGTTAATGGATATTTTTATAATCAACGGTCCTACTTTTAATTGAAAAATATCTGGAACATTATCTAGAGTTGCTCATCTAATGTACTTAAATAGAAAATTCAAACGAATTAAATGCAAAACAAACTTATCAAGTTAACTTCATTATTCAAAACTTACATATTAAATATCTATAAATAAGCTCTGTTGCACAAAAATAAATAACAAAAAGTTAGGATTCATTAAATTCAAACCACATATATGTATCTATTTGATCAAAAATTAAAACTTCATTCATTTTATAAATACTTACAGTCGGAAGCGTTTTCTAATAAATTGAATAAAAATTTAAATCAGGGTAAAAATAAAAATAGTCCAAGCGATGAGTTAACATTTTAAAGGTTATATTGTTGTCATAGATACCCAAGTTAGGTAACTTAAATAAATATTTGAAGCGATTTGAAGCTATTCAAATTTATTTTTTATTTTTGTGGCCATCGAACTTCAGCGAAGCGTAACAAAAACAAATATTTTTATTGTAGAAAATGTACACATTGATTTTTTTTTCTTATTTTTTATTTTAACATAATCAGCATAAAAATATATACAAATAAAAATAATAAATCTTACATATATATATATATATAAAATAATGAACTTTGTGCAGATTCTAAAAAGCAGATTATCCACGACCGTATCGAAGGTAAAAAAAAAATTATGTGTATAAATAACTTTAATAAATTAAGTAATCATAAAAATAAATAAGTTGTAAATCTTCATTGTAAAGTTGAAGTATAAAAAAAGTTATGCAGAGTGCTTTTAATTTTTTTTTCTTTGCCAACATTGAATCCCAAAAGAATATAAGGTTTTTTTTTTATTGTTTTTTTTTTTTTAAGAACCTCACTGTAAAACATAGATATTGAGTTTTTTGATTTTCTTATTAATTAATGTATAAAGAATTTTCAATATTATTATATAAGCAATATAATGCGAAGTTTCACATCGCAGAATGTAAATAAAGTCATTATTTTAATATAATGAAAATTTATCTTTTTATGGTACTTATACGAGGTAGACTTCATTTCTTTCTTTTTCAATAATTATATTTACCTAAGAACTAAACATTTAATAGATAAATTACGTTTCTTGGCAACAATACATCAATTATATTAGCTCAGAAAAATTTATTATTGAAAAACTGAATATATTTATTTTTGTAATATTTTCCCAAAATAGTTTTCCGTATATGATTGAAAATTTAGCATTGACATAGAATTAGGAATAAATTTTATTCAATTAAAGCTCAATTTATCTTTTAAAGATGAATCTTATTCTATATTTCATAGAAATTTGTCAATTTCTTATTAACAGCTCTACTTAAGCAAATTAAATTTTTTGAACCATACTTCTATTATATATGCACAAATGGAAAATATTAGTAAATGTTATTCACAAATCGCACTGATGTGTGAAAAAAAAAAATTATGCCTATAATAATAATAAAAATAATAAGTATATTTTACAAATAAATTCTTTTCTAGACATTGGTTTTCATTTTAAATATAATTAAAATAAACAAAAAATAATACAGATGAACTTGGGAAAATTTATGGCACAATTAATTGCAACGCAATTATTTTTACAATACTTCCTTTTCTTCAAATTAGTTACTTAAAAAAAAAAAAAAAATTCTGTGATATTTGCGATGACTTCATTTGAAATTTATGAAGATTTAAACTTAAGGGGGATGGTACCTGTAGAACGCTAAAAAAATAATAATATTTGAACAACTATAAAAATAAAGTAAAAGACGTTTTAGAATTCTTTTTTTTTATGCATTCTTATATTATTTTTAATAAATATTAATTTTAAATTTTATGCACTAAAATCGACAAAGTTTCCAATTCATATCCGAATGTTTTTGAAAACATTATTTGCGGCTGCCACCATAAATCCTTATTTAAAAAATTTTTAATTTTTTTGGAAAATATAGCAATTTGAAATGAAACTTGATAAAAATGGTTAGCTTTTTTCAAATTTCTAAAAACAGCAACGATAAGAACCAGTTTTGTTTTGTGTTCTACAAAAATTGAACGATTCGTTTCCATATATTTTGAGTTATATTGGCAGTCAAAATCGAGAAAAGCACGTTTAAATATTCACATACAGTATGATACTAATAGATGGACTAATAGATTTGAATTAATTGACTGGATATCTGGTTATTTTTGTTCAGATCACTAGATGTTATTTCTTCAAAATCTAGATTATGTACGTATCTACATTCATTATGTAGTTATAATTTATATACATATTCATTATTCTATATCTACAGAAGATCAAATCTGATGAAGAAAAATAAAAGAGGCCTATAAGCATATATCCTGAGTTTTTTTTTCCATACCTGCATTCTAAAACTGAACTGTTTTTCACAATTTTTTAATAATTATCATAATATTTCAAATTGATTAAACTACTTATACTTATGAATACAATTATACATATGTTAGTACATACATGTATTATACGTATTTCTATATTTATTTACTAAATGATTAGAGTTATATTATTTGTCTGCTATACGTTATTATTGTATAAAATACAATTCATTTTATTTATAACCTTCATAAAATTTATAAGTATATATTTCGATAATTGATAAACGTATAATATAAATAATAATGATAATAAAACTAATAATAATAACAATAATACTAAAAAATTAACCCTAAAGGTAAATTGAGTTTCCATAACCTCTATCTTAAAGAAAAAATAAAATTATTACCTATATAAATGTAAACATATATATCATCTTGTTCATCTACTCTTAAAAAAAAATTTAATAACTCGCCATTCCACAAAGTGTATAGTTTTCAATGCTAATTTATACTAATTGAACGTATCATTTCAATCTAAGCAGCATAAATTACATTAATACGAATTAAGAAAAAAAAAACTAAATTATCATATTAATGTTTCTTTATAAAAATATCTAAAACAGAATATTTAAAAATTAAATTATAATAAGAACTATTATACTTGATATATAATAATGAAATTCATATTGTAGAAAATTATTTGCATAAAAAGCTTTTTTGATATGCATATCTGTGGCCAAAAGAATTAACAATCAAATCATACTGTGACAATTTTTTTGAAAAAGTTTCGAGGGAATTGGAATTAATTATGAGTTAGTTATTTTTAATTTTATTTCTTATTCAAAGTCAACTTTGGGTATTATGCTTTCTGACCACAGATATTGTCTTTTTTTTTTTTTTAAATATGATTCTTTATACGTAATATTATGTGAATGTATGTGAATGAGAAATAATAATATATATTAAATTTTGTTATTGTATCTTAATACGAAATAAACATGAATTGAATATTATTTATACTCTTAGGTACACAGTTCATAGATACATACATAAACATGTTCATATACATACATAGTTCTGATGAATAAATTTTTTTATTTTGAACTTTTGGAATGCATTTAGAAAAAAAAATAAGAAAAAAATAAATATTTCAATTCATTATTCAAATTCAGAATTAAGCTGGTTTAAAAAAAAAATCTAAGTTAATTTTTCTTGATCATTTTATAATTAGCAAAAAAAAAAAAGGTTAAAGTTTTATGAAAATTTTTAAGAGATCTGGAAAATACTTTCTAAAACAGAATAAATTTTTTGTTAAGCTTAATGATTTTCTATTGACTGTATAACCTCTAACGTTCAAAACTACAAAAAAAACATATCATATTAAATTAAATACTATGTTCAAAAATTTCCGAAAGCAAGTTAAGTAAATGCCAAAATATTTTTGACTTTATATCTCATAAATTACTTAAATCCAAGTTATGTTTTATAACAAATAATAAGTTATGTTTTATAACAAATAATTGAACAGGAACAATACTTTTCGTTTTCAGAAGTTCGATAAGCTTAGTTTTTGTTTGATAGTTATTGTTGGTATCCTAACACTTTCTGTGAAATAATTACTAGTGTCTTACATCAAAAAAAAAAAAAAGAAATTATGATTTATGATCTCATTTTAATGCAAGATCATAAAAAGCCGTCTGTTTTTGGATAAATGAAAAAGGGAATAGGAAAAAATTATAGTATCATTGCAAAAAAAAGAATATTCACAATTAACTAAGTAGTAGGTATCATTAATTTTGGCTAATTTCATAAAATAAAAAAGTTAAAACCAAAATGTAATTTTATCCGCACAAATTGAAAATACTTAATGAACAGAATTTTTATTAAAAGTGAAATTCTTATATATACGACAATCTTATCAAAAATTTAATGTTTAAAAATAAACAAAAAAATGTTAACGGTAGGATAACTAAATAACTAACCAGTTGCCAAAAATAAAACTACAAGTTTTTAATTAATTTTCTTTTTGTTTTCAAAACCAGTTTTTCAATAATAAATTTTGAAAACAAATAAATTTTGTTTCTGATAGATACGCTATACATATATCTACATTAGGAATGCCCGAAAAAAAAAAAATTCAGGAGAAAATTAGTTTTATCGAATAATAGTTTCTGTTATATTTCACATTTTTTGGCGTTTAATGCCAAAACTATGTTACGAAAGCTGATGTATAAATAAATTGTGATGATTAATATCGAGAATTTTTCAGAAGAACATTAAAAGCCTTTATTTCTTCGCTCGAATAAGAAACTGTTTTCATAAATGAAAAATTTGCAATACAATAATTCTACAAAATTTATTAATTCCTTATCCTATAAAAAGTTTCTTCCTAAAAAGTTAAAAAAAAAGAACAAATAACCCCGTTTTCAAATTTTGGACAAACCTAATAATGTATCTACATTTACACTTTCTACAGTACATACAAAAATTCATATATAAAAAGATTTTTAATAAATCGAAGATGTAATTTAAAAACTAATTGAGTATCTTTTTGAGCAAAAATAAAATTTGCTGTCGCCTTGACAAGGTCGTATAATCCTTATTTTTTATTTATACATAACTGGAATATGTTTATGTAAATGTAACTATACAAATACAATATTTACAATAATAATTAAATTTCTAAAATATTTTACAAAAATAATTTAAAGATGTGTATCATGAAGAAGCAGATTTTCTTGTTCAGATGATTCAAATTAATAGTAATTTTTATATAATCTCAAATACATAAACAAATGATGTGCAATCCTTGAAATAAGCCAAAGAATCTGAAATTCAAGAAACGAAAATTTGATTTCCACATTCCGAAATTGTAATTTTCAAATTTGATGATCAAAAAAATAAAACTTCACATTGCTATCTACAATTAAAAAATGTAGATACTTATACTTTTGTAGATTTTATCCTAAATGAATCTATTATCTTACAAAATACTTATGAATTTAAAAATTTTAAATTGATAATTAAATCCTTAATCTAGTTAATTGAATAACCTTAAATTTTTCATATTGATTACGAAATTTTGTTTAAAAGTTCAGGTTCAGTTTAATAGTATATATGTATACATAATTCATAAATTATTATTGATATAACATATAATATTACATTGTTTTTATATATATGTTTTTTTACACCTTAATCCAAATTTTACCTTGAAATATGAAATCAGACCACAAAGTCAATACACAGTCAGATCAAGTTAAAAACTTTTAAATTACATTTTTAAACAAACTTTTTGAGCAGTAATTTAATTTCTTTATTCAGTTTGTGAAATTTTATTGAAACTTTGTAAGCCGTTAAATTTAAAGTTTTTATTAGTTAGTAAATAATAGTAAAACAAAGTAATTATTAAGCTTGACACAAGGACGAAACAATAATTCAATAAACCTTCCAAAAATATCATTTTCTTTGAATTCAGTAATTCATTTTAGTTTGCACACATAACCACCTATTTATAGTTAGTGCATTCTTTTTTTTTTAATTTTCTTATTATTGATATTCTAATGTCAACAAAATATCTGAATATACATTATACAATATTTTTGTTTTGTTATATTATTTTTAATTGATTTTAAATTAAATTTCATTTAGGAATTTTAAACATTTCTAAAATTATTTCTAAAGAATTATTTTCGGACATGAAATTCAATACAAAAATTAGTTTTACTCTTACTTACTTATTTTTCTTTATACATACTTATATATTTCAATATATTCTTTATAGATATATTTATTCAAAGTAAGTATCAATTTCCTAAATTCATTAAAAATTCTTGTAAAAATATTTAAAACATTAAAAATAAAATATTTACATAATATCCCGGCAGACACTAAGTGTATCACGAACTTATATGTATAAAAATTAAAGTTTTAGAGAAAATATTAAAAATTATGGATTCATGTTCATACATAATATTAAAATTACAATTTTTTACTATTTTCATTTTATTTACATACTTACTTCTCAGTTTATTGCCAAAAGAAAAATAATAAAAATTTTAGTAACTGTTTGTATCAACTGTTCAAATTTATTATAATTCTATTTTAAGGATGTATTTTTCGTTGGAATTTAGCGATGAATGAAATTTGCTAAAGTAGTAATTATATAATGTGTTTATATACTCTTTGAATATAAAAAAAATTACGTAGCTGCATTAATTATTTTGATTCTTAAAACCTACTCGAAGTTAAGACATTACCTAAGAACTAAATTCAGGAAAAATATGCAGCTTAGATTAATTTGTTTTGTTGGCTATAAGGTAAATAACCCCAAATTTATTCGCTAATAATAATTTTTTTAGAATCTCTAATTGTATTTTAATATTAAGTAGGTATGTATACTTCAAATTTAAACATTTTGGCACTTTTATTATTTATTGCTATACAATAGACTTGTATAATTATATTTTATAATTCAATACATTTATTAAATTACGGCATTTTGTGGTTTTTCCAGGCATTTCGGTTTATTTTGTTTCATTAAAATTTCATGTTTTTCAAATTAGTACAAGATTTTATTCAAAATTAACAAAGAAAAAAATAAATTATTTTTTCATTTAACTAAACATATAAAATCTATAATTAATAATTTTTGCTCGAATTTTTGTCAAACACAAATTTGCTAATCATGAATATTAGCTATTAATTTAATAACTATATAAATAAAACAAAACCGGAAATAAAAATAAAGAAAATTATGAGAAAATGGAAGTGGTTTTAAATTTTATTTTGAAAATAATTTGTTGAATTGTAAAAATTTTAATTCCTGACTTGCTAAATAATTTTTAATGAAATTCTCTAATTAAAATCGTCATTCTTTATAAAAAATGTTATTTTAAATTGAAATAAATGTAATTAGACTTTTTTGTAAGCATTATTATGAATGTCAATTCGATGGTATAATAACCAACAAAAACCCCTGTTATCAAATTCCATTTTGATTAAATTCAATGAGAATATGCAATTTTGTTTTCACTCAAATACACTAACGAGTATTGAATATTCTTGATTTTTGATATCGAATCCTAATTCATACCAACCTTGCTCAATGAAATCAAAAATGAATTTTATACAAGTTATGAAATTATTCATTCAATGAAACTAACTTTTATATAGAATGCCTTTGTTCTAGGCTTCTAGCGTTTATCGTGTCGAGGTTCGAACGTTTAGAACAAATTTATACATATACAATAATATATTGCATACGCAGTAAAAAACTAACATTTTTAAAGACATATATTTAGTAAGGTTACGAAAAAAAATTTTTTTAATCTTTTTACACTCTAAGAACTCAATTTATTTGATGCTTTGACAGAATTTTGTAAAAAAAAATTTATATTTTTTTTTTATAAAATTTTTTTATTATGTTTGTGTAAATTTTTAAGCATTGCACATTAATATCAATTTAAATTAACTCAACCAAGGTGTAACATTATGTTTTGAAAAGATGATTCCATTTCAACCTTGGTTTAATTGCAAATACGATAATAATAATAAAAAAAAAAAAAAGAATACCTCAATTGTAACTAAATATTATATTTATTTATTCAGAGAAAAGGTTAAAATATTTTCTTAAAAAAAAAAATATATAACAATTCATTATGGTTATTTTTCACGAACACGAATTGCTCAATTCAGTAGCGAGAATTTTTTTTTTTTTTGGTTTCTAATGTCTGTGGTTAATTCAAGTGTTAAAAGTATACAATTTTTTATTTACATATACATTTATTTTATTTATTTTTTTAAATGCCCATCATGTTTTGACCGTCAATATTTTTAGTTTGCTATAAATACAAACGAAGATCTAATTTCATTATTTTGAGTTAAGTTACTTTGAGTACAAACCATTTTTTTTTTTTAAATTAATTAACGCATTTTTTGCTTGAAAACCTCTAATGGTATGATTTATGGTTTATTGATCGATATTCAAATGTTTTTGAATAGTGCCAATATAACTACACACCGATCAATTCTACTCAAGTACTTAAATAACTTATCTTAGATTATTTTGATGGATTGAATAACTTATTAAAAAAAAAATGTGATATGTATAAAAATTGTTCAAAAAATGTTGAAAAGTTTTCGTCATTTTAGGGACGATTTTAAATTATACTAATTTAGGTAAATATTTTGGGGCTTAAAATTTGTCCAAATAAAAAAAAACTTCTCTCTAAATGAACAACGTACTAATAATATTATTTTTTAATGCTTTAATTTTAACTTCATTTTGAAAATAATATTTAAGTACCACAAGGTTTTTTGTTCCGGTGTTCCTGGACGGTTCACTTTTGAATGTTTTTCAATATACCTAAACTTTATTTTATTCCACACGTAATCAAAATTCTTTTCGGAAATACTTGTTATATTCTATTATCGATTCCATAACTCATTTTATTGCATCAAACTTTATAGTTATTTAATGTAAAGATTTTTCACAAAAATCATTGAATAAAAATAAAATTTATTACACAATACTTTTACTCCAGCAATGGATGAAGCAAAATTATATGGGGTTTTGAATTTAAACTATTTGAATAATTTTCTTTTCTTCATTTTTTTTATAATAATAAAGATAATAGTAATAAAGTTGACTTAGTTAGAATTTTATGTAATTGGAGAAAATAAAATACAATCAATGTGAGAAATTTTTTTCTCTAAGAGTTTTTTGCTTGGAATTTTTTTCCCAAATGAAAATTAATTAATATAATAAAAGAAGTTAGTTTGACTTTCAGATACAAATATGTATATAACTTAAAAATAAAATAAAAAATAATTTTTAGTTCCTAGAAAAACTAGTTTTTTTAATTTTATTCTAATTACATAGTTTTATGAACAATGGTGAAGAAATATAAATAATATAAAAAATAAAACATTCTTTCTATTGTGAATAAATGATTCGCTTTAAAGATGAATATTGTTTGTGATATGTTTAGCAAAATAAAAAACCTTCTTCGGTATTACAAAACTTCAAGGTGAATTATTGAGTTAAAAATTATGATTATGCTTATCTTAAATTGTTATTTTATTATTCCACGCATAACAGACAAAAGCCGTAATTTACTTTTCGGTGGTTAGTATACATACTTTATGGAATATGTAATAAACAATAAGAGAACTAGAATTTAGACACTTAGTACCGCAACAAATCTCAACTACTCATCTCAACCAGCTAGTTATTAAAAAATAAATAAAAACAGTTCCAGTTTCGATGAACTGAACTGATTGTTAAACAAAAATTAATAAAAAAAAGCATTATCATACCATACATTTATTATTCAACTTAGGTTCAGCTTTCTTTAATTTAATTATTGTCATTATAAATTTCTATTAGGCTTACCTGAAAATAAAAAAAATATAATTATAATTAATAAATAAACAATAAGTGTATGTATTCAATAAATTTTCAAGTTGAACTATTGACAATAAAATATTATATAGATAATGTGGCAAAGAAATGCAATACAACTTTTAATTAAGCTCAGTTCAAATATTTCTTAGCTTTACATGGCTTAATTTCTTTTTTAAACATTATTGGATATTTCTAAGAGTTTTTGAGCCCGCATGATTTTGTTCAGGAAAGACTCGATAAAAATATAATTTTCAAGAATCAGCACAACCATGTTTCTAATGTTGTTTTAATTCTATTTCTCATGAATTAATTAATCGATTACTTATTTTTTTATTTTTTTTTATCCTAATTTCCTTCTAATCCTAAAGATCCCAAGTTAGATTACTCAACTTTAATCCTAATGCTTTGAAATACGTTGATCATTTGATGATATTTTTTAATCAATACAACAAATGGAAAGCCAAATTAATAACCACTAAAAATATAGTTCAAAATTTTCTTATAGGTACAGTGTAGGTTCTTTATCGTGCAAAAAAAAGAGGCAAGAAAATTTTATTATTATATATTAATTGCTGTAATATTTTCTTTCCAATTAAAAATCGAAAACATTTCATAATATAAGCTTGTACTAGAATTTTAAAAAATATAAAATATTTGTCTTTTTTAACTCTTTAACTATAATTTTTAAATAGTAAATATTAATTTTTTCAATGAAAAACTAAATAAAAAATGTTGAAATGGATTCAAAACATCAACACACATGTGTATAGTGTATTTGTTCACATTATTATCTCAAAATTTATTTCATTGAAATTTGAAAAATTGAAATTTTCATTCACAAAAGCAAAAAAAAAAATAAAAAATATTTTCACAGACATACATTATACATAATAATACAGATATATGTACAATGATTGTCAAGGCCAAAAATGAAACCACCAATATCAATCAATAATATGACTCAATTATCTGTTTTTAATCTATAGGTATATGTATAAAAATACCACCGTTATACAAAAAAAATTATGGCAAAATTTATTAAACATTTTTGTTCAACTTTTTAAATTTTTTGTTTTTTTTAATGAAAAAATTTTCTTCTCAAAAATTTAATAAACAAACTCTACATTATGTAAATATGTATGTTAATTAATATAAGATAAGCTTTTTGATTATATACATATTTTCAATAGGTGAATAATTTATTTTTGGAGGTGATTTTAAACAATAATAAAATTTGAATTTAATGTTTAAATGTTAAAGCTGTGTTTTTTTAGATTCATACCAACACATAAATCTCAAACTTATGCAACCATACTATTAGCATTCCGTTGTAGCTGTAGTTATCAAGGACTATTTTTGCAAGATTCACTCACCTCCACCGAGCAATCATCTTTGTATATTTTTGCTAAGAATACATCACCACCACCCATTTAAATATATTTTTGTATAATTAGCTGAAATCTCGAAAATTTATTATTTGAACTGCGTAACCACCAAACAGATAGAAATTAATGAAATTTTAAATTGTTATTGAAAAAAAAAAAAACAGATTTACAAGTATTTATATGAAAAATTTCAATATACATAATAGTTATATTTTTTCAAGGAAAAATAAGATCATTTATGAATAATAATAATAATGCAATAAGATTTAATTGACTTATTTTTATATATTATCAAATTTATATTAAAGTTACGCATTTCTATACGAGAAAAAATAAACATTAATTTTAAAAATTAAAAAATTCAATTTTATTAGATAAATTAAGTAGAAGAGGCCAACCTGTCTGTCATATTTTCTCTAAAGTCAAAAAAACAGAGAATATATTGATTATACAAAGATTATGTGTCTCAAAGTTCTAAGTTCATAATTAGTACGAAATTATAATGTACAAATCTTTAAAATTAAAGGTTATTAGTTTTTTTTGGCACTTTCATCTTTGATGACAATTTTTCTTGTTTTCCTAACTGTTGTTTTGTTTTCGTGTGATATGACAGTAAATAATATTAAATGTTATTCCAAAAAAGAGCTTCAGTTAAAAAACATAAAAAATATAATTTTTGTAATCATACATACTTGTTTTTATTATTTAAAAAAAAAGAATTCAAAATTATTATCTTAATGTTTTAACCGACAAAATTAAAAGTTTAAAAATAATTAGAAATTTGTTTTGCATTGACTAAGTTGAGTAATTTAAAGAAATTTCTTTCTTGTGTCAAAAACAATTTTCGTCTTGACCTGAACTGTACCTAGTTGCATCTAATAACTTTGTTCTATCAGCTACTATTCAAATTTAAGATGAATTGAAATATTATTATTTTTTCGTTGATAGAAATATTTTTTTCTTATTTATTTATTTCATCTTTACAAAACTTTTACATGCAAGCTGATTAACACTAATTCTTTAAGTTGAAACAGGAGCAATAGGATTGACATTTCTCAAAGATCTTTTTAAGTTATTAAAATTTAAATGATCGAAACCTTGAATCAAAATTTTTTTCAATTAGTTTATATTATAAGTGAATACCTATACTTGATAAAAAAAAAAGTTCTGATTTTGAAACTAAATCCAATTTATTTAATTAATTTATCTGTTCTCTTTTCTGCTTTCATAGGTTTTAGTTTAAATCAATTCATTCTAAAATGTAAAATAAATAAATTTCTCTAAGAATAAGGAAATTGAAAAATTATTTGCTCAAATCCTAGAAGTTTGATTATGCTTTTTGTGACAAATATACACGTAATTTGAAAAGAACGACTTCTTGATTCTGCTTCCTCACCTATAATAAAACCACATTAAAGTAATTATTAAGTAATTGTAACTTTGTTTTCATTTTAACCTCAAAATTATGTTATTTCTCGAAAACGGTACTTTTTTTTTTGTTAAATATGCCAAAGTTTAAAAAGGTTTTACAAAAAAAAAAAAATATATAGAAATTAGTTCTTTTTAGAAATTTTACGAAAAAAGAGGTAATGCATTAATAAATTCTAAGGTGGTTAAAAGTAGAATTGAAAACTTTTTATATGTATGTACCTAATTATGTCCCGCCAAAGTGGAAACTAAATCGCTTAGTCTAGAATGCGATTCCATTCATAATTCTCAACGACGCGTAGTGTCCAATTTAAATACATACATTATAATCTATCACGATACCACTTTAGAAATTTAACTCGTAAAACTATGAATTACATACAAAAATTGAAATTTTTTCAGCTTAGCTGTCGTTATAGTAAATATCAATTATCAGCCAATATCTTTCTTTTCCGTATTTTTTTATTTTATTTACATTTAAAGTGTCATTTGATGTGAGCTTGCCAACAATTGGAAATTTTTTCTTTAGTGCATTGATTTTAATTGTAATTTAATGAAAAAAATAAGACTAAAGGTGGATGGTGTCAGAGTTTTTAATAATGTTAATTGTTTAGTTTTCGAAATTTTGTAACTTCTAAAATTGTTCAAATACATAATACATAATATATAAATATAAACATAATAAAAGTGAATAAATAAAAACAAACGTTCTTAATTACAAAAAATTGTAAACATTTCAAAAATTTTATCTTTTTGTACGAGATAAGAAATAAGTATACATACATATTATATTAATTTTGGGAACAGGTTTTGCCTGTTCAGCAATAAAGGGTGACCTATATTTAGGGTTGTATATTATTTTAAACAAAGCTTAAGGCAACTTAAAATATACAAGTATTTTCAAAAACTGTAATGGTTAATATTTGATTATAACTACTTATGACACATTTAAAAAAAAAAATTAATATCAATGTAAGTGAAAAGCACCGAAAAACATAAAAGATAAGAAAATTATTTTGTTATGATAAAATTATCTCAAAAATGTTTTCATCATTTAGAATTTAGATGAAATATTTATTTATTTGAAAATTTAATCGCATTAGCTTATTATACAAAGAATTATAATTAAAAAAGTACACTCTAGAAAGTTTTTGATGTAAACTTACGTCGATTATCGATGGCAATTTATTACCTTCGATAATCAACGTAAATTTACATTAGAAAATAATTACATTTTTTTGGTGTAAACTACATTACTCTATAAAAAAGTAATTTTACACCAAATTTTACGCCAAAATGTTGCGAAATTACTTCCAACATAATAAATTTAAACATAAAGTCGTAATATTAAACTAAAAATTACGCCAAAAGGTTGTAAATTTAATCCAAAGGTTTAAATTTACACCAAAAAGTCGTAAATATTTTTATTAAAAAAAAAAAGAAAAAATTTAATAATTTTTTTTTTTAATATTTTTTTTGAACTTTTTTTTTTAATTTTTTTATTTTATTAAATTTATTTAATTTTTTTTTTTTTATTAATATTTATTTTATTTTATTAATATTTTTTTGTATTTTAATTTCTTCTTATTTAATTTTTTTTATGCCATCTTCGGGGTTCGAACCTCGCTATTTAGAATTGCAATCCAACATCTTGACCACTCAGCTACGGTATTCAAATTTTAGATATGAGTAAAATAGAAAATATAAATTCTGGATACCTGTTAACAAGTAAAAACGTTACATCGTTATTACATAAAGAAAAACACAAAATTAGTTTTAAAACCTTACATCGTTATATAAATTTTCTGTATAAATTCTGTATACCAAAATAAATTTACACCACGCGATGTAAAATTACTGTCCATGATTTAAAAATTTAAATCACACAGTGTAAATTTACTCTGTGTGGTTTAAATTTACATTCAAATATTTAAAAATTTCAACCGTTAGTGTAAATTTACACCGCAGAAGGTATATTTACACTGCAACGTTTAAAAATACAAACAACTTGTACACTCTACGATGTAAATTTACACTCTGTGGTTTATTAATTTAAGACATAGAGGGGAAAATTAAGTCGTAGAGTGTAAATTTTCACTACAGAAGGTAAATTTACATTGTGTGGTACACAATAAATAGATTTATATTGTGTGTACACCATAAATTTACACTACGTGGCTTAATATTATGACCCATAGAAAGTAAATTTACACCATAAAGTGTAATCTTACAATATATGGTTTAAACATTTAAGCAGGAGGGTGTACCACCAGTTTGTTTATTTTTACGCTCTATGGCTTAAATGTTTAAGCAAAAATGTGTAAATATACCTTTATTTTTAATGTAAAAATAACACAATTTGCTTAAATTTACTTTTTTTTGTGTATATTATTTTTTTTACGCCTTTATCGGTTGAATTTTAAATAATGGACGTAATTTTACATCAAAAATTACCATTATTATCGTTGTAAAATTACGACCAAATAGTTCTATTTTCTAGAGTGTATGTAAATGACTAATAAGTTATTAATATTGATTGTACCTAATATACTCAACGTGTGCGTGATCTACTTAAATTTATATTTAAATAATATAAATCATTTGATTATATTTATAAGATGACTTATATTACAAAAAATTAGATCCAATTATTAGTAACAAATAACCATACCATCATCATCAACAATTTAAATATTTCATTGATAAAGAACAAGTAAGTATTTCGATTTGAGTTCTTGGGTTATCATTTTTAATTCATTTTTTCTAGCTCATCCGAAGAATGACGAAAAAAATAATCATATCATGATTTACATATGTGTGTAAATAAATTTATATTTTCAAAAAAAAATAAAAATATTTATGAAAATTTTAAATTAATTTGGATTAGAAATAACTAGTCATGGGAAAAATAAAATTTAGTTTAAATTTTTAAATACATATAATTAGTTTTTTTATTGTGCTTTTTATATACAAGAAGTTAAGTAGTTGGATCATATTTTTTTTTGTTCCATAAAAAATGATTAATTAATTACATAATTAAAAAAAAAATTTATAGATCTGTTAATTTTTGACACTAATTGACTTTGTGTTCTTTATTATTTCTCTCAATCTAAAATAGAAAATTATTTGAATTCTTTTTTTTTCTCTCTCTCTCTTTTTATGTTCAAATTAAATCTTATTTTTGTTTTGATTGAATATTTTTGAAGCTAAAATTTTTATTTACACATAAATTTACCGTAGGTGTAAGAAAACAAAATTTTTTATATTATATTAATTTTAACAAGGAAGTTTTTTGTTATTGCTAAATGTTATAATGATATGAAGTTGTGATTTTATTATAAAAAAAATTTACAGAATTGAGATAAAAAAAAAACTATTTTTGAGCTATTTTTTTATTGTAAACCAAATTAGATGTTGTGTTACTACATACACATACAATACATGTTTTTCTGTATTTTTTTTTTATTTAATTAAAAACTATTTGTTGCACGCTTTAGTTTAATTATTGATTTTGTGTTTTATCAGATTAGGCATTAGCATCAAAATTTCAACTTAATTTAAATTTGATAAAATAACATAAAGATAGTTAATTATTATTCTAGTAAGATAAAAATTTTTGTACTCAACTTTTTATAACAATTGAATCTGATAAATCAAACTATAACCTATAAATACTTAATTTCGAGCCAATAAA
The DNA here is from genome assembly GCA_964007475.1 of Hybos culiciformis. Lineage (NCBI taxonomy): Eukaryota > Metazoa > Arthropoda > Insecta > Diptera > Hybotidae > Hybos > Hybos culiciformis. Next base: position 29,724,274 of record OZ023275.1, read on the forward strand.
GCTTAGTGTTTGATAAGAGATATGTAATATTCGAAATTAATATACTTGCTTGTTATCAATTTTTTGCATTAATAAGTTTATACATACACAGTTTTTAAGTTCCAAATTAATTAGAAAAGTTTGAGATCATAAAGCAGGGTTTTGTAATAAATTAAAAAAAAAAAACTGTTACAGGTATTAAATATATAAGTATATATGAATAGAAATTTTTACTCGATATTGCACTAACTTCCGTCATTTTTAATAAAACAAAAAAAAAAGAGCACATAAAAATCTAATAAAATCAAAGTCAATTTCATCAAAAACTTTAATTTTCTTTATTTTTGTTTGTTGGTAATTGCAGTAATTTAATTCATTAATTTTTTTTTATTTTCTTTGTTCAATTTTAATTACTATTCATGTAATTATTTTTCCATTTCAAACAATATTATTGTCTAAGCGTTTTGCTATTATTTGACAGTATTGAGAACATAGATATATATGATTCATGAATAAAAATTACCTTACTGATCAATTTTACCTTTTATAGAACTAACTAGAAATTATCTAGTTTTTTTTTTGTATAAATTTATTCATATTATTTTTATTTCAATATAAACCGTATAATATACTTTAATTACAAAACAAACAAAAAATGTGTTTCAAAGTGAAAATTAAAACATTTTTAAAATATGAATTTAATAACACTATTTATTAAAATTGTTTCTTCTTATAGAGAATACGGAAATATTATTTAAGTAAATTCAATCTTGAAAAAAAAAAATAATAATTGTAAATATTTTCAGTTTTTTTTATCTTTTAAAAATATAAATCAAAATTTTATTTAGAGTTGAGAACTAATTCGCAGTAAAAAAAAAGTATATTTCTTTCTGGATTTGAACAAAATTTTAACTTTATCAAAACTTAGTAGTTGTTTTATTAATGTTCCATTTTAAAATCTGGCAACTTAAAACCAAAATTTTTGTTGCCATTAAAAATAAAATTCAACAGATACAACAAGGTACTGGTTTGAGAAATTAGTGCTATAAATCGTGAAATATTTTCTATTCCTTAGTCTAAATATGTGAATATTAAAACATTAACAATAATATTATTTCTCAAATTATTTAAAACAAAATGACAAAATGATAACAAAGCCTTATTTACATTACCCCCAGGTTAGACTGGATTTTTTTACTATCTTGACGAAGATAGTAGTTGAATGTATTGGTGAAATTTTATTACTTTATTAATTGTCAATTTACTATCTTCTCTACTAGCAGGATTTAAATCAAGACAGTTGAGAAGATAGTTGACGGGATAGTCACAGTCAGAAAAAAAGAACAAATATTTTTTTTTTACTTTAACAATACAAAATTAAAAATTGTATGCCTTGTTTTTTTTTTATCACTGTACTAAAAAAAAAAACAAAAAAATTTAATACAAAAAAATGAAAACATGCTAAAAATCTTGATAGAAATCAGGATAGTAAAAAGACACTCAATCAACTATCTTCTTACAAATAGAGATAAAAAACACATACAATGATCAGTTTACTATCCAGTCTAATCTCTGCGTTAGGTATATCGAGCAAACCAAATTTGCTGTATGTATAAAAATTAAAAAGAAACAACAATTTAAAAAATATACTTATGTATTTGAAAAACTTTATTTTTTATAGCAACATTTTGTTTTTAGTTTTTATAGAAGCATTTTGTATATTGCAAAAAAAAATTCGAGTTGCTATGATGATCCTTACTATATCTACTTTCTTTTGGGACTTTCCTTCCGTTTTGTCAGCAAATTGTATTTGCTCGATGAAAACAAATTCAGACTTAAACAATAAATTAATGAAGTTATTTACTTATAAAATATAGATAGCGAATTAAATAATATCTTTTTCCTTCCTTCAGTAAAACCAAATATTATCAACAAATTGTACAGACGTATTTTATATTTTACATACTAATACACGTAAATTTACATATTAAAACCTCTAGGTCGAGATTGTTCTTACTTAAATAAATTACGTTTATATAGAATATTCCGGAATTTTTCTACTCTATAAAATGATATTAATAAAAAATTATTAATATTATTATTATCATCATCATTATCATTAATACTAAGTATTAATAATTTAATTTTTATTATAGATAATGGAAAACATTAAATTTGTGTAGCTTAAAGAATTTCCATAAAGCTCAAAACAAAATGAAAATTGTGAGATTTTATTTTATTGCGTGTTTTTCATACAATAATTAGTTAAAAATAAATTAATTGGTCCTGTTCAACACTATAGTATTTTTCAATATATGTTTACATTGCACGATTTCAGTTCGAGTCAGTACTATAAAACAAAAAAAAAATGCATGTGCACATAAATATGAAATTCTTTTAATTTTTGTGTATTTTTGACTGAAATGAAAATAATTCAATCTTCTCTTTCGCCAATTCATCGTCTACTTTTTGGCCCCCCCCTTCAACTCCTGCGTGTCCTAGAGAAATCTTACTTTACACTAAGTATTATATGTTCTCTTAAGCTTTGCAGGATCTTTAAAAGATTTTACCACGAGTGGCACAATGGCTTTTCAACGCCGTCTGGCTCTCAACAAATTTTTTCAAGGTCTGTAACATTTTCTCATATCACACTTCCATTATATAAGTACCTATGAAATGAGATTTTAACAATTTCACACTTATTATATTTTCAGACTTTAGATTTTTATTTCGCACTTATGACAACTTCAATAAAATTTATTAACTTTTCTTCACTTAATAATGCAAATTATTAATAAATTAATCTTTCCTTTTTTATTTGAATCAGATGTTTGATGCAAGCAATTAAACTTATTATCTAATAATAAAAAAATAATAATTAAATATTGAAAAAAAAAAAAAAAAAAATTACATAAATCTATGTTAATTTTAATAAAGTAGAATTATTAAAAAATTCCTTATATAGTGAGAAAAATAGTAATAAAAAATTGTAAATTATTTTGTTTTTATAAGCAACAATAATAATAATAATAAAAAATGTTTGCAATTTTTTTTAATAAATAATAAAAAGTGAGGGAGTTTCGAACCTAAAAAAGATACATTTTAAACAATAAATAATTTATTATAATTTTTTTTTTCTTAAAGATAAAAATAATATTTTTGAATAATGAATATTCTAACGGACAACTATTAAAATAAAAATAATATTTATAACTCGATTTATATACTGAAAAAAATCATTTAGATTTTTTATATCTAAGTTAGATGCTTAAAATTATTTTATACTAGTTAAACATAAATAATCATGCATTTTAATAAATTTTTTTGTCATACTTTCATCATAAATCTTATTAACAAAAATCTAGATCAAAAAAATAATTCATTAAATTTTTTGCTTAAAACATGCGTAGAATTTTGTACACACAATACTTCATATGGCAAAAAGTAAAAGTATAAGTGTAATAAAAATAAGATAAGTGACGAAAGTTTATTCTCAAATATAAGATTAAAAATATTATCTTAAAATCTAACCTCGCAAAAGAATTTCTCGAATGATAACAAGATTGAAGCAAAAAAAATATTCTTAATTATAAATAACAAGAAGTCAAACCGATGGATGCTCTTTATAGTTAAGACCATCGATCTATATGAATAAATATTTTTGTACGTTTACACTGATACAGTGATACAGTGTAAACCAGCAGTCGGCAAACTATGACCCGTGGGTCACGGGGTGACCCAAAGCATCATTTCATGTTACCCGCTTCGAAATTTTGAAGTAGTTCTCAAATCAATGAATATAGTTTTTGCTTACAACAATTGCATATTAAAAATTGTTTGTTTACAACAATTGCATATAAAATAGAAAGTTTTTCCAGCAATTGTTTTTGTAAGCCTTAGTTAATAAATAAATTAACTTTTGATTTAACTTTTTTTTTTTAAATTGCTTTCATATAAAATTGCCACTGACCCACTATAAGTTTAAAAAAAACTCATTTTAGGCGAATTTTACCCACGACCAAAAAAGTTTGCCGACCAACCACTGGTGTAAACAGTGTAAAGAAGAAGAAGAAAGTATTTTATAGTTTAGGCTAAGAGTTTTTAACATTATTAAATTTTCAAATAAAAAGATATTATTTTCTGAACAAAATTGTCAAAATTACAATAAATTTTTTAATTCAAACGAAAATGTAAAAAAAAAATTTAAAGAATTATTAAATTTTCTTTCAGTTTTCAACATGGAATATCAATATATAAAAAAAAAGAAAAGCAAGTAAAGCTTAAAATGTTTTTATTTGAAAATCATTTTGACATTGTTTTTTTTTTTTATTATTATTTATTATTCAAATTCAGAATAAGTTTCCAAAGCGCGGTAAACTTCAATCGTTTTTATTATTATAAAAAAGCAAATATGAAGAATATTGGAAAAATCAAAACAAGGCGGGTGGCGCGCAAATTATTTAATAGCTTTAATAATATCCAAACATGCGCTATTTTTTTTTTTTGTTTTTTGCAATTTGTTGTAAGCTTTTTTTTTGTCGATAAAAACAAGAAAAATTAATTTATAACTCTATAAATACTTTTGTTATTTATTTATACGGGTTTTAATTACTAAGTTAATAAGAAAAAAAAATTACTTTATAAAACTTAGGTTTACACCAGGCCTGGCCAACCCAAATCGCTCTGTGGGCCAATTTTTTTATCTAAAATTTTCAGCGGGCTATATATTATATGAAAAAACCTATTTTTATTGAACCATTTATTTGTAATATTTCAGTTAATTATTTCAAAAAACATTTATTTTTATATTTACAGTAGATTTTTTTTATTGTTTCAAGAACATTATTTATTAAATCATATTCAGATAATCTTTTTATAAAAATTATAAAGAGACGGACTAAAAAAACATAATAAAAACATTTTAATATTGAATTTTTTAGTCAATATTATTTTAAAAAAGTTTGTATTTAAAAATTTTAGTAGATTTTGTAATTTTTTTTTTGTTAGTTTCTGTAAAAAAATGTTAACAGCGAATAATAATTATGCAACGGGCCGCTCGGGTTGGCCAGGCCTGGTTTACACAAATTATGTATATTCAATATACTGTATGAATGAAAGCATGCTAATAAAATCACTGTAAGTATAAGGTTTATAGCTTACCTCATGTGCTTGGATCACAAGTTCTTTACTTTTTCAAGGATATGGAATGTTGTCATATCAACATTATAAATGACACGATTTTTAGAATTTGATATAAATTATAATGATGCATCATTGGGAATGTTTTAGAACAAAATTATTATTTTATGTGGGCGATTGATTTTGATTACTATTTTTATAATTTTAGTCTTTAAATAAGTATAATTACTATGTTATTTCCGTGCATAAACGAGCTGGGTCAAATACAAATTTGTTTTTTTTTATTAACAGTTTAAGAATTAAAAATTTATCGACGATTAATTAAATTTAATGTTTCTGTTTGAAATTAAAAAAATGAATAAATATAATAGTGTAAGAATTTACTTTGTAATCGTAAATACAGTGGAAAAAAATATTATGTAATTATCAAAGTAAGATCATTGCGATTTTAATACTTCAAAAATAATTGATAGAGCTTAAGCTTTGAAACAAAATGTATAAATTTTGTTAAAACTCGTAAAGCAGCTTATTTAATTTCCAAATTTAATAAATATGTAAATAAATAATATATATGTATACATAATTATTTGCAGCATATACCACCTATTAAATAAAATGTATTTTTAATATTTTCATTAAAAAATGATTTACTTATTTTGTATAAATATTTAATTATATTAAGTGAGGCTTACAACAAGCGCAACAAGTGTAAATAAAAATTTTAAATGCAGAGTGAATGGTAAGATAAACGTGTAAACTTGACTATAAAATGCTTTTTTTTTTAACCAAAATAAAAAAAAGCTATTTTTACCTAATATTTTTTTATAATTCTATCAAGATAATTACATCGATATTGCACATACAGTTGTATTTAAAAATAGAAAAAAAAAAGCTCCTTCACCTGGCTGTCATGCGGTAGCAGTAGTGGTAATAATAATTATTAGCGGTATTATAATGATATTAACATGAAAAACTATTAAAACATAATATTAAAGAAAAAAATCATAGTAAAGAAAATATAGCAAAAAATACAAATATCAACACAATAACGAAATAACATATACTTACTTGATATAAACATGGATTTAGCGCACAAATATTGCGTAATCAATGTTTGTGAGTACATGCTACTAAACTAAATATAATCTTAATAAATCTTAATAATTAATTTTTTTTTCCATTACACAAATGCTTGCATTTACCAATCTATTAAAAAAATATTTTCCTTATTCATAAAAAAAATTTGCAACACAATTAGTTTAGATATAATTTGGCAAATTATAAAAATGTTTTTAGGTCTCTTATTATTCTCAACTGTTACAATGAATTCTTTTTTTTTTTTAACTCAAAACGATTCATCTAGAGATACTTATATACTTTATGTTTCACTACTTTTGTATAAGCTCAAATCTTATCCATCTGACCAGAAAAATTTGCCTTGTCTAGATTCTGACCAGTCAATTTCCTGACAGGCCTAAACGGAAACCTATTCACATTCATTTAAGTCATATTTAACTCAATCGGGTTAGGAAAAATTAATTTAAATTTTGCATAAATCTCTTATCGGTTAATTTCCATATCAACATAATATGTTTTTATTTTTGTATTTTTTAATTTAAATAATTCATTTCATTTTTAATTAAATGAAGGTTATGGTTGATAATTTTACGTAGTATACGGACTTGTTATACTTTTTTTTTTTTCATGAAACAAAGAAAATTAATAATGAAAACATTTGAAAGAAAAACTTATCGAAACAAAAAATATATAGGTATTTATAAACACAAGAATTATACTTTACTTTTATTTCTTATATTTTCATTTTGTTTTAAAAACTAGTTTTTTATAGAAAAAAAAAAAAATTATTTAAACATTATAGATTTTTCATCATCTTAATTTAACATTATGCGTTTAAGCTAAAAAATTCAACAGAAAATTTAAAACTTTATATTATAAATACATACTTATATATTTTTTTTTTTCAAAGTGATAAAAGTTTGAGTGATTTTCATTACAAATTGTTATAGAACTCGATGCTGTGCGAAGTGAGCATAATGTTTAAACAATTTTCATTACAAATTGTTATCGAACTCGATGCTGTGCGAAGTGAGCATAATGTTTTATATACATCTCGATATTTTAATATTTTTTGAGTTAACTTATTTGATTAGAATTTCTACTAAAATATATGTACATACATATTTTGCAATGTTCTTCTATTTTAGTATGATAGGTACTTACTTAGACATAATTGTAATTAAATTTTTTAGTAAATTGTTTCTATCATTATATTTATACGCAATAATTTATAACGAATATTTTTAACAAATTTGAAATTAAGTATAAACATTAATTCCAAATATTGTGAACATAGAAAATTATCAACGAAAAATCAAATAGGTTCCTAAACAAGAGAAGTTTTTTTTTTAAAGTCTGCCAGGTATTTTTAAACTTTAAATTAAAAAGTAAAATAAATAATAAAAATCAATAAGTGAAACACGAAAATGAATAAAATGTAAGGTGAGAGGGAAACTATAAAGAATGTTTTAATGAAAGTTTATTTTCTTGAAAATTTCTTTCTTATACTGTTTAAAAAAAAAAATTATGCTTAAATGGCAATTTGGTAGAGAGTAGTAAAATGACGACAACTCGTTAATAAATTCCGGTCAGAGAACATAATTTTAACAGATTGCAATTTTTTTTTTTGTTGTTTCTATTGCTGGTTTAAATTAAATGGGGAGTGAAAAAGTATATAATACATATTTAAATTGAAAGTAGTATTTTTTCGTTGCTCTTAGTTAAAAAAAAAAAAATTGTTTCTTTTTTTTTTTTTTATCAAAAGCCATTAGAATTCCGGGTATTTGTGGGAAAAAAGCAAAAAGAAATTGAATAATGGCTTTATACAAGAAGGAAATCGTGAATGATTTATATCACCTATTGTTTGAAGCAACAAAATTTAATATTAAATATTATTATTTTTTTTTCCTTCTTTGAAATTTCCCCCCCTTAAGTCTTTTACAATATTATAATGCTAAATAAGAATTATATGTTAACTACTTATGATTAGTATTTAAATTACTATAAACATAAAAATTATGTTGAACTACTTGAACATTAATTTCTATAATTAAATGACATAGAACTCACAAGTTCATAGTGTCTAATAAGTATGGACTCTTCTGTGTTCGTGTTATTGATATTCTTCTATTTCAGATTCGACCCAAAAATTTTCTTTTAAAATTATTATAATTTATAAGTACCGGTGATTTGAAAGAAAATCCAGAAATAAAAATAAAAAAACCAATTCAATTATTATTGGTTCAATCATTACGTCTGTTTTTCATCAAAAAATAATCAATATCCTTACTTCTATTCTACATTATAAAATTTTCAATATCCTTTATAATTACATACTTTTTAATATACCTACCTTAAATTTTGAAAATCTGATTTGATTCAAATTGCAGGTAAACCTACATCATTTTTTTTTCGTTTGTTTTATTTTTTTTTACATGTATTCGATTTTAACTTTACTTTTTCTTTAAATAAGTATTAAGAACAAAAATGTTGTAGATTAAGAATCTGTAAAATATGTACTTAGCAATATCCTTTTTAGACCTTTATTGTTCTTATAAATTCTTATATCTCTTTACTTATATCAACTTACTTACTATTAAATTTTTATTTTATTTTTTTTAATTATAATGCTGTGTATATGTGTACAGATTTCTTTCTAATTATAATCATGTAGGTAAGTATGTATATATAAATGAAAAGTTAATATTATATGCAATTTTGATAAAAGATGGAAATATGACTAATGTCAATTAAAACTGGAAAACGTATATTACCCAAAAATTATGTCGAAGGATATTCTGTTTTCGGTTTGAAAATATATTTGAATGAGAATTGATTAATATAGGTTGAAAAAAAAATTTAATTGTGTAATACAAAAAATGTAAAAAATTGATTTCTAATATGAGATTCTGTATTGCTCTGTATTTTAATTAATAAATATATTAAAAAATTTACTAAATTTTAATAATTTTTTTGGAAAAAATTCCATGTGAGCCGAAAATTGCCTAATGAAATAGAACAAGAGTATATTTGCGTCATTTCATTTAATTAATTTTTCTAATCGAATATTATAAACTATACTTATTCCAGAAACGTTACATAGCAAAACAAAATACTGTTTTTTATTTAATTTTATTTATTAGCTTTTTGTTTTGCCATTTGACATTCTCGTTTTAAATTTCATTAGTTTTAGAAAAAAAATTAAGCTTTATTCTTTGTTTTTACTTACAGACATTTTATATGTATTAATTTATATTGTATGTACATATTTAAAGATAAATTAAAAAAAAAATTCTGCGCAGTCAGCAAAGCTTGTAAAATTTTAATTACCACACTTCATTTAATATAAAATAATGAAAATTTAATGAATGTACTTTAGAGTGGTTCAAAAGACCAGTCGGAGTCTCTACCAGTTTTAAAACCAAAGAACTAAAAAAAATAAAAATTTTCGAGATTGCTAAATGGAAAATTTATGTTTTTGATGTTTTCACAAAAGTTCACACACACACAAACTGTATAATAATCTTCCCTTGATACTTACCTGTTTTGGCATTTGTTGCATTAAGATCTTGAATATTTTTTATTTTAAACTTTTTTCTTTATGCACATTCAAAAATTACATTTAAAAAATGTTCGCAAAAAAAAATCAGAGTTTGAAGAATTCTCGTTCATAAGTAACCTTAAGAATACATAAGCCTCTAAAAAAAAATCGAATTGTGCACTGTTTTTTAACGACAGGCATAAACGAATTTAGTTACAAGTTATAATGAATTAAAATAATGATTAAAAGGGTGAGGTGTCTTATTACCAGAAAAAATTTGGGATTCAAATATGTTCATTCATAAAATCGTTTCACATTAAAATTTAATAGTGAAGAATGTAAATTTTTTTCTTTCTAAGAATAAAAAAAATAATTTTCACTAGTCGTTAAGTCAGTTGCAACAAACAAGTATAAATTTACTTATAATTGTACATTATCTACAACTTTACATTTATAATACAATGATAATGATAAGATTTGATTTTTATTTAAATCTTAAATATGTTAATACTTGCTAAATAGAAATCTAATGAATCACGTCACGTTGTTAGTCTAATAATAATACAAATTAAATATTATAATAATTCTGTGATTCAAAAGAGTATTATTTAAGCCATTTATATTTAATTCATAAAATTTGATAAAAATATTTAAAGGTCTAATGTCGGATCGGCGCCCGATTTAATTTTAATTTTTTTATAATCAGATTCTTCAACAGTTCAAAAATACATTTTTTTTTTAGTAATATACCTACACTTCAATTTAAATGAAAAAAGTTTTCAGTTTATATATAGTTACTTGTTCTCGTACTTACATATTTTTTTTAATAAGTACTTTTAATACTTTTGAACACAAAATTTGTTCAAACATTTTAAATTGTATAGGAAAGTGATTCAATTTAAAAATGAGCTTTCAAGGACAATCGTATTATTATATAAGTACTTACTTTCAGTCAATTTATAAATTTTATTATTTTCCAATCTACAAGTCTAAACTAATTTCATTCTATGTATAATAATAACAAATGATATTGTATTCATTGTAAGAAGTAATTATACTTGAGTGAAGAGAACTAATTTATAAAAGCTTAAGTAAATAATCTAAGTGTACTTTAAGCATTATAAAATTTTATTTATTTATTTTTTTTAAACTAAGTAAGAATTTACTTATACAATGCTTAAGTATGAAACTTAATACATAATTTGAAACTAAATAATTTGAAATTTCTTTTCATTATATCTAGGTGAGAACAAAATTTTAATAAAATCAAAAGGAATGAAAATGTTATTCCCCGAGACAAAAATTACTTATTTTCTTAAATAATTAAGCACAACTTTTTGGAAATAATTTTAAATAAAATTTGAAAACTTATTAAGAAAATGAATAAATTAAAATTCTTACTTATTAACTACGTATAAATTATAATAGTTGTAGTTCGTTACAAATTTTACCGAAATTATAATGTAAAAACGTCTTCATATAGTTAAAGATTATGCATCTTTGTTTCAAATAATATTGTCAATGAAAAACTGATAAAACTTATTAATTTCAAAAAAATGCACGTGTAAAATTGAATTCAAATAAATTAAAAAATTTTATTACTTATCGCATATGAAATATATTTTTTTTTTTTCATATAAAAAATAAAGAGAACCTTCATACAAAAAAAACATTAAATACAAATAAATTTTATTTTACTTTTTTTTTTTGCATGATTGCAATAAAAATACAAAACTTATTCCTACATAAAAAAAAAATCAAATTGTGATTTGAATTTATAAACTATTTACAAATAAAGTTAATTCATTCAAAATCTCAAGCTGAATTTAAAAAAAATCTCGATGTTACTATTATTGCACAAAGTTTTGTAATAGTTTTACATATCTACTTACCTAGCTTTATTTTAAATATTTTAATTTTTTTTTTTTTTTGTTTATTTATTTTTTATTTATATCACATTTAATGATATTAGAAGAAAACAATAAATCAAACAAATATCTAATAATAAGTTCTCCTTAATTTTTCAAATTTCAATATTTATAATGTAAGTCTTTATAATGTATAAGTATATCATTGGCATCTTTATCAGTACTTAAATGAGAAAGTTTGTTGTGTACTTATATAAAATTCACCATATACTTACTAAACTAGTACATTAACTAAATTAAAATAATGAACTTTAAAGATATTAAAAATATATAATACCTACATTTTATTAAGTAAGTATACTTAATATTGACTTGTATCTTCCTTAGAGCCAAGTACACTGCTTTACAAAAATTTCTAATTAAAAAAACAATTATTTTTGTTTGAGGCCTTGTTCATTCGTATATACTTGTTCTAAAATGTTTGTTTTTAGACTGATTAAAAATTCAATTAAAATTGAATTTAGAAATAAAAATGTATTCATTTTATTTCCTAGTTTTTTTTTTTTTCTAAATTATTATCAAAATAAATAAGAAGCAATTCGATTAAGAAAAAAAAAATTTTTTCAATAAAATACACACAATTTGGACGTACAATATTTTTTTTGTATACATTATACTTATGTAGATGTACAAAAAAAAAATAATACTACGTATTTACAAACAATAATTGTGATAAAATCGATTTTTTTTTTTTTTTTCAATTTTTATTGAAAAAAATTTATTAATTGAAAAATTAATTCATTTTGATTATACAAGAATAAATAAGAATAAAAAAATAATCATAATAATATGATTTTTATGGGATTTTTATTGATTTGAATTTAATTCAAAAAAATTGTTCAAAAAAAAAATAAATATGTATGCAAAAAGTAGGCTTTAATATAATGTATATTTAAAAAATAAAATAAAAATAAAGTTTATCAAGTGATGTCAAGGCAAAAATTATAAAACAAAATTTTGTTTCAATTAAGTTCATATTTATGTATTGTACTAAGTATATAGGTATAAGTAAGTATATCATTGGATCGAGAAACTGAAAACTCATCATAAATGTTTGTATATGCATATTGAACTAATGGAACCCGGTGCTAACGTGGTTTTTCCTTCCTCTTTCCCTTTCCCTGAAATCTTTCCCCTAACGCCTAACCTCTACTCTTTCCTTTCAGCTAAACCCTTCTACCGTTTTTCTTTAGCCCCACAAAAAAGATGCGTTTAAAACTTCAGTACTTCAGTGTATGCTTGAAGAGAGTATAAATATAAATGATAATAGTAAGACTATATTACGTTGAAAGCTTACAACATTTAGCTTATTAGAATAAAATTTATATTAAAATTAGTCGAGCTAGAATTAAACTCTTTGTACAAAGAAAATAATTTTAAATTAATTTAAAATATATCACCCAGATGTTAATTATGTAAAAAATAATACTTAATTTAGAATTCTATAATATTTAATATACATACTTATAAAAACTATTTAAAATGAAAAAAAAATTTCTTTCGATATAAGATATGTAGGTACATGGTATGTACATATAATAATAGTTACTTATATAAAAAACCTTATTCTTATTATTATCCATGCAAAAAAAATTCAAATATTTTTTTTAGATTGAGCAATATTAATGATTTTTAATGAATGTATGCATAATTTATGTATGTAACTAAGTATGTACATACATTTATATTCAGGGTTGTTACAGATTTTTATCAAACAATAACATATATTATTATACAAAAAGTAATTGTTCCAAGCCAATAATATACTTATGTCATTAATTTGCTTTAAAGATAACGTAAGAGTCAATTTTTCAATTTCTATATTTTTAATTCATTTCGAGTTAGAAATTCAAAAAAATTCTACTACAAAGCATAATTTTAAAAATATTTCCTTAATTCTAAAACTGAGTTAATTTAGTTCGCAATCAAAACTTCAAAAAAATTTAAATAAAATTAAAATCTAATAAATTTGCTTTTGAACTAATAGATTTTTAAATTTATAAACAAGCCTGAGAAGGGTGCTTGCAATAATGTTTTATTAAAAGACAATAATAATAACAGAGTAAGACAACAATGAGTTAAGTATGTGATGGTTTTAATATTAAAAGGTTTATTTTGATTATTTTTTGAGCTAAAAAGATAAAAATAGAAAAAGTTTTATTTAAAGAAAAAAAAAAAAAAAGACAATAAGATTGAAATTTTTATTATAAATAATAAACTCTTAAGTTTATTAAATCAAGGGTAAGTTTTGCTAAGTTATAAAATATAATAAAAAATAAAATAAATCATAACAATAATATTAAAAGTTAATAACAGTAATATGTAAGTATTCAGGTATTCATATTTGCAAAAAAAAAAAAAACTCATTAATTTTATGCATATAAATAATGAAAAAAAAAAAGATTGGATCTCGGATTAAGATTAAACCATTTTTATATTACAACATTTGTAATACTCGTACTTAAATGTGAATTTCTAGTTAAAACTAATATGTAGATAAATTATTTTGGGAAGAGTGAAAAATTTCTTTAATGCATAAGTATTTATTTAACTTTAAAAGCATTAAACCTTATTTTATTTTTTCATTCATTAATATTTGATTACTAAAATCCAGCTCCTATTATAAATATTAAAATACTTAATCTCCTTTCAATCATATTTTGTTAAGAATATATTGTTTAATTAAATGTGAATGTGTTCATTAACATCACTCTGGTTTAGAAATGAATGCATGGTGAGTGCCCTTTCGTCAATATTGAAGAATTTCTCCAATTCTTGGCATAACATAAACTACATTTGAAAATAGTAGTTTATAAATATGAATATATGAATTAAAATTCTCTTTTTCTTCCATTTCTTGAAACAACAAGTAAACTTAGTGTTTACATTAAAACATTTTCGAAAACATGTAAATCATACAATATTTTCATTTACCTTTATATACAAAATTATGAAAATATTTTTATGAATTCTTTGTGTACAGCAAAGGAAGGACAAACTTGAATTTCATTTAAGTATGTCAAAACTTGGTACAAAAAAAAATAACATAATTCTTCAAAAATTCATTAAAAATTCATTGAGATGACTGTATTTAACCAACAATTAGAAAAATATTACAAAAAAAAAAGGCAAAAACAAGTAGTTAAGTAAATAAATATTTTAATTACATATTTTTTAATCTGTAAACAGCTGAAGGTATTTTATGGAATGTCTTAAATATATAAGGTGAACATTTTTTTTGGCAATTCTTTTTTAGAAAATAAAAAAAGTTATAAAAAAAACCATTGAATAAAATTTATCGTAGTTAAATTAACTAAATTATTTCTATTTTTATCAATAACCAACTGTGACGCTCATAGCTGAAAGTCTAAATTGAAAATTTAATTAATTTAAGTATATTTTAAGTATGTATATAATAAATTGGAATATGAATAATACCCTAAAAATTATTTTTTTTGGTCAGAATAAAATAGAAATAATGACTAAGCTAAGGTACAAGGAAATAAAATTACAAAAAAAATATAAAAAACTGATGAAAGATTATGAACTAACATCACCAAATCTTAACCAATTTTAACTTCGATAATTAATTTCGTAATTTCATAAAATTGCTGAAAAAAAAAATTACAAGAAAATTGAATTGCACTTCAATCAAAAATTGTGCAATTCTTAAACGACAATATTACAATATGTAATAATAATAATAATAAATGTTTTAATTTTTAATTCAATTTAAAATTGATTTTTTCCCCAAGTCGAAATTTAAAGTTGAGATCGTCGTAGGTGTTTAAGGTCATTTCGGTTCGAATAATTTATTTATTTTTTTTTTTCATATTATTTATTTAGTTGTTTTGACTTTTTTTCTCTCATTAAATTGAATATAATTTCCATATGTGATACGAGTATTTTAATAATAAAAAAATATAATTCAATAAATTCATAAAATTTTTTTTAATTGAAATTCAAAATTTATTATTTAAATTTTATCGTATAAATATATAAACCACAAAAATTTTAAATTTTTGTCACTTGCCAAAACTATTTTTCTTAAATTTTTTAATATAGTACTTACCTATACTTATATATATGAAAAAACAGAAAAATTTTCAACTCCCTCGTAATAAAATTTTCCAGTTGAACGTAAAAATCTGAAATTATTTCTACATACAATGTCTTCGTAGGAAAGGATTGATTTAAGAAATTTGAAATTTTATCTTTCTATTAAAAAATTATTAAAAAAAAGAAAAATTATTCATTTCGTATTCAATTTTCCTTTTTTTTTTTTTAAATAAATTGATTTCCTGAAAAATTCCTTTTAATTCCGCATTTAGAATTTTCTATGATGTTGAATGAGACTTTGATCTCAAGAAAACATAATAAAAAAATTGTAATCAACAATATTGTGTGCGAAGAAAGTACAAAATGTATAATCTTTTTTTTTTTTTGCACATGATTTACAAAATAATAATTTGTGGCGGTACTGGCGCCAATTCTACAAATAACAACACTTGGAAAAATAAAACTATTGAAATGAAAGAAATTTATTTAAACATAAACGTTGAGATTTATTGGGGGAGAGTTCTTTTATGTAAATCTCCTATGTAATATTCTTATCTTCAGGTTAAAACGATTGTTTGATTTTTAATTCTTCTCTGTTCTCAACCTAGAAATTCATATTCATTAAAATACGAATTTAGTTTCTATGCCAATATTGATTAATAAATTCCATCCTTTTCAAATCAACATAATATAATGTTACTATACAATTTGAGATATTTGATAGAATAATATTTGTTTTTTATATTCAGCATGAGTACTTATGAACAATTTTTAAATTATACTACAAAAACATAGCAATGAAAATGGTAGAACATTAATACGTTCAATAGAATTCAAATCAAATGTGAGGGAAATAATGGGTTAAATACACTATTATAAATATTGAATAAAACATTTGATGCAAGAAGTAACCTCATCATTTTTATTTTTCACTATAATGGAGACAAATTTAATCTTAAAGGAATGTTGCAATATTGAATCTTTTAATGATAAATACAAATTAGATTGAAGAAAAGAAATGAAATAAAATATATATAAAACATTGGGCGTCTTAAAGCGAGCGCGATAATCAAAGGGGGTCACGCAGCGAAAAAGACGTATGGATTAATAAAAGTATTTAATTTTTTTCTTGTTAAATATGTGTAGTTTAAGTTTTTCTATTATTTATTCAATTGAATTTATGTTTAAAAAAAAATTGATGGAGGAAGTATAAAGACAGAAATGATAAACTTGAAAAATACATTTTATAATAAACACAAACAACCATACATACATATATATATGTTTATGTAATATATATGGAAAAATTTTTCAATAATTTTCTAAACCAGGTAGATTTAAAGGTCATTGGATTAACTTGCTTTTAACATTCGATGAAACTTGAAAATCATACGATTCATCTCAAATTAATTCAATTATGATTCAAACTTCCATACGCATTGATACTTCAAAAATAGAAGTATTATATTTTTTAACATTCTATTCTAATTTGTCTTCTTTTAAATTATGCTTCAAAATTGTAAATTCAATTTCTAATTTGAGCTTAAAAAATATTACCACGGCAAAGGTCAAGGTCTTTTCTTAAAATTCGTATCTACATAGATCATGTTAAATTAAGGGTGTGCAAGTGCATTGATATAATGGATCTGTCTTTTA
The DNA here is from genome assembly GCA_964007475.1 of Hybos culiciformis. Classification (NCBI taxonomy): domain Eukaryota; kingdom Metazoa; phylum Arthropoda; class Insecta; order Diptera; family Hybotidae; genus Hybos; species Hybos culiciformis. The sequence goes on from OZ023275.1 coordinate 29,741,653, forward strand.
TTTATTTGAAGATGTAAGTTTGCATAAATTATTTTTGTTGGCCGTTTTATTTTATCGAGCAGTTTTATTTTATATAAAAATTATTTCTACTTTATAGTGATTATTGAACAAAAATAGATAAAGTTTGTTACACACTTAAATATGGCCCAACAGTTGATAGCTTGTCACTTTCTCATACATATATGAAACAATTATTGATAGAATTTAATGCATTCATAATTATCTCAACTATACTTAAATAATGCACAACCTTTAAAATCTACCCCGTTCATATAATAAATTAAATATTAAGAAGTATGAGAAAATTTAAAATATTTTAGCGCATAAGATAATACAAAATATTAAATAAAAAAAAATAAAAAAACTTGTCATTGGAATAGAATCAAGCTGTGAATTACATCTTTTAATAACAAAAAAAAAATTATAAACATTTCATAGAATTAGAAACAAAAAAATGACAAGAATATCAATTTATTTAACTTTTCCATTCAATCTGTATTTAATAAACTAGATTAGGAATTTAACTCTAAGTATGGAATTACGGAGTCAGATAGTCAGGGATGATTTAAGTATCAATTTTCCATTTATTGCTTTTTTTTTTTTTTTTTTGCATATTTAAGGTTAACGTGTGATTATTTTTTTAAGTTTAATATAAAAAAAAACTAACTACTTATAAAATAAAATTTATAAATTAATAGTAATTAAGTGATTAAGAGGATTATGTTTTTATTTGTCAAAATAAGTAGTTTTTTTTTTTGGAAAGAGAAATATATTTCATATAGGTATAGTTAATTCCAATTTGAAACAAATGAAATTTTAAATAACAAAGATAATGTAGGCAATGTCAACATCAGACACTTAGAATCTTAGAAATATATAGTGTTTACCGTATCTTTCAGATTCGTTAAAAATTCTATACTTTATAACTAATAATTTGGTTAAAATTTCATGTAAGTATTTACATCCTATTTTAATTCGAATTCTTTATACCAATTGCGAAGTTCACGAAATGTAACAGCTGACAAAACCCCGTTGAGGATGTTACTGACAGGACCGTAAAGTCTTTCAAAATCAAGAATGGCTTTCTTCTACCGATGGTTGCAATCTCCAAAAGCATTGATATTACTAGCAGTTATTTCAGATAAATGTAGAGAATATTATTTAGTTTTGTAGCTAAGTATGTGACGTATACTGAAGAGTTAGCGGAATGAAGTAAACATTCAATATTTATAGCACATGTGCAAGTAGATAATTTAGATAGAAAAGGAAGGAATATTTTTAGGAAATAATATAGGAAATATTCAGGGAAATAATTAGGAAAATATATAAAAGGATTTCAATAGATAATATAAAAGAATTTAAAATCATTCGTTATTTAATCACTGTGAAGTAAAGATGTGCAACAAAGGGTGTCGGTAGAAGCAGAGTAAACATATTTCTATAGTAGAGTAACAAGGAATAACGAAAATTTTTATGCAAAAAAAAAAAAAATTCACCTCCCTCTTACAAGGTGCCTTTCTGATTCCTTTTACTTAAGTTTTTTTTGCAGGTTTTTTTAAAATCGAAAATTAAGTACTTTTTTAAGAACAAAGTGAGTTCAGTTCGTTTTATTTTCGACTTAAAACTATTTTCTTATTTTTAAAATTTTTTAAAACCGTAAAATTACTTATATTTTACAATTTTTTTAATTTTTTGTAAAGACAAAAAATTATCATAGTCACCTGGTTCTTTTATAAAATAAATGCATTGTTTACATTTATTTGGCCTTAAGCGCGTCATAGTTTCCCTTAAATACTCAATACTAATAAATAAAAATCATATGATTTTTGTTTTGCTTTAATTTTTCGATTTTAAGGATGTGAGAATTTTTTTTTTAGCTTAAAGCTAATTTGAATTTCAACCGCTAGTGATAAAATAATAATTTAAATTAACTTTTACCAATTTTTTGTGAAAAAAATTAAAAAAAAAAAAAGAAGTGAAAAATGGGAAAAAATAAATGCATTTCCGAAGGATGCAAATCTAAAAATAAAACAATTTTTAAAATACCCAAATCGATTGATCGGTAAGTAAAACGTTGACTAATTTTTTATTTTAGTGAATTATTATTGTCATCTGCTTTAGCAGCATTTTGGTGATATTTTTATTATCTTCTTTTGTTGTCAAATTTTTAAAATTTTACTTATATTTATGGTTTCAGAGCGATATTGTGGATAAAATCTGTTAAAAGATTTGATTTATTGTCATGGAAACAAAAAAATATGGAAAATGTTTGAAAAATGTAAATTAACAGTTCCTCCTCAAAACTTTCTTAATTATATATGAATATTACAGGATAAGTTTGCTGAAAATTTCGATTTACATGTAACAGAAAATAATTTAGTAAGTAAATTAATTAGCTTCCCTTCTTACAAACGTTGAATGTAATTTCAAATGTTGTGAAAATTTCAATAAAATTTATTTAATTCATTTTTTCATACGTGTGCGCATATATTTCATTTTAAAATTTTTTAATAAAAATGTAAAAATTAGAAAAAATAAAAATAAAATGTTGTCTGTGATGAGTTTATAAAATTAAAAGTCTTGTTTTATTTCGTAATTTTTAAAAAAGCAACCATCCCATCCCTGATCATTTTTATTCAACACCATGATAGATTTTGAGTAAAAAAAAACATAGATTTTTTGGCGGGACAAAATATAATTTCTATGGCAGATACTTTACTTTATAAAATAGGTGTACAATGGTAGAAGTTAGTTGAATTTCTTCTCTTCGTTTAAAATTTAAAGTAAAATTAGTGAGTTTTACAGAAATTACTTTATATATAATAAATATTGTCGAGATTATTTCCGAAACTCCATTTTGTAATATCCATACGATAACGAAATGATTTACAGAACCTCTTGCCAAAATGTAAGTACAACGAAACAACATATAAAAACATTCGCTCGAAGAATAAGTAATGTCTTAGAAATTATTAACAAATTATGACAACTTAAACGCACAGGTTTCTGAAGGAAAACACACTAGCTTCATAATATTTACTTTTTATCAAAATATAAGCCTCATTTGCCTTGACCAATTTTTTTTTTCTTGCTCAATAAAATGTAATTTAATATTAAAAAAAAAACACTAGGAAAAATTTCAAAACATAAAATTTATGTATATGTACCTACTTAATAAAAATACATAGACACTTTGTATGTAATGGATAATCCTTTCAGTCTGTAAATAAATACACATAATTTATGTATAAATATTTATATTATTTTTGTTTAATTCTCAACGAATTAAAAAAAATAAGACAATATGTTTCAAAAAAAAATAAAAACCTCCCATGAAGATATTGTCCTCGGCAATTATAAACAAATTAAGTGTAATATTTAACTGGTTTGCAAAAATGAAAAATCACAATCAAATTAAGTCGCATTTGTTTGGTTTTTTTTTTTTTTTATTTCTGTACGCAAAAAAACTAATTATTTTATCAATGGAAAAAATTTCATCATTTTCAAAATACATATATAATACTATATACAAATACACACATATTATATGTATAAAGAGATTATCTCGATGTAATTTAAATTATAAAAAAAAAAAAATATTTTTTAAAATTAATTGTCACTCTTTTTTGTCTTAAAAGACCAATAAAAAATTTGAAGGTTATTTTACCGTCATTTCAGTAATTTATTTATAATGTAAGTTTAGTAATAACATCGAAAAATTTATTTGAAGTAAGTATTCATATATTTAATTAATGAAAAAAAAAATATGAACGGGTTGAATACAATTCGTCTATCTAGTTCTTAAGTGCCGTATACGCATTGTGGCACTTTTGGAGTTAGGGATTGCTTCATTCTAACTCGAAGGCGATCTTTCGAACGCTCTTCTCGAAATTTCAATAGCTCCTTCCGTTCTCGAGATATTTTTCCCCTATTTGACGTATATGCTAAATTGGAACCAATTGTTTGAGTTTTACAACTTCAAACTCAATTTGCCAAAAATACGAAAAATGCGTATACGGCACTTAAGAACTAGATAGACGAATTGTTGAGTTTTATGACAGTTGTTATCACAGCTCCTCAATTGTAAAAGTGCACAAAACTTTTATTTGAAGTTTACAAACTATTATCTTCAATAGAAATTTAAAATTACCCAGTTTAAAAATTTGATTTTGGTGATTTTATAAAATATACTTTTGATTTAAATTAAATTGACCCAAGAACAATTAAGGTACATTGTTCAACAATTCAACATGTAAATACATCTTAATGTTTCTATTAACATTTTCCACTTTTATGACATTACCAAGAATAAAAGAATTATTTCATAAGTTTATAGTTTGTTAACGTACATACATAAAAGCCGAAAAAAAAATTTCCTTTATTTCAAAAAAACTAAAAAATTTCCAAAAATTTATCAAAAATATTCAGATAAGTACTTAAATTAGAAAAAATGTTACCCTTATATTTTGTTAAATCTTGTTAATTGAGCTTGATAGTACAATATAGCAATAGCAACATAACGATGACCATAAATTTATAATGTAGATATGCAGTCCAAATGTACTATGCTATGCATAAGAAATATGTATATACTTATACATAGTTTTATTTTTTCTTTTTATGTTCCAATATTCGGAGCACAACTTATAAGTTTCATATAGACACACAAAAGAGTGTAAATGTGGTTTAATTAAATTTGTATAAAAATTATAACAACCGGTTATAGGGAGTTTTTATTTTAGAAAAATAAACATTTCTTCTTTTTTTTATAAATTTTAGAAGTCTTATTCATTTTTTTATACACTTTTAAATTCATGTATGTAAGTTTATAACTTTTAATAAAAACTGTCAATAAAAATCAAATCAATCATTTGCTTGTTTTGTTTACTATATTTGCAAAAAAAAACTTATAAAAATATCGGTCAGTTGTAGAAAAGGGCGTAGGAATTTTTTTTTACTGGTAAATAATTCAGCCTTGATTACACATATAGATGTAGATGCCTTGATTACACATATAGATGTAATTTGGTTAAACCAATAAACTAATTAATGAACTACTGGCCCACCATATAATGTCCAACATGATTATAAATGCGATCTTTTTAGTACTTAACTTGAAAAGTTTTTGAAATTTACATAACATCCGTAATATTTTTTAAATCAGCTAGTTTTTTTAAAAATGAGAAAAGTTTTTTGACCTGCCTTCACCATTGTTGCAATTCTCTTTAGTTGAGACTAAGAATTTCAAAATTAAAATACTTAATAAAAAAAAAAAAAATTATTGATATGGATGTTAAATAAAATAAAATAAAGATAGGGGGAAATAAATTCATGGTTTGAAAAATTTAAAATTAAAGCAGACAAACAAATGATATTATTCTCTACATAAAAAATATAAAATATAATATCTGATATTATAAGAAAGAAAAGTTAAGATTTCGAGATAGTCCGTTAAATTTTACAATAATGATAGAAATAACTTAAAAATTTGGATTAAAGCTGTAAAAAGAGTCAATCGTCCAAACTATACTTTTCGGATGTTGAAATTATTTTATAGGTAAGTAATATATAATTTTAACAATACAAACAAACAACGAATATTGTCCACAGATCCCTATTCTTTCTTTTTTAAATTTTATTCTAAGCTACCAATTGTACTCTTTTAAAAAGTGATAATACTTGTTTACTCACCAAATCATTAAAAAATTAGCAAATGAATTTATTCTTACCTGAAAATATAATAAAGGAATAATTAGTTTAAAATTTATTAAAATTATTTTTAACTTATTGGAAAATGTAGAATCAATTATGATATTAGGTACTTTTTCAAATTTAAACTTAATTATTAACTAATGACGATTGATATTTATGACGTTTTAATTGTTATTCTATTTATATTTTTTGTTTTAAAATCTTTTCTTACTTTATACAATAATATTTACATAACTACACGGCTATGCGGATTTCGTAGTATAGTATATTTCATTTAAAGTCAATGTACCATTATTAACGCTTATGGAACCATGATGGCCATGATTAATGATTATATAAAATTCAATCTAAGTACCTACTTCGCAATTATTTATATTAAAGTTTATGTAGAAATTTTCTATGTCGTCAAAATTTTACTCCAATAAACAAAAAGATTATAAGATATAAAATCTCAATAATTATTTCTTTATAATAACAACAAGAAAACGACTAAATTAATTTAGTAATTTTTTATCTAGCTACCTACACTTTCAGGTATATATACGCAGATAGATTAAAATTAAATTTTATAAAAATCTACAAATATGAATGTAGTTTTTTTTTTATTGTGTATATTTTAAAATAAATTTCCATAGTTAAAAAAAAAAAAATTGGTATACAAGTTATTATCTCTTTGTGCTGCTAGTTAATAATGAACGAATTTTTAATTAAATAAAACAGAAATTATGTAAATTTCATTTTTATTTTTATTTTTTTTTTAAATATAATATTGTATGTATTTTTGAAATAATAATATTAAAAAAAAAAATCTTAATATAAATTATTAAACAAAAGAGTTCACCTTTTCCATATTTCGGTTTTCTAAACAATAAAAAAGCTTATGTAATTTTTAACATTATGCTTCAACTTTTCAATGAACACAATGTAATTTTATAATTATGCTATTAATAGAAATAACTATAATACAAATGAAATAAATGCCAATAACAACCAATTAATGATATACATACATATATGATAAAAATAATTTAGGTAACAAACTAACAAATATTTTATATTATTTTCATTATACATATGTTTGTATATATTTATAAATTAATTTTAATTTTTTTTTTTTTTTAGATTTTTGTGTCAGATTTGTTAAACTTAATTTACGATTGATGTTAGCTTAGGTTAGAACTATGCTTGCAAATTTGAAAAAAAGTTTCACTGATGATTTTAGAATAATTTATTTTTACTTATTTTAAGTATGCTAAACAAAATACTTTCAATGCAATTATATTTATCAAAAAATTTGCTTAACAGAACATTATTATTGGGGGATGGAAATAAGGCCGCAGGAAATAAGGCCGCGACGTTTTTTTTTTGCGGTCTTATTTCATTTTGAAAAATGAAATAAGGCCGCGAAGATTTTTTCGCGGCCTTATTTCGTTTTTCAAAATGAAATAAGGCCGCGAAAAAATCCTCGCGGTCTTATTTCATTTTGAAAAATGAAATAAGACCGCAAAAAATTCCTCGCGAAATAAGGCCGCGAAATAAGGCCGCGAAATAAGGCCGCGACAAAAAAAAACAATTATTCGGAGGGCTAATTTCATTTTTATAAACGAAATAAGGCCGCGTAATCTTGTGAGGTGAGCACACAGGGCAGGGGGCAGCAGGGCGGCGGGCGGGCGGTTGGTCAGTGGGATTTGCGGCTAACGCGAAAAAATCCTCGCGGCCTTATTTCATTTTTCAAAATGAAATTAGCCCTCCGATTAATTTTTTTTTTGTCGCGGTCTTATTTAATTTTTCAAAACGAAATAAGGCCGCGAGGAATTTTATGGGGTCTTATTTCATTTTTCAAAATGAAATAAGACCGCGAGGATTTTTTCGCGGCCTTATTTCATTTTTCAAAATGAAATAAGACCGCAACAAAAAACCTATCGCGGCCTTATTTCCCGCGGCCTTATTTCACTGCGCCATTATTATTTACAAAATTTTAGCAAAATAATTTAAAATTATGTAACGTTATCTCGGCAAGGTAAAAATTTTTCAAAAAAAATTATTATTTTTCAAGTTTTCCGTAATAAAAACTTCCTGGCTACACCACCTATTTAAGTTTTCTTATTATTTAATTTGAAAATGAGTAAGTAAATATCGAGGTAAATATATAGTTTTTAAATTTATTTTTCATATATTGTATATATACTAATTTTCCTACACATATTTTTTAAAACATATTTTTAATGTCAATTCTATGCAAATTCTATAGTTTCTAAAAAAAAAATTAATAATATTTTATTAATAATAAATTAATTTTGTTTGAAATAATACTACGTCTGGTACAGGCATACCAATTTCATTTCAAAAATTACGTTTATTTTTATTGATTCAATTTAAGAGAATTATTCTAATTGACATAGCATTGCAAAATTCTTTATTCTTTTAATTAAATGCGGCATTCTTCAAAAGAAAATTATTTTTATATTTTATTTTAATTTGAATACAAAATAAAAAATAATAGTAAAAATATCGAGGAACAATATTCTATCTAATGCAATGTTTATTCTATATTAAAAAAAAAACATTCTAGGTTAAATACAAATTTTAAATTTTTACTGATATTTTTCAATACAAATTTATAGAGGTAAGTAAATAAAAAAAACGCAACTTTTGTCTCAAATGAATTAACAAAAATTCTGAAATATTATTTCCATATATTTTAATCTAGTCATATCATCCGCACATTAAATTTTCTGTTTGTTTTGATACTTAAGTAAAAAATAAAAATGTCATTCGAGGGTAATTTGATAAGTCTTTCAAAAATGAAACAAAAAATATCATTTTCGGTAAAAACTAAATTTATTTATCAGCATAATATCCTTTTGTATCCATGCATTTAATAAAACGTCAAATAAATGATTTCTATAAAGATGCAAGATAGACTTTTTCGAGTAAATATTTTACCAACGACATACACGAAGTTGTATACAACTTTCAACGGCTATTAAAACCGAACAGAGTGACATATCTATTTGAAATTTTGGATTTGTTCTGGTAAAAAATGGTACTTCACAAACGCAATATGAGACTCCTTTGTTGTATGTTGCAGATTCTTTGTAATTTGACCTCGTATATTATCCATTTCCGGAAGAATTCTTAGCACTAGAAAGGAAGTATCTACATTCACTTGAATATTGAATATTATTTTTTAAAAGCCTCATACTTATTTCGAAATATTTAACTTTATTCAAATTATTTCTAATAATAGAATATTATTAAAAATTCATAAATTTTATAAAGCATTTAACAGCTATAAATTATAAATTATACATACTTAATGCATTAAATATTAAAACCTAAATCTTGTAGACTTTTCTCAAATCATCCAAAACCAGATTTTACTCAATTAACATCAAGTAGCAAAATTATAAACAAAAAAAAATAAAAAATTATATTGAACAAAATCTGAATTAAAGTATCAGAAAAATTATGATTAGGTATTCTTTTAAAAAAAATTCAATAACTTTTTTTAATAAACATAAAATCTAAGCTGGAAAAAAAATAAATAAATAAATAAAAATTATTTGATATTATTCAAGTACTTATGTGTTTAGAGAAGAAAATCGATGAAAACAGTTTTGCTCACTCTTACAATTTTCATCAACAATGTGTCCTCAGACAATATTTTGTTCAGTTTTCTTAATGTGTTTATTTTTCTCTGCCTTTTTTTTTATAGTTAAAGCAAAAAAAAACGTCATAAACATATGGAAATTTGTTTACTTTCGCATTTCTGTTTTTGAAAGGTTCATTATTATTTTTATGTAAGTATATACAAATGTGTTAAGTAAGAACATGTATATATATAATACGTTATTTTAAATTCAAAAGAGAAAAAACTGATGAAGGAAACGATTTATTTTCTTACTATTTTCACTATAAAATCGTTAGAAATGAACAACAAGTTTTTTTTGGAAAAAAAACAACTTATCTTCAGTTTTTCAAATACTTATAATGTCTTAATCCAAAGCGAGCTATTACTCTTTTTTCTATTCACTTTAATCCTAGGCAAGTAGTTACTAGTTAATTATACTTAAATAAGTACTTACTTGCTCAAGTACTTAGGAACAGAAAACAAAATTAATTAGAAATTCAGTATATAAATGAGTCGTTAAATTGTTGCTGCGAAATACATGACAATGTATAAGAACTTTTGCTCAGAATAACAAATTTCTAATATTTTTACTTATCAATTTGTTTTGGAGAGCTCTTTTGATATATATATATAATATAATATAAAATGTATTAAATGGTTTTTAGAATAAATAATAACTAATTAACAAAAGCATAAATATTTTGTTTATTTTTCAAGGAAAAACGTACACTTTTTTTTACAGATTACTGATTCAGATTTTTTTTTTTTTCACATAAAAAGCGGAAACATTAAAATTCCATTCATCAATGGAAAACATCATTTTTCTTTTTTTATTTTTCACAACATAAACAAAGCAGGGAGTCAGCTCTTCTTTAAAATGATATATTTTTTTTTAAAATACTCTTACTTAAATAAGTTTTTTTTTTTGTTTTAACCCTTTTTAATCAGACCTGGAAAATTTTTTTTTTAATTTGATTCAAAATTGGTTGATTTTTCATTTTTTGGATAAGATAAACAAACTGTTGTACACCATTGTAGTGAATCTACTTTGTTTAAATACATATTATGAATTAGCTAACACAATTGTTTATGTTGTCGGATCCAAGAGGGTTATATAAGTTATTAAAAAAGGTTTGATTAAATTATTAATTTTTTTTCAAATACATACTTATATCATGTATGTATTTACAATGTATATGTATTAGGCGAACATTGTTTCACTCTAGTATACTCTTTATTAATAAGAGTCATGGTTTTGAGTTCATACAAAAATCCCATAGAATAAAGTAAATGTACTTTTTTTTTCCAATTTTCTTGCAATTTTTTTTATTTTTTTTCATTTTTATTTTTCTTTATTTCTAATTTCTTATTTTATTTCTCTTCGGGATTCGAACCTCGATCTTTAGCATTTCAACCGACCACTCTACCATAAGGCCATACTAATAAAATTATTCATGTGCACAAAATAAAAAATATAAATATAATATACATTTTTCTTATGCTTTCGTCAGGATTCGAACCTCGGTCTTTAGCATTTCATTCAACCACTCTACCATTCGGCCATAGTATTAAAATTATTCAAATATTTTAATTCAAGAATTTTTGGAATAACATTAATTCTCTTAGTACTAAAAATTATGCCTCTGGGCATTAATTTTACGATTTTAGAGCAGTTTGTACTTGATATGATACCGAAAGAACTTAAATATTGTTTTTTTTTTATAAAAAAAATGAATTTGTTGTTGTTTTGTGTATAAAAATACTAGAACTTGATTTAATGCCAAAAGTCCTAAAATTTAGTACGCCTTTTTAGGCGTGTATATACTTACTTAGGTATTCAAATAATAAATTAGTAATCTATACCTGAATATAAAAATTATAAGTAAAAGTAGTCGTTAATAATCAAATATTCTTGTTGAACATATCTCAATGTTCATCACACTATCTTAACCTGTCAAACTAATAATGAATAAATCTAATGCACAATTAAGTGCATTAGATTTACTCATTCATTATTTGTCTATATTTTAATTGGGCAAATCATCAACATAAAATATGAAAAGAGGAAAATTTAAACATTATTAATTTTTTCTATTTGCAAAAATCTTAGCAAAAAGTCTTTATGTAATAAAAATATATATTAAAAACCTTCCTATATATACAATTATATATATATAAGTATATATATATTTATTACATATATAAATATTTTTGAATAGATGCTACATATACTTAAGTATGAACATAATTTAAATTTTTATGTAAAAATACATAAAGATACATAAATAGGATTTCAGAAATAAAATAAAGAATCAACAATTCAACAGTTATTACTTTTCTTATTTCATATATAATAAAATGTAAATGAGTATATATATTTCTTATATTTATTTAATACTCTTTATCATTCCGGTAAATTCAAGAATTTTAGAGCCTCTTATTATTTACAAAAATTTAACCAATGTTTTCCTCTTGAAATTTTTATGTGTAAGTAGTAGCTACTGTAGGTACATAAGTAGGTACACTTGAAATTATTCTAAAGTATATATTAATGAAAGAAGTTAATTTTTTATATTTAAGACTTCCATTTCAGAAAATTATTGCCTCTTTTATTTTTAATATTATACATAGATATCAAATACTTACCTTTTTTGTACTTTTAATAATACCATCGTTTTTAGTTATAGATAAGCTAAAATTTATTAAAACACAATTATTTACTCAAGAGGAGGACAATTTATTTCATGAATAACAAAAAGTTTGTTATATTTTATCACTAGCAAATTTATAACTTCAAAATACACTTAGTGATGACAATTAACTTTTCATTGACGTACCTACTAATTAACCATAATTGATGATTTGTTATTTTGTTATGAAAAGTTTAATTTACTTATCAGATGTTTATTTTTTTTTTTGTTATTGGTTTACAATTTTTTCAATAACTAATCATTTTTTTATTTCGAAATAAGTATTTGATACAATTATTCTTCCCTAACATGTTATGTAGAATTTCAATTCTTTGGCTATAATTAATGTTTAGATTATCAAAATAAAACTAATTTCTAATGAAGTATATACTGTCGGTAATGTGGCAAGAAATAAAATGTACATTTCAGAGGGAAAGTCATTGAATTTACATTTTAAAAAGAAATGAGGTTTTTGTAATGGATATACCTTAATTTCTTACCACTTTTCTTTATTATACAAATGATTCCCTTACATTTTTATAGAAGAAAATGAAAAATATAAAAATCCGCGTAACATTAAACTCAATAAAGATAACAATTCTTTTTTATTTTTTTGTTGTGATCCGCAATATATAAAAAAGAAAAGAAAATTACGCGATCATATGATAATGGTTTTAGTGGTTTTCTTCTTTCTATACGTATATATGTTTTCTTTAATAATAAAATTCAAGAAAAACTTTATCAAACTGAATGGGAATCGGAATGGGACACCATCAAGCATTTCTATATGTGTATAGACTGTGTAGAGAGTTAAAAAAAGGTATTAGGTGAAGGAAAGTTTCGTATTTTTATTATAAAAAATAGCAACAACAATATTTATGGTATCATCATTATTTGAAAAAAATTTATATGTATATATTCCCGTAAAATCTACCTATAAGCTCAGTGTAATTTTGCTACAATAACATTAATTTTAAAAATTAAAACTCAGCTCGAATTTTTCATATCGTTTATAGAAAAGAAAATTCAACGAAAAAGATGCAAAATAAAATGTTCTAAAAAAATTGACGAACAAAGATTTAACACTGTTAACGATTCTTGACATTATAATTGAACGATTGATTTTTAAAACTATTGTGACGTTCATAATTTAAACTTTTGTAGTAGGTACTTATGTTTCACTTAATTGCTGCTCCATTTTTCAATAAGAAACAAACGTTCGCGTGTGATTATTATTTCAAATACTTGTGATTTTATTACATTACAACTTCAGGGCCAAAAAAATGTAATTATACTTAAGTATTTATTTATTGAAATTCAATATAATGGCAAATGTAACTGAAGTAAACTAATTTCCAATAAATACTGAATATTGTGAAGCGAACGACCTTCACAGACATTTTTACGTTAGTTGGTCTACTGCACAATCATTATTTATTTTTTTTTAACATTAAGAGAAAAAAAATATGATGTGAAAGAAGTATTGCAAGAAAATTAAAAATATAAGTATACTTACTTACCAGAGGCTTTTTTTATTTTTTGGTTAAAAAAATGTTTTTATTGCTTTTAAAAATCTGGAATTGTAGTTTAATAAATAAATGCTAAAGGTATTTTTATTTTATGTTTATAAGTGAAAAGTTGCATGCTTTTACATGTAATAATTAACATGTCCAATGATTTATTGACCTCTAAATTAAATAAAAGAATTTTTGTTTGGGGACATGGAAATTAAAATTTTAATATAAATTAAATTTAAGTAATTAAATTTAATATAAGTACTTACTCAACTATTCTAAAAATTTATTTAAAGAATCTTGTATTCCCCGTTAGTATAGATAGGATGGTAAAAATCTCTGAAACTAAGTAAAATACTTACTCACTAGTAATAGTAAGTATTTTTACTGGGTTTACCACTGTTATATTTAAACATTAGGTACTTAATTCAGCTTATGGGTCTCGATGTCTCGAATGATTTTTAAAATATTTAATTTTTTAACAACAAGTCTTTGCAAGAATCAATTTTTTTTTTATTTTTTCCATTTAAGGATTCCTCAATAAAAGGCATCTTCTGTTAAAAAAAAATGTAGGTACTTAAGCATATTTTTATTTTGCACTTTTAAGTTACAAGTAATACACTAATACACACAAGTTTTATGTTTTTTCTTATATTAATTTATTTTTAATCCCGGCAAATTTTTTATATAAATTCCAATAGATGCCTCTAAAGCATAGATTGCAACTCGTGAAATACCGTCGCTCTTTTTCTGGAGTGTGATACCAAGAGAAAATACAATTTCAAAAAGAAAACCATCTAATAAGTAATTAGATCATTAAATAAAATTAAAAAAAATTCCTTAAATGGAAGATTGCTAACCTGGCAGATTTACAAATGTAAACGACATTAATTATAAAATTTAAAAATTAAAATAAAACCCTAGTTAATTATATAAAATATTCGAATCCAAAAGCTCACAATTACATAAGTGTTTGTATTCGAAAATTCATTAGTATTGAATAAATATAAAAGTTAAAACACCAATTTGAATATTCAATAAAAGTTAAAATCTAAAAGGTCCAATTTATTTGTTTCTTAAGTCGTAGCCAATAGCCATTCTAATATCTTATTATTCTAATTTTTAACTCCAAAAATAAAACAAACCACAAATAATAATCAAACAGGTTTTCTCCCACAATCAACAATTAAAATAAAACTTTGTATAAATATAAGTATCTATGGTTTTATTTCGTAAATACAAAAAAAAAAAAATTAGAAAATAAAAATTTATGTATTTTTTTTTTGCAAGCAAAATATTTTATTTAACAAGCATACCTTTTCAGACAATATCTTGTAAGAAAACCACTAACTGAAGAAAAAAAAAAAATTCAAATTTTAAGTTGATAGTATTATTTGTTTACGTCAAAGAGACTAAAAACTATGAATACACATGTAAGATGTAACTATATATCGAGGTATATAAGTATATACTTACTCATTTTATTTTCATTATTTCTGGTTTTCTTTAATGACTTCTACTGTTTGAGTTAATGAAGTTTAAAAAAAAAAAAAAAAAAGCTTTTGGGTATGAATTATG
This sequence comes from Hybos culiciformis, assembly GCA_964007475.1. Lineage (NCBI taxonomy): Eukaryota > Metazoa > Arthropoda > Insecta > Diptera > Hybotidae > Hybos > Hybos culiciformis. The sequence continues at coordinate 29,756,781 of OZ023275.1, forward strand.
AAAGCATAAAAAAAAAATATAAATACTTAGGTACCTAAATACAAGTTTTCTTGAAAATACTAACATTATAAAAATTTTGATTTTTTGTTGTTCTTTTTATATTTGAATATCCAATACTTAATTAAATTAAAAAAAAAAAAAAAAAGAGTTTAAGATTGATATAAAAAAAAATGTAGAACAGTAGGTAGGTAGTTTCAATTAAGTATATTTTTTTAGATTGCTAAGAACAAACTGCCTAGGTATTTATATCGCCTGGTGTATCCTAAAAATTCGGGAAAGATCTTTTGTTTTTGGACAGGGTCATTAACTATTATTATTTTAAGAAAATGTGTTTTGTATTTTGCTTGTTATTTGTAGCGTTACAGTATACAGTACCGACTCGATCGTTGCAACTAATTAAAACCAGGCGAATTGCAACGACCGCGTTTGTTGCAACGACCGAGTATCATTGTTTATAAGGAACCTCTAGAATTGATCCGTCATCGTTATATTGCAACGTTACTGCGATGAGTGTTCTATTTAAATTATTTAAACTATTTGTATAAAAATAATTTGTTGCAACGATCAAGTAAAAAATTTTGAAAGTTGCAACGACTAGGTCTTTCAGAGGAAAATTTTAATGGTTTTTCGGTTGCAACGACTGAATAGTTGCAACTATCGAGTGTTGCATCGATCGAGTCGGTACTGTACTTAACTCATATAAAATTTTCTCATTTTTATGCGAAATTGACAAGAAATGCAGATAAAACCGGATAAGAAATAATATAGACCAATCTAGACATAAGTACTTATAATTATTAAAAAAAAAAAAAAAAAATAGATCACAGGAATAATCCTATATTCTGAAAAAAAAAATTTAAATTAAAGTATCTTTTAATTATAAATCACTTGAAAAAAATTCAATAAGTAATATTTATGTAAATTTTGTATAGTTATTCGCGTTATTTTTTTTTTTTCAATTTTACATCCAAATTTCTTTTTTATTGTATAAGTATACACATAAAAGCATAACAAAATTTGAAGCTGATTATACAAATTTTGAATGAAAAAATTAATAAACGCGGAAAAGACGATTTAAACTAGGTCAATATGTTTAGTATTTGGTTCATTAAGCAAGCTCCAGAAGAATTGTCATTAAACGAAATCATAAATAATTATTATATTAAATTTTTTGAGCACGGAAGCTGGGTAGTTTATGCCTTATGTGTAATTTTAATTGTAACATCTTATTATTATTACTATATTGATGAGAAGCATCGAAAAATTATGCTCCAAAGAAGAAGAGAAATTCGACACGAAAACGAACGACCTCCACAAAAAAGAAGACCTGGTGCAAGTCTTAGGAATCATCAAATTTATCAAAGTGTTTTTGGAAAAGTGCAAGAACATTTAGATCCATTACTTCTAGAACAATATGAACTTTTTTTAAATAGTGATGGTTATAAGGTTCGATCTAAAGACGAAACGGATTCTATTAAAAATGTCAGTAAAGAGAATGAAAATCAACAAAATAATCTTAAAGATATTGAAGTTATTAATTAAAAAATTTTAAGGCAATAATGTACTTATAAACATTATGTACATATGTGTAATTAAAAAAATTTTGAAGTAAAAAAAGTTGTCATGCTATATATACTTAGTGAAGAAAAGCAATGATAAAAAACCTCGTAAAAAACTAAAAGATTGCTAATTAACTATTTCTTTCTTATTAATGTTTTCCAACAACATACTTTAATACTTCTTGAAAGGTATAAGACTCGGTAAGTAAGTATTTAAGTAAGTACTTAAATACTTAAGAGTAAAAATTAAATAAAAGTATTTTGGATAATTTTTTCAGTTAGGTATCTTTGCTTAGAACACCAATTATGCATAAGTTTTGTTGTTTTATGTTTCTCGGATTTAATATACAGTTGTGTTAAACAATAAGAATAACAAATAATTCTGCCTAGCTAATTACCTCTCGCAATATCTTTTTGTTGTCTTTATAATCTATAATAATTATGAAATAAAGTCGATTTTGTAATCCGGGGCCTTACGGCTAAAATCAAAAACTACTGGATGGATTTTGAGGATCAGTTACTACCAAACAATCTCGATTTAATTTCTTGGCATTGAAATAAGAAAAAAAATAATTTAGGACATTCAACATTCACAAACAAATATCTTGTGATATCTTAAGCATCAAATCCTTTCGGTAGTTATTTTAATAGTCCCGTCGATGCTACTTTGAAATTGTTAAATGATTAAATATATAAAAATAAAAGTAAGTTCTTACTAGTACTTATTATGAATTTTATCTTAAGTAATATTGACTTAAATCTCAATTCAAATGAATTTTTATTTGTCACGATAAAACTTTCTTGATAAAACTTTATCAATTGATAGTAAATTAAAAAAAAAATGTATACGGAAGTTGTAGCAGACATAGGTATAAGTAATACATTATGCATACACACAAATGAAAACATACTTAAAATTACTTAGTAAGTATTTTTATAATTATTTTATTCAAACTTTCCTAACTTTGTAGTTTTTGGAGGTCAAATTCTCATATTAACATTATAAATACTATTGATTGCGGAAATTCCCACAAAAAATTAATTTGTTCTTTAATATATTCTTAAATTAAGGTAAGAAAATAATTTTTGTAGAGGATAACCATAAATTGGAGTAAGTCTCATCAATTACATGTCAAAATAAAAATATTAATTCACTTTTAAATTCTTATTTATAAGTTCATATGTTCATATGTAAATTATGATAAATATACAAAAAGTTCAAAATTTAAAAATTAAGCTTTAATTTGATAAAAAGTTGTATTTATACTTACGTGTTCTACGTATAAATATTTTTGAATTCAATTTATCCGATTACTCCAAATTTAGATAACAAATGTACTTAACTAGGTAGTTTATACTTGTAATTTTAAGTAAGTATATAACATTGGAAAAACTAATAAGTATTTACTTACTTATAAGTTTGATTCTCAGAACCATGTAGGAATGGTCATTCCAGAATTTTTTTTATTATTTTTTAAACTAATGTTTTTAATATCAATTAGGTATAGTTGTAAGTTGTAATTTATGTTTTTATTCAATAACATACTTACCTACATAAGAAATTATTTAGCGTGATACTTATTATTTTGTTTACTTAAATGCAAATGCTTAGTGATTAAACCTCGGATTAAATATTAAAGTTTACCTACCATCAAAATGAATGTATTGCTAATTTTTGATATTTTTATCATTCAATAATATCTTCATAAAAAATCTAAATAAATATTTAATAAGCAAATAAGTACTAGCTACAAGTTAAATTTACGTTCATTGCTTTTTTTTAATAATAAAAGCATAACATACCTAAGAAACTATACTTTAAGTACCAACCAACTTAGGTAGATATTATTTTTGTCAAGATTATACTTAGAAGATTTTAACAGGCAAAACTGAAATAAATTAAATTTAGAAATTCCCTAATCAGTCAACCATTCTATCAATAATACTAGTCGATATCAAAGTTAAAAATAAAAAAATAAAAAATAATAATACTTAGGCATTTTTTGACAATTTATTTTTTTTTTGTTGAACTGATTCATTCACTCTTTTAGAAAAATTAATGTTTATGTAGGTAAGTATTTTGTTTTTGTACAATGTTTTCTGTTTTTTTAAGCAGCAATTAAGTGTTGGTGTGAAATATTTTTACCTGACCTAAAGTAACCTAAAATTTATGAACTTTTATTCCAAAATATATCTACTATAGAAAATATAGAAAGAAAACTCTAAATAGATAGCAGAATGAGATCTTACATCAGTTCTTTAACCTAATAAAAATAAATTTGAATTTACTCCTAAGTAGATATAATTACCTATACTTAGTCCATTTTATTATTAAGTTAAGCCCGGTTGTCGCATACAGCTGAAACTGAAACTAAAATTGACTGTCAAAAGTTCTTCTTTCAGTTTCAGTTGCTAATGAATTCAGTTTCAGTTAGGTATATTTTTCTATAGCCAGTAACGTATTACAAATACAATTAAAAATACAATGCTATTACTTAAGTTAGGTAATTCAGTTATAACTATAGCTAAAATTGATTTATTCAATCTGGTACAATAACTTTATGTTTCTTAACTTTTAAAATCAAATAATTTATTTCAGCCACATGCCATCCACGCCGAACTATTAAAACAAAGTAAAATATGTGTAACTGAAAAACTATCTCTGTCAACTCCAAACTATTCAATAGAATTCTTCTTTTCTTACATCTTACCTACCAAAAAAAATTTATTTTACGTATATTTTCATTTGTTAAATTGGATTTGAAGTTGTATTTTGTTTTTATATGATTGTATTTGTGTAAAACTTGATTAAGAAAAAATGTTTTTTTTTTTTTTCAACATTTTGTGCAATTTAATTTTTTTTTTTCCAATTTTAATTAGGGTTTATTTTTATACATTTTTTAAAATATATAAAAATAAATAAACATTTAAATTATTAATTTATTTTTTGGTCCTTACCTTGCAAATGGTGTCTGTTCGATGTCGTAAATTTCATTAATATCATCCTGGACCAAAAGTCCATTGAATTTATCCTGAGAAATATCCAATAAACCGTCGCCAATTAAATTTATTCCCTCAGTTAACTTCATTTTTTGTTTGAAAACAAAAAAATTAAATAAATTAAATTTTAAATAAAATTTTTTTTTAACAAGCAATTTTTTTTTTCTGTGAATTTATTATAAAAATTTAATAAGAAGAAAATCATGTAAAAAGTAAACAAAATAATTTTTTCTTATTCTTTTAAAAAAATTTTTTTTTTCTGCCCTTTCACACTTTTTTTTTATTTCAAATTAATTTTATCATTTTTATTATTTTTATTAATTTCCTTTTAATTTTAAGTAATTATTCAATTTTCATATATTTAAAAAAAAAATATTCAATTGAAAAAAATATTTTTTGTTGAATGAAAATTTACATAAAATATAAATTTTTTGAAAATTTTCCTCAATTTTATTCTTTTTTCGAATTTCCGTACAACTCACCCGCACAAAACAACTTTTTAAAACTGAATTAAAAACCTAAAAAATACAAATCCGAAAAATATCTAATTAAAAAAATCTATTCTGTTCGTTTTTTTCCGAATTTGTGTGGCGTATTATTTTTTTTTCGAGCAACATGGTAAGACTTTATCATTTTTGTGTGAAAGAACGGCTGGCGTTATCAAATACGTTTTATGGTTTACTTTAAATAAAATTATTAACTTGTTTAAATCGTTTAAATGTTTGAATAGCGCCTCTGTGGTCAAAATTTGTACCGAGGAAAGCATAAAAATAATAATAAAATTTAATGATAAAAAAAATCATTATTTTATACATTTTTCTATTTTCATTATACTTGTATGATAAAATAAATAGTAATGTTTGTAATATGTAAATAAAAATTGTATATGCATTTGGCTATATATAGAAAAAATATGAAAGCTTTGGGCCTTGGGGGGCCATATTTCCTCAAAAAAATCCTCTTGGATGTTGGATGTTGCCTCTATCTCCCCAAAAAGTTTCATCCAAATCGAAGAAGTACTTTAGCCAAAGAAGAATATTTTGGTTGGAGCCAGACTGTTTTCACACTATTGGTTTTGATGCATTTTCCATTGGACTTGGGCTTGAGACATTTCACACAGTTTGATTGACGGTTCATTCATTTTTTATAAAAAATTAATATTCATGTAGGTATTTGATATTTCTTATTTAATTTTTAATTTCAAACAAAAAAACAAATTATAGTGACAAGCCAAAAATAAATTCGAATTTTACTAAGTTGTAAATTAATGTTCTCATAACTTTTATTTTTGGCTGATGACATACCTATTCAAAATTTTTTAATGTTGAGATCAATGTTCTCGATGTTACTATTTGAAATTATTTTTTCATGCACACACATTCGAAACTATGACCATTTGGTAAAAAGTCACAATTCCGACGGATATAAATCGTGTGTGTCTATTTGAATTTGGGAGACCCCAATGCAACGTTGTTTGTAATAAATCGGTGAAGAACTTTCAGAGATTTTGAACAATTAGACATTTACATTTTTATATAAGGACACATATAGAACAGTTAATAGAAAATATATTAAGGAGAAAAATGCAAAAATATACATGTAATATGTTTCTAGTTTAAATTCCAATTGTTTTACTGATATGTAGGTTAGGTACGCAGTTGACTTTATGATATGACTAAACGTGTGTTTAGGTTAATAACTAAGCTTGATAGTTTGGTCTTGACATGATGTCTTTTTATTTGATTAATGTATGTATTTTTGATAGGTACTATTGCTTAAATAAAAGATGAAAATTTGTTTTCGTAAATGATCTTAAAATACAACTAACTAAATATTTAAAACAAACATTGTTTCTCTTTTTTCTTCTATTTTCATTTTTAAAATAGAATTTTCATGTATTTAAAAAGTATGTAAACGCAAATATAAATGCAATATTTTTCTTAAACATTCCATTGATGTTAATAGCCTCTAGCCTTTCATAAGGGAATCACGAATCAGTGATGATTGCACAAATAATAATCATTTTAATATATATAAATATAAAATATATATATGTATATATATGTTTATGTACCTTAACTCCCTCCTTAAGTTCATAACACTAAATTTAAGCTTAAGGTAGTTCAAAAATAAGAATTTGTTGACTTTTACTTTTTGACCATTATTTTACTGAACTTACTTATTTTTGTAATAATTAATAAAAAAAATAGTGCATTGGTAGGTAGGTACCACAGTGCTTGGTAGGTAGGTACCACAGTTCTCCATGTAAGAAAGGAAAAAATCGCTACTGCATTCTTTTATCAATCGATTCAATTTTCATTTCCACGTTTTTGGATTTTTTTATTTTCCAATGAAGAACTTTGTTTTTTTTTTCATTATTTTATTGCTTTTACATAATATAAATTTTATTTTCTACATGGCAAAGTTAAGGTTAAGGCGAATAAAGATTAATTTAAAAATAAATTGTTATTATGTATGTATATTGAAATGGAATTTTTAGAATTTTATACACATATATATATAATACATAACATACAAAATAAATATAAAAAAGTCCTTTATTCTCAGGTCTCAACCCATGTTTACGTATTAAGTAAAGTACCTCCATTAACTCTTTTGGTTTTTGTATCGAATGTTATTTCGAAAACATTTTAATAATGATAATGGCACTTTATTATAACGATGATGATCTATATAATATGTATGCATTTTATTATTTAGTTAGAATACCAAACTGAAACTGCCCAAGCTCCTATCCATCATATATAATCGCAACTAATCTGCGATAACCGCGAAAATTAAAAATCGTAGGTGGCCATAACGTGGTACGCGAGCCGCATGCGGCTCTTGAAGTCGATTGGAATGGATCTAATGCACATTTTGTAATAATTCCTATAAGGAAATTTTCTGTTCTCGTTTACATATTCTCGTTTACATATTGCGAATTTTTTTAACAAATTTTAATTTTGACAAATTTAACCACAACTTAACTAAATGAAATTTAAAACGCCTACTAATTTACACTAGCAAAAAAGTATAACTTTAAACTGATTCACTTTAAAATTAGATGAACAGTTAAATTTGAAAAAAAAAAAACTATTTAACTCCTACTAATTTACTCAAAAAAAAAATGTTCAGTTTAAATTAAAAATTTAAACTGATTCACTTTAAAATTAGATTAATCCTATATATGTGTATAATAGTATAATACAAATTATAAATGGCTCTTTAAAATTTTAATTCATAAATGTGGCTCCCAAAGTTAGTATAGCTGGCCACCCCTGTTATAAATGGTAGTAAAATTTCTAATAAAAAAACGACGTGCATGACAGAAAAAAAATTGTATTTTTTTTCTAAATATATTTTTTCCATCTAAGATATAAACTTTAAATACTTTTATATATTAGTTTGTACCTAAACTTCAATCTTACATTATAAAGCATAATTTAAAAAAAAATATTTTCTGGCTCTAAAGGCCTTAAAAATGCAATAATATTAACTATTGAGCATTTCCTTATAAACATTTCCATATAAACGTTCGAAAATAAAAAACTTGAATATCTCAAAACTATCAACTTACTTAGTAAGACAGGATTCTACAAAGTTTTTTTTTTTTTTACAAAAAAACTGTTTAAGCGTCGTTTCTATATTTTAAGTAAGAAAAATTTTACTTGCTTAAGTTTCTTTAAGCAAGTAAAATATTCTTACTTGCCCGATTAAAATGCCAGAGATACACAGAGCTTTGTAATAAACTTGTAACTTGCAATTGCAACCTAACTTTTTTCCAAATTATATCGTTAAAAATTTTTTTGAATAAAATGTATAGCTTATTGTTGAAATTGTACGTTACCACTTTCCCCCCCGCCAAAATAGTAGAATTTATATTTATAAAATAAGTTTTGTTTATTAACTCCTTTCTTGGAATTATTTTACATGAACAGAATGAATATAAAAACATTCAGTTGTGTCTAAAATTTAAAACTCAAAATCTAAATAATGTACCTTTGAAAAATAAGAGGTTGGCGGCCGAGATATTAAGAACAAAAATGTGTGTATAATTGAATTTCTATTTTAAATCTAATTGAGTGCATGTATGATGTATTTAAAAAAAGGAAAAATATTTGAAATTCCTATGCTGCAAAAATAACTTTCCGTGAAGTGCATAGAATAATTAAAAAAGATCTATGTATCGTAATCTAAAAATATAAAATTTTCGAACTTTTTGTCTCATAATTTTATTTTTGTATTTTAATACAATTTGTTTTTCATTTCAATTTCAACAAATTATTCATTTTTGAATTCACTTTTCTCAATTAAGACAAATATATCATTTTAAAATTAATATTGTAGAAATACTTATGTGCAGATCTAAACGCTATAATGTTGCTTATTTTTCTAGGAACGATTTTTGAAGTAAAGTTCAGCACTTTACAATCTGAAACTACAACTTATAATCAATTTTTTTAATGAAATTTCTCTAGAATTTCCTTACTAAGTGCAGAGCACTCAAAGTGTTCTTAACAAAATCTCCATTGAATGATTTGATGACATTCCATTATAAAATTTGAATGGATGATCCAAATAACAAATTATTCAAAACCAAAAAAAAATCAAATTCTAAAAAATATATTTGTCTTATTTAGACTATGGCGATACAATACTCATCTTCTTCTTATTAGGGAAAAATTAAAATCTTACGATTAAAATATTGGAACGAAAGCTCATTCGAAGGCATTTTTTTCTTCGCGTACCGTTTGGAATTTAGTCGGCTAAGAATTTTTGTTTATATTATTGTACCCACCTTTTAGTAACTTAAGCAATTACAGTTCTTTAAAACTATAACGTACCTTGAAGGGAACTCATAATATTCTCAAATGGGATTAAATTAATCTGATTAAAAAGATTTCTCACCCAACTGCGTGAACCTATAATAATTAGACCAATTAGAATCATCCGCAACGATTCAAAATTTATTAATGAAAATAGGGAATAAAAATTTTATGAATTTGGTTGATTCATATTTTTAGGCTTGCATTCTAATAATAAAATTAAAAGGAAATGATTGATAGTTTATTTATATAATATTATGAATATGATGATTCATTAGAATATTATGCATACAATTTGTCGTGTTTTTCAAGTTGTTATCATTCAAAATTATAAACGTATATTAATGTAGGAAGATGCGTTCTCCAATGCATAGAAAAAAATATGTACATGCATGAAGCTAAATCAAGTAATTATTGTTGAGTTGAAAGACTGAATGAAAATTAATATACTTACATTACGTATAAAAACATTAAAAATGTATACATATTATATTGTTTCAAAATTTGAACAAGAAGTTCTCAATTCAGTATAATAATATTAATACCTACCTACCTACCTATACGAACTTTAAATAAAAATAAAAGTGATTGAACCAAAGACTAAAGTGCCAAAACAATAAAAAAGTCGGTAAATATATAATTTTTTTATTTTACTTGTATTGTTTTTTTTTTTTACATTTTAATAAAATATTAAAAATTAATTTACTCTTGTGAGTCCTAATTTCAATTATTTCATATAATATACACATTTTTTATTATTACTTATATTGTTGTATTTGTTAGATCGCTAAGTTTCCAGTACCGATATTACCGAAACCGGAATCACGATCCGAATAAATTTCAATACGAAAATACGAACAAAATACTAATAATCCAAAGAACTTTTTTTTTAACATTCAAAATATTGGTACATACTCACAATTTCGATATTGATACCAGTGGCCCTATTACGTATTTCGTCCCGATTTTAAAATTTCTCGATAATACTATTCTCAAAATTCTATTTTGTTGAAATTCAATGATAATGCAGTTCTATTTAAAATTGAAATGGAATTATAGGCTAATAACATTGTATCGAAATACTGAAGACGTACTGGAATCTGTTTGACATTTTGATACATTTTCTTTCTTAAAACAAAATAAGCTAGAAGAAAAATATTTATTCAAATCTTGAGCTCTCTTAATAGAAAATTTTATTTTGCGAATTAAATAATGTTATAAAAAACCTTAAAATGGGATAACTTTACCTGGAGCCACATTCTGTAACAACATTTTTTAAACGACAAACTAAACGTCGCTTAATAAATGTTCTTCGAACAACACAATTATATAATTTGGCTCCGGATACGCTCATAATCCTATCAAACGATTTTTTATTATTATTATGTTATTATGAATTATGATCGAAAGTAAAAACCTTACGAAAATCATATTTTTTATGTTTGAGTTAACTAAGAAATGCATATTCATTGAAATTCTTCAAAATAAAATAATATTTTCGTCATTTTCGTAAAATATTTCATAATAACTCCCTAGAACATTAACAACTTTAAATTTATTCATCTGTTGTGATGTTGACACTGTTTTTCAACAAGTCTTCAACCTGGTTGAAAACACCAGATTTTTAGAAGGCAAGTTTTTCAATTTAATTTATACATCTGTAGCGCAGCTTTGAACATGGTCAAAGACTAGTTGAATAAACATTCAACCCGTGTAAACCAGACGAGTTCAAACATCTTACTCTTCACTTCATTCGAGTGAAAATAAGACTGCGTATTATGAATTTCATTCTTTCAAAGCACGATATGTTCGTAAAAGGATAGGTAGGATTTAATAACTTCAGATCGCGCTAAACGTTTTAATTATTAAAAGTTTCAAAAATTTTAAACAATTTGAACAAATAATTTTTTTTTTATTAAACGTTTTTAATCGCATCACGAAAGCCTACATTTTACTTATCTTATATCCTGACTACTTAGATTTACCATAATTAATAATTATTGTTTATAAATTATAAATACAAATTGTTCTAATTGTTTTTTTTTATACATTATACACTTCGTGTATTTGAGTATATAAATGTTATTTACAAATCTGTAATCTATAACCATAATATTAATACCCCATCAATTTTTTAGATTGAACTATGTGTGTCAATGTAAATGATGATTTTTAATATTATTTTGTTACCATATTCTGAACCATCAAACACTAAGCATATAATTATTTTAAAAGCATATAAAATTTTAAAAAGAAAATTCCAAATTTTCAACATAAATTGATTTAATTATTTTTCAAAATGTCGCAATGTCATTTTGTATGAACAATTGTACATGTACAAGTAATAAATTGAATCATTTTTAGATTGTTATTTAATCTGCTAGTCTGTTATTTTAATTGTGAATAGCGTAAAATTAAGGCATCGGCTAATTTAGGCAACTTTAAGATTCTTTTAGATTAATTATCGTGCCTAATTGATTTATTATTTCCGCGAACAAAACTTAAAATTTGATTGTAAAAATATTTTAAAGGAATAAATATTGTTATTATAGATGGATATAAGTTATAATTCATGTAGGTATACGGTACCTATTCTTAGTTTTGTTCTAAACTAATTAATGTAAAAAAATTATGAAATATGTACTTAATTTGTTTACATAATTTTATAGTTTTTAAGCAAATTATGAAAATCGTTTCACAAAGTAAAACATTGATGTTCTCACAATAGGACTGGTAACTAGCTTAAGAAACCTTATTTAATTTATTTTATAAATTAAGCGGTTTGATAGCATATGAAATCTGAATGCATTTGTTCCTTTATACAATACATACTTATTTTTCATGTAGATTCGTCACCAGAAATGAAGATTTTTATTTTTAGAAATATCACCCTTACTTAAGCGATATTGCTCAAGGGAATTTTTTATTTTAAACTTCAATTCTCAAAAAATTAAAAAAAAAAAAAATGATCGTATTTTAAATTAGTATGCGCATTGTTCGAAAAATATTATTGACTTAAAAAAGAAGTAAGAAAACCAGAATTGAAATTTGATAAAATGATGGATAGTTAAACGGTGCTAATAAATGTCTATAACGTCTTAATGTCTGTAACGTCCAAAATCATTAATATAGCCTTACATATTTTCAAATTACGTTGAGAAAGAAAAGAATCTTAAAAATGCATATTTTTCGATAACTAGTCTTACTTTGACTTTAATTAAAAATTAAACTTATAAAATATTTTTTAAAATATAATCTAATTATTATAAAAAAAATTAAAAATTAAATGGTTAAAAACAATATGTATATAATTTTATAAATGTACGTTTGGTTTTGGTACTCTTCACTAAAATCGCTTAACGGTCATGTCTATAAATGTTATCATGTTTTATATTTTTTAGTAGTACTTACATAATAATGATACCTGAAAGAATGTATTCCATAATCAACTGGGAGGTTTATGAAATTTTGTTAAAGTTATACATTAAATTATTGAAAGATTATCGAATTGTTTATTCCTAGTGTCAAGCATGAATTATATTTCTTATCTTTTGTTCTGGAGGTTTTTAGTTTTTGATGGTATTATATAGATTACATTTAAAAAACAAAAAATTTATAAACCTACAAAACAAGAACCCACAATTTTTTGAATTTTTCTTATTTTTTCTTTTTAGTAATATAATTACAATAGAATATAGAACGAAGAATAAACAAATCTTAAAAATTGTACAGTTCTTAATTTTATATAATTTGGTTGTGAAGACTTCATTACAACTTTGTTTTCGATTTAGCAGGGACATATTAGGTATAAGTGTATCAAAAACAATATATTTTCACGATTCAAATTTCAAAGCCAAACATACTTAACAATAATAGAATAAATTAAATATTTTTGGAAATTTAAAACTACAAAAACTATAATTAATTTTCACTTTTCACTTTCACAATATGTAGCTTTAAAAAATAAACAATCTCAAAAACTTTTAATTATAAAAATAAAGTTAATTTGTTGGGGAAAGTGTTTGTTCTCTTTTTTTAGATCCTTTGTCTTTTGATGAATTTATTCACAGCTTTTTCTTCTACAGGTACTTTTGATAGGTTAGTTCTCCATCATTTGAATTATTTGAATTAAATGTTGAACTTTCTATTTTTTTTGCAGCCGCTTCAAATGATAAAGGTTCCGCACCTAAAAGAGGAGATATTGATCTGGATTCCTTAATTCGCGATGATTCGCCCGATGCAGATCCACCTCTTCTACGACCACGTCCTCTTCCACGTCCCGTTGGTGTTCCTGGGGGTCTTCCTTTTCTAGCTGGTAATTTTTCAGGAATTCCATTGCCATCGATTGGAGCGTTACTGCCAAGAGATTTGGATTGACGTGGGCGACGTTTTCTTCGTTTTTTATTACCGTATCTTGGATCATAGTCGTATTCATCATCTGGTGGTGATTTAGGTTCTTCTAAATTATCTAATTCAGTAAGCTCCATTTCGTCATAAAACCACTCTTTCGGTAAATCTTCTTTTGATTGATGTAATTGCTGTGACTGACTATCTTTACTGTCGGATGTGTCACCACCCGCAGCTCCAAGTGAAGAAGATTCATCTAGTAAAGTTCCATTCAAGTCTGTTGAGTCTAAAGTGTTTGTATCAGTGGACGCTATTAAATTTGAACAATTATCTTTATTTATTGCTTGAAACGGCCTATTGTAAGTATACCTTGAATAGCTGTGACTAAAACGAAGAAGATAAAAAATTAATTCATCATAATTTTTCGTAAAGGAATATTATTTACCTTAATAGTTTATTTAAATATTGTCTTCGTGCTTTCCGCCATCGATTTGCTGGATAAGTATATATTTGTCCTTGTTGGAATCCTGGCATTCGTTGCCTTCGATTCATAAATAAATTGGAATGATTTTGAGCAACATTTGTTTGGGCGTCCACAAATGGCAGTCGAAGCAATCGTGTATTATTTAATCGAGCGTTGAAGTTTGCGCTAAAAAAATTAATAGAAATTATTTTTTTATCCATTACAAAATATAAAAAACAAAACCTGGCATTAAAAAAAATAAAGTTTCGGGTACTTATTAATTTTTTAGTGATTTGAGAAAATATAAATAATATTATGTGACACTGTGATATAATTCCTATTTAACATTTATAATAATATTATAATATAGTCTTGGAAACAATGTTATAAAAAAATAAGTTTTGAATTGGATTTTTCATCGTTTTATCTAATAACAAAAATATTTAATATTAATTAATTTTACCTTATTTCTATTGTTTCACGATAGCTTGAATCATTTAAAAAATTTTCAATTTTACATAAATTTGATGGATTCACTATTTGTATATCAGCTGATGACATTTTTATTATTATTAAATTATAGTTTGATTTGAAAATTTGATATTAAATATGAAAAATCCTTCTCGTTTTTTAAAATCTTAAAAACAGAAAAATTAATGTTAGGTAGATTGGTTATTAACATTTTTTAAGTTCTGCAATTTACATACATTTTAAAATGATCTTTAAGACTTGACTTTAGTAAAATTTTTATTAAAAGAAAACTAATTTTAATAGAAGAAAACTACGAATAAACTACAGGATGGCATAAAAGTTTTTATAAATTTTTATAAAACTAAGAAATTATTATCATAAAGGAAATACCGTTTAAATAAAGATAATGCATCCTAAGCAAAAAATACAAATTGAAAAACAAGACTTCAAATATTAAAACATAAGAAATTAAAGATTTTTAATTTTTGTTTGAGAATGAATTCTTCTTATTTGTACTTCCTTTATGGTTTTTTGTTCTTCTATTAGGTAAATACGATAGGTATATCAAATCTAGAAAAAGATAGTTATGAGTTTTTTTAAACTTTGTTAAAGTAACGAGAGAAAGGTTTTATACCGCTAAGTATAGAAATTCAACCCGAAATGGTCATTGATGAATCCAAAGTCACACAACGTTTACTAAAAAAAAAGGTAATATTAGATCGGTTTGATGTGCTGTTTTTTGTTGGTATGCTATGTTCCTTCGTTAGACAGTGTCTGATCGATTTTTCTAAAAATATCAATTCACTAGCAATTGGCCTAAAATTATTAAAATTTTTAGTTAATCAAAATAATCTGATCATCTAACCTAACTGCTGAGAAATTAATCACAATAAAGTTATCAATTAAGTTAAAAAAAAGTTGGCAGACATTATCAGAAATTTCAGACTAGGATCTTTTATAGAATGACCCAAAAAAGTCATTGTGATTAATAACAATGTTGCAATACATTAAAAAATATTAATTAGGTATGTATGCATCTTAATTATATTTAAATAACATATATATAGGTAATGCAATTTTTAATATACTCTACTAAAAAGTCATGAAACTAATTAAAAAAATTTAATTTTCAATTATTTATTCAATGAGTATCTAATATTAATCAAATTTTATGTTCTAGTGATTGACGTTTTTTTTTTCTTTCTATTTTAGTTTTCAATAAATTTTCTTAAATGATAATTTTTTTTAACAAAAATATTTCCAACATCCAAGGGAAAAGAGAATAAATCAAGCATGTGATACAGGAGTAATATTGGGTGAAACAAAGTGATGGCTCCTGATTTTATTTTCTTTTTGTTGTGTTGTCATTTTTCATGTGAATAAATTTTCATTTCCCGCACCGTATTTAATAACAATAAAAAAAGGAATCGAATTGAAAAGCAAAAACAAAACGATGTAGAATTTAATAATGTAGTTTTTTTTTGTTTCTGATATATTAATTCTAATTTGATAAATAAAAATGAAATGTTTAAATGTATTCTAATAAATATTAAAAACATTTAAAAAAAGTACATTGCATGTAGATAGGTATAGGTATAGTACCTACCAAAAATATGTAGGTAGGTGCACACTATATAAAATTTCAGTTTTGTTCATTCATTAGATTCTTTCATATTTTTTTTTAATATTTAATCTAAAACCTAAAATTGTAAGCCCTGACCATTTTTCATTGAACACAATCTTAATTTATAAAATATTATTTCTGAAGGAACTTCAAGATTACGATAAATTGGATTTAGATAAACGAATTTAATTAAAAAATAAACAAACAATTTGATACCAAACAGAAACTATCTAACAATTGCAGAATATTGCCTTCCACCAACCGAAATATAAAAACGTCGAGAATAACTTTTTAATAGAACAATTTTCATCTCATTAAAAAAAAAGTATAATAATTTATTCTTTTCCAATCATTATAAAATAATGTCAACAATTCAAATAAGAAATGCCCAGTTATTGCAAACCTTAAAAAAAAATATATTTTAGATTAAAAAATAATTAGCTAGGTATGTAGTACTTTTAATTTTTTGTTTTCTTTTTGTTTTTTTCACTTATCAAATTCATGAAATTAATTTCCTTTCAATTATTTCAATTTTCATTTTCATCACTTTATTTTTATTTTTTTAATTTTTTCATAAAATTATTCTATAGATTGATTGAAAAGTTAAAAAGAAATTTAAGAAAAAATTATAATTTTTCAATTTTAGGGTTACCCTATGAACTGAATAAAAAAAGGCTTAGAAAATATTTCAAATAAAACAATACCACCATTTAAAAACTAAAATAACAGAATTGACAAAAACAATTATTTTTAATTTTGTGAGCTAAAGTTGGGTCATTTTTGGAAATTAATCATTGTTAGTGATATTATTCAAAACTTTTTGACTTCTATGATTGAAAATGAAAAAACTTCAATTTCCAGTCTTTAAAAAAAAATTAACAATTAGAATATAATATGTAGGAATATGGGCGATATTGCCGTTTCCTTGAACCTCTCAGAATTGGCTGAAACTTGGAGGGGGTAGAGGCGGTGCCTAAACTCCCAAAACTGAAGTCAGTTCTTGGGGCAAAGGCCCCGTTTCGGAGAAAGAGCCTCCCAAAGTTTTCATACATTTTGTATGGGCAATTTAATTTGTATTTTCCATAATTTTAAATATCAATGTAAAAACTTTTACATCCTTTTCGCGGTTCATAAATTCCACTGGGCACTGAGGCGCTATTAAAACTATAAATTATACAAATTTTGATTTATAAAGGTAGCTATTGTTTACAAAATAAACCACTTCCTTGGCTTTTGTCAAAATAATTTTGTTTACTATTATAACAACATAACAAACAACAACCACAAAAGACAACGTCGTGAAAATTTTATGCGCTGAGTTAAAAAATTTTAAAATTTTTAGTTTGTAAACGACACGTTTTAATAGAAAAAATAAATTATATAAAACATTATTATTATTATAATCTTTATTAGTATTATATACATACTTTGATTACCTACATTGAAATTTTTTTTAATAAATTTAACATTATTCATTAATTTAATTTATCATTATTTGTAGTTTCTTTTCCTAAAGGTTTGAAACACAACCATCTCCTAAAAGAAATCTCGATAAAAAGCCGAATGCAGTAAATGTGGCGGGAGCAGACTCACGCTTTTAATTTCGGGAATGATTTTACTGATTACAATAATATTTTTAAGACCAGCGATGCAAACGACGTCGTCATCTTAAAGAAAATCGTGCGAACTAACTGGACGCCGTCAATGTCGCCAATTTTTTATTTGAAAACAAAACAATTTTAAATAAAAAACAAAAAATATAAATAATTAAAAAATAATAATAACAAAATTATATTGTGTTATAAATTTAATTAAATGAGATTACTAAAGCCGCATTGGATTCATGGTATAATTTGAGTTTATTCTGCCTTGTCTTGTCAAGAGTCAAGTTGTCAATTTAATTAATTTTTTTGTTATTTTTCCCCTCTAGCAGTCTAGCACCAGCTTCCCTCTCTACCTACACTATCTGTTTATTTTTTACTTTCCTAATCTCACTCAACGAACGGGCCCCTTATTTTTATTCTCATAATTCAAAATATACTTACTTATACTTGTACTTTACGATACCAACATAAAATCAAGTTTAAAAAAGGTTTACCAATTTTTTAGATAAACCAATTTTTTCTGTTGATGTTCATTATAGCTGCTTAAAGTTTGCTACTGGTGGGCAAGGCAATGATTCTGGCAGAGTTGTTATATGGAATTTGTTGCCAGTTTTATCGGAAAAAGCAGAAAATGATAATTCGGTACCAAAAATTTTATGTCAAATGGACAGTCATTTGGCTTGTGTTAATTGCGTAAGATGGTCTCAAAACGGTTCAATGCTGGCTTCTGGATCAGATGATAAGCTTATCATGATTTGGAAAATGTCCAAGGGACCTAGTGGAGTTTTTGGAACAGGAGGAATACAAACAAATCCTGAAAACTGGAAATGTATTTCTACGTTGCGAGGTCATGCGGGAGATGTATTGGACCTTTCTTGGTCACCATCACCAGAAGATCGATGGTTGGCTAGTTGTTCTGTTGATAACACCATTATTGTTTGGGATGTTCAATCAACTCCTTGTAGTATGGTAAGTGTCTTAAAAGGGCACACTGGTCTAGTCAAGGGTGTTGCTTGGGATCCAGTTGGAAAATTTTTGGCTTCTCAAAGTGATGATCGAAGCCTTAAAATATGGAAAACTACAGATTGGAGTTGTGGCAGAACAATAACTGAACCATTTGATGAATGTGGTGGAACAACGCATATTTTACGTTTGTCGTGGTCACCTGATGGCCAGTATTTAGTATCTGCACATGCTATGAACGGAGGTGGACCTGTTGCTCAAATTATCGAACGCGAAGGTTGGAAGTGTGACAAAGACTTTGTTGGACATCGGAAAGCTGTAACATGTGTTCGATTTCATAATTCTATACTAAAACGTCAAGCTCCGAAGTCTAACAAAAGTCAACAATGCTGTTGCTTAGCAATTGGTTCAAGAGATCATTCATTATCAGTATGGATAACAGCTTTACAAAGACCATTGGTGGTAATTCACGATTTATTTCAAGATAGCATACTGGATTTGTCATGGGGACCAGAAAAATGTATTCTGTTGGCATGTAGTGGTGACGGAACAATAGCCTGCTTACAATTTTCCAATGATGAGTTAGGTTCACCGCTGTCAGAAGACGATAAGGTAATACAACTTTTACTTTTCAACAAAATTAGCTTTTAATGAGTAAAGTTTCTTTTTTAGAATGCAATATACCAACGAATTTATGGAAAAAGTGCTAATTCTGAGGTTCACAGTTCTGGTCGAGACATGCTTATTGAAAATGCTGATTTTTTAAACTCTACCAGTGAAAAACCAGTACTGCCACAACTATCTGATTCTACTCTAAAAACACCAGAAACAATAAATGGATCGAAAGAAATTCCACAGTCAACAAACCATTTTAGTAGTAACAATGGAAATTCCCAAATGATGGCTCCCATCCGAAAACAAATCGAAACTAGAACATTAGACGGAAAAAGACGAATAACGCCAGTATTTATTCCCCTCAGTTTAGACCAGTAATTTTATTTCCCGTTACTTTATTTAAAGAAATATTTCTAATTTTTTTATTTTTAGGGAAGTATCAAGAAATTTAGAAATAAACAGTTCATCTCGAAATCCTGAAAATAAATCCGTAAGGGACACATTTGCTGTACCAGCACCTCCAACAATACCGGTTATAACAACTTCTGAACAAACCCGACTTGATAACCGTCTTACGAAAACCACATCACCAAGTTTACCACCTTCAAAAAGTTTAGGCATACTGAAAACGTCGCCTATTAAATATCAACCTAATCAACAACAAAATTCTGAAATAGGTCGTTTAAATTTACAAACGACTAAAGGTGGTCAATTAGAATTCAACAAAAATCATCAAGACTATCGAGTTAATTTACAAAACTCAAACACCAAAACTTCTTTTGGACCTTTATGTCGAGTTCACTGTTGGAGAACCAGTTCAAATGAAAAACTGTGGGAAACTTTTATAGGTTTTAAAAAAAAAATATTCATTTTTGAAATTCTTCATTGACTAATTATTACTTATTTATAGGATCGCCTGTTAATAATTTTTGTTTATGTTCAAAATATGTCCTTCTATGTAGCATCGATGGAACAATACGATTTCTTAGTATTGAAAATGGTGCTAGCGTCATGCCGATTTTGTATTTGTCAACTGCAGCTACTCAGAGTACTTTTGTGAGTAAAAATCTTTAATGTATTTCTCAGGCTTAATTAAAGTCAGAAAACAAAAATTTTGAAAATAATTAAAATAACTTACTATGTATTATCTATAATTCTATAGTGTCCTCTTGGAAAACTAGCTGGTATAATATCAGAATGTGGACAAATTCGAATATGGAATATTGAAAAACAAATTGCCCTCATCACATCAACTTGCTCAGATATTTTTAAAAAATCTGGACAGGTTATTCAATTCAACATTACCGAATCTGGTAATCCTTTTGTTTTACTGTCAAATGGTAACTCCTACTCATACTCACAGTCAATGGACTGCTGGTTGATCCTAAATTCTAAAGACCCTATTATAAGGCAAGGTCTTCAAGTTATACCAAAAGACTTTCAGAAAAATTTTCAGACGTATCCATTAATGACAATACAAACTTCCAACCGGAGTGGCTTGAACTCAACCGACTTGTAAGTTTGAAAAAATTAGTTATTAAAATATTAATTTAATAATAATCCTTTTTAGAAATCTGAACAATTGGCAAAATACAGCTAAATTACTTTTTATAGAAAATCAAATAAAATTAAGTGAATCTATCAAGTCTTCAGAGGAATTGAAGTATTGGTATTCAATGTTAGTCTACCATTTATCTATTAATGGTTCTGAGCAGAAGTTAAGATTACTACTAGACGAACTTTTAGGACCGGCGCATGGATCGGGCTCTTCATCACAAGTCAAAGAAACAATTTTGGTAATAAAATAAAATTGATTTATTTCGTTTAAAAAAATTCTCAATGTTCAAACATTGTTGGTCTTTACAAATTTTGGACACAACGTTCGTTTTGAATACAAATTTAAAATGATTCTAGATGATACTAAATGACACTTTTTTTTTTTAGAACATTGAAAAACATAAAATTCTTGAGAATTCTTTAAATATATTGAAAGGTAATCCTCAGTGGCAACGTATTTATATGGAATATTTAGAACAACTGAATTTTATTAAGATGATTAAGAAAACTACATTACTTAATGGAGAAAAAGTGGTTTAATGAAAGATTATAATTTTATTTAAATAAGTTAAAACATTATGTAAATTTCTATTAAAATTGTGATTTTCTACAATTTAATAAAACAATAATTTTTTTGATTCGTTTTCCTTTTATATTTTCTTAAATAACAACTACTCAGCCTAATAAAAAAAAAACACTATTCATAATGACAAACATATTAATAAAATAATTCATAACTGTTGCAAGCACATAAATGTTAAATGTAACTTAGTTGAGAAGATTGATTCAGACTATGTAGAACCGAAAAAAATTAACTCAGAATACAAAAGTCATTCATTACATTGATTTTATAAATACAATTGTATTTATGGATTGATGTACCAAATTTTTCTTTCGTAAAAGAATCAAGGATAATTTACAATTGTTATGATTCTAGTAGTAAATTCGTAAAACGAGTTAAAAACTTTCAGTTAAAGAAAAAACTACTGAAAATAACACTTAGTAAATACATCCATAAATAATACAATGAAAAAATTAAATAATTACAAATCATATTAAATTTTTAATTTCAGTTTACAGAAATATAACAAACAAGAACCTTAATTTTTTTATGTACATACAATATTACGTTATTTCTAGTCTTTTTATATCTACGGTGATGCTAATATGAAATTTGAAGTTGATCTGTCAAGTCAAATAATATATAAAAAAAAAGCTGTTAATATATATAAGTGTAGATAATAAAATAAAATGTAGGTAGTATAGTTTATTTCTAATCACAATACAAATAATTTCACTGATTGATATTTCTTGTTTTATTTTACTTTTTAAATAATGTACGTAGTTTTATATTTATTTTAATAGAGCTAGCTGCCAGCGAAAGCTCTTATTAAAATGAAAAATTAAATTAACTTTACTATACTCATCTCATCATTATTATTTATTAACTGGAAATTTGTTTGATATTCTGATTTTTATTTTGTTATTTTAGTAAGTATTATAGTGCATACATTTTTATAATTTCATTGATGACCTTCACTTAATTTAACAACTACTGTGTACCTACGTTCGATAAAGATTTTTACAAAACCAAGCACGTAAGTATTTTTTTTTTAGAATAATAATTAAATTAAAAAATATTAACATTTGACACCTAAAATAAATATCTTATTTCCAAGGTGAACGTGATCCCCATTTGAAATAAAATAAACTTCTTTAAATTGCGATGGAATCGATTGGTTATTTGTTGATTCCTTACAGTGAAAGTTTAGGTAAGTTATACTAATATAAAAAATAATTAATGCAATAATGTATCAGTATTATTTTAATTAATTGTACTTTTTATTTAATATTCTTATTGTTTTATTTTTAGCTAAAATTGCAGCTGCAGTAACTTCAATACAATTTATATCACCAATTTTTCTTTTGGCTGAAATACGAAAAAAAGGTGAAATTTTTAGATTTTTATTTATATTTTACAAAAGGTTCTTGAAAAATTTCAGTCACTTGAATAGAAATACATAATATAATAATAGATTTTTTAAACTTAATGATTGAATTAAAAGAATTAAATGAATATGCTTAGATTTTTAGTAATATAGTTAGAAAAATAACACAAATATAAGTTTTCATTTGCTATGTGTATAAAGAAGGATTAAGTTAAATGGGATTATTATTTACATTTTTAAAATTATAAAGTAATTTCTTATCATCATAAAATTGATAACACATTGATAAAAAAATTTAAAGTAAACTTTAATTTCAAAATATTATTTACTCGTCTCGTCGATCTATATTTTCAATGAAGGCATGTATTTCAATGAAGGGATGTGTTTCTGTAATGAATTTGTTTTAAATTAAATTCGTTCGCTACAAATTTTGATTGATTATATCACTATTGAGAAAATTGTAAATATTACATTGAATTTTACAGGTTCAAGCGTTGGTTATCCAATTGCACCTTTTTTAGGTGGAATAATTTTGTAAGTCTTTATTCTTTGTTAAATTTTAATCCATTATTTACAGTGAAATAAAATTTTTATTGAATGTACTAACTTGCAGGACACTTTTGAGTTTAAAATATGGTTTTCTCATTCGTGACGATGCAATGATTAAAGTGAATTTCTTTGGATTCGCATTAAATGTGGTTTATTTTCTTTTTTATTATTTTTATTCACCCAATGAAACAAAAATGACTGTTTGGAAGCAATGTGGTTTATCTGGAATTATTTCGTTCGTTCTGTTAACTTGGGCAGAATACGAAGATAAAACTAAAATAGAATTTAGATTTGGAATTTTGTTAACAATAATATTAGGTAAATAATACATCCATTGTTTATTCAACGTTAAATTTCTAATTTTACTTAATATTGGTACCATTTAAGTTTTTTTAGTGGGGTCACCATTACTAGGTTTAGGTGAAATAATGCGCAAAAAATCAACTGAAGGACTTCCATTCCCAATGATATTTTCCGGAAGCATTGTGTCTTTATCATGGATGTTATATGGTTTTTCAATTCTGAATACAGTTCTAGTGGTAAGTAATGTCTTTTTTAATTTTCTATTTTAATATCTAACTACATAATAACTTGGTTCTGTTAACTTCAATTTGTAGATAAGTTAGTTGTAGATAAGTTAGTTGTATTATATTATAGGTTCAAACGCCGGGAAATGAATGAGAATTTAATGTTAGATCAGATAATAATGTAGAAATTTTATCAAATAAGATAAGCAAATTAATATCAAACTTTTAACGTTTTTTTTTTTTGTATTTTTAGGCTCAAAATGCGTTACTTCTAATCTTGGCATTAATTCAACTCTCTCTTTTTGTTATTTATCCAAGTAAAAGCGAAAAATTAAAGAAAGTGATGTAATTTTTATAAGGGTACAAATTTTGAATGAATTATTAATCAATATTTAACTTCTTTAAATTTATATAAAATCGTGATAATTAAAAATAGGTAAAGGTGAAAAAAATAACAATCAAAAAAAAACTTTTAATTTCAAAACTGGCCATCATTAATAATGAAATTTATATTATCATCTAAAAATTATTGAATATTGATATTAAAATAAGTTTTTTTTTAAATTTTAATACTGAAACAAAATTGGAAAGCAATTATAGACAGCTCGCTAAAACGTTCCATTAGTTATGGCTAGTTATGATATTAAATAAAATAATAATTATATGATATAAATAATTATTTCGACAATAATTAGAAAAATAAGTCTTATCTTCCAAAATAAATAATTGATATTTTTTTAATAAAATTTATTAAAATTAATCATTGTTACAACTATGTAGGTATATAAATAGGAAATTTGAAAACATCATAATTGCTTTTGTTAAAATTTTATTGCAATATTATTATATGAATACATAATATATTTTAATTGTTGTTTTTAGTAAGTAAGTAATTTTAATTGTATATTTTTTCAAATAAATTTTATTGAAAACAAAAGGATGGACAATTTTTTTTATTTCAAGACTTAATTAAGTTGATCTTTATTCCTCGTATAAAAAGTGATAATAGTTGTGGCAAACGTTAATTATTCCTCCTCAATTTTTTATTTTAAAAATAAAAATTCTGCAAATATTTACTAGACATCTTCCATATTATGGGAAAATATTAAGAATTAAAAGAAATTTCTTTAATAATAGTATTTTTATTAAAGTAATTTTTTTACATAATACATTTTTCACCTAATTAAGTACATCATTGTTTTTTTATTATTAACTTGACTTAAGCTGTGAAAATTTTACTAATCGAATATTTTTTTTTTTCAATTCTCGATTATTAAAAAATTGAATTTAACATAAAAGCTTAAATATTATAATATATCTAAATTTAGGTTGTCTGAAGATAATAACAAAAATTACAATTAAAAATTATAAAAAATAAATGTTATTGGTGGATTAAGTTGTATGTTGCAAATTGTAGTTTGAATTTTCCATGAGCTCAATTTTTATGTATTATTGAATTATGCTATGTTAATTTGATTCAAGCTTTATAAATTGACAAATTCTTTTTTAAAGTTGTTGGTTTTACTAAGAGGGTCGTGTTATTGGAGTGCATTTTATCACAGATAATAAAGTCTTTATTTCCATTGTGATTAAATAAATGATTAAGGAAATTTTTTAACGCTGACCTCAATTGAAATATTTTCATCTGAATAAACCTTTAAATTTAGATCTGTATTACTGCATTAGTTTAATATAAGTTTTTCTTTTTCCTCCTTTCAAATACAAAAAAAAAATGCATTAAACACGAGAGGGTAATATTTTAATATTTATAGATTGGATTATGATAGAAAACTTTAATTAAAAAAATGTAATGGATAATTATAAGAAATAATATTTGAAAGCGGGTTGGTTATTATTAATAATGATCAAAAGTAAAAATCTTGTAAAATCCTACTCTCAAATTTTATTTTGATGAAATTCAATGATTACGCTTGTTCATTTCAATGGAAAGGAAAATATTATCTTCGCAAAATTTTAACAATTGATCGTAATTTATACATAAAAGTACAAATCTTATTGTTATGAAGCATTTGAATATACGTATTTCTTGATTTGTAAAAACATGAAAATTAATTGAATAGTTCATATTCATTACAGATTAAAAATCATTATGTTACAAGGAATACAAAGAAGTGTAGAGCAAAAATTCTAAACTTTAACTGCTCGTTTTTATTACAAGCACAAACCAATTTATTATTCAAAATGTCTTTCCAAAATCTTTCTAGCATAATTTTATTTTTTATTTATTTTTTTTTTTGTATAAAAGGAATTTTATAAATATTTTTGCTATTTTATTTTTTAGACAATAAATTACTTTATATAAAATTAAAACTGGTAGAGATTAATTATTACCTTCAATAAATTTTCTGTTTATAATAAAAAAAAAATAAACTCCTCTTTAAAAAATATAAAAAAAAAATAATAGTAACACCAGATAAAGTATCGACATTAGACGCCTTAACCATATACGTCTAATATTAAGCTAATTTTTAAGACACAACATCTTGGCGAGGATACTTTATCAGGTCCCGAAAAATGTTTTACGTTTAATTAAGAAAAGAAATCAAATTTTTGTCTTAATTTTTACAATTTTTTCAACTAATTCAATCTCAATCCGAAGAATGATCTGGAAAGCCACTAACTTCCGTTTGTTCTAAAACAGATTGCCCATCTACAACATATGATATGCGTAACCTCATTCGAAGAACAGCCTGAATAATAAAAAAATAATAAAGTTAAATTTTTTTTTGTTATTTTACTATCTAGAATAAATGGTATGTTATAACAAGGCGATTGTCAGTAGAATTAGGAAACAGTCAGTAGTAAGTCTGAGCTACTCATCCCAAATTTACAATAAATGTACGAATAAAAAGTTGAGCGAAATTTTCAAATTAGTATCTGTTTAATATTTTTCTAAGATTAAATACTTACATTGGACGTACTAACAATTCGCATCTCTTGAGTGATAGAACCACCAGGAGATAACATTGCACCTGAGGGTGATAACATTTGGAGTGTAAAGCTTCTAGGAACTGCCGCCTAAAAAATTAATAAAGTAAGTATATTTTGTTTCTTATGGCAGTGGCATCTCTGACTATTTACAAAAACGTTCGTTTCGTTTAAACACTAAGTCGGCATAACGTTAAATTATACTTTTTTAATTATATACTGAAAGTGTAAGTCATAACTTGATACCAGGACGAAATAATTCAACTATCTTTCAATAATTTCAAGTAAAAATATTCTTAAGAATAAAAAGCAATATAATTTCATAAAAACTGTACCTGGAATAAGTATTGCTCCAGAACTATTGACGATTTATTTGTAGCAGTCATTATAATTTGCATGTACTCTTCTTGTTTCAACGGCACTAATTCCACCAATAAGCCATTTTTATTCAAAGCAACAATTTTAGGACCTTCCGAGATCTAAAAGTTTACAATTATTTATAATTAATTTAATTGTTTTTTTAAATATAACAACAATTATTTACTTGAGACGAATTATTTGTTGAATTAGAGGCAGTTAAATTATTCAATAATGAATTTGTTATAATACTACTATTATCCGTCGTCGGAGTTTCTGATTGAATCAATTGATTACTTATGGTCGATATTTCACTATTGCCATTTAATTTATTATCTACTGCCGGTAAGGGTGATGCTGTTGATAAATCTAATCCTCCTAACAAATCTAATAGATCTTGATTATTTGTCATTATCGATGTTGCATCAGAACCTTTAATATTATTTTTCATATTGACGTCTGGATGTTGAATATCCGTTCCACATAAAAGATCCAACAATACGTTCTATAATAAAAAACAAATTAAAATAAATTACTCATTAAAGTAAACTTTATTGTTAGTAAAAGAAAAGTAGAGCTTTATTGATAACAAATTAAAAACAAGAAATTAACATAATTGTGAAATATGATGTCGAATATTCTTACAAATCCAACAAAAAAAATTATTACCGATTGATCTTTATTTTGATTGTTTTCCAATTCATCTACACCATTCTCTAGTAGCTCGTTGGATGAACCATTTTCTTCAAACGAATTATTATTTGTATTGTTATTATCTTGTGGGGATGAACGTTGTATTTGTAGGGGAGGCATTTTCTCTAACAATGGAGGGCGCAAATGTTGATGTGTGCCAAACAATTGGCTAAATTCAACACCACGCTGTTGTAAGTCGACATTCAGGTGCGAGTTAAATGATTCAACTAATTGCTTTATTTCTCTGTAAAAAAATATTTTTATAATTAGAAAATAATTAAAATTCTGAGAATGAAATTGGAAAACATGTAAAATTGCGCGTGCAAATATTATTAAACTATCTTTTCTGTATTATGTTGTTATGTAATAGGTATAATATAGTACGATTACATGAAATAATTTCTCAAGTACAAATAAACAAAACATGAAAACTATTTTGGGCGCAGAATTAATAATCACATACAGAATTATGAACAAATAAACCTGAACTTACTCTTGTCCTCTTTGAATTCTTGTACTTAATTTCACCAAAGCAACTAATAGATATTGCTTACTTGTTGTTGATACATGAGCAGAAGGTAAAAACTTATTAAATAAATTGATTACATCCATTTCACTGGGTTTTTCAAATTCTGAAAACACAAAGATAAAAGCAAATTAAAAAAAAATCCAATTTAATTCAGACATGCTAGCTTTTAGGGACGAATGTAACATGTCTGTAGTAGTGTGATTTTACGTGGGCACCAAAACAATTATGTATTATTTTTCATAAATTTTCAAGCATTACTATTACGATGGTTGCTTGGAAATTGATGAAAATAAAATATTCTATCGAAATATTTCGGCCTAAATACAACAAAAATCAGATAAAAATTATGAAATTGTAGTTAAGCTGAGTGAATTTTATAAACATATTCTCATCCCTAATTTTTATAAATTAAAAAATTAATTTAATATTATTAATTATAATAAATTTACCTTCTGGATTTTCACCGTACATAAACAAATCTGCATATTCACCAATTGCCCAAAAAGCAACTTGCAGCAGGGGTTGCTTATCTTCGCAATGATTGTTTACTTGTAGAGATTCCCAAAGTCGGTGTGAAATATAGGCTTGTTCTGCGACTGTTCCGCTAGATATTAACTGTATAGTTGAAGAAACAACATCATCACGAACATAATTGCCAGCCTGAAAAATACATATTTTTACAATAAAGAAGCATTATAAAAAAAATAGTTTTACCGCATTCAGAACACTTAATTGCGTATCCAAGTGCCAGCGAGCTGATGGAGCGTAACGTTCAGCTGCTAGTATCATTCCAGAACTACAATGTGCCTTAAATTCTGGGTCGGCTTTTTCCAAAAACAACAATAACTCTTTGGTCATTGTGCGAATGTTTACATTATTTATTAAAGCAAATGATAATTCCATTGCTCTACGACGTATAGACACATCAGGGTCTTTTAAACATTCTAAAATTGTTGTACGATGACGTTGAACTGCTGAGGTATCAGCATGGACAGTCCGTAATAAAGTATTTAAAGCAACATAACGAATATTTTTATCACTATTTAATAGAAATCTTCCCAAAATATTAACAGCTAACACTCTTAAGCCACCTTCAGATCTAAAAAAAATTGTTATAATAAAATTTTAAATTATTTTGTAAATTGTGTATTAAATTACCTGATATCCATAATCGATAACACTGTTTCATATAAAATTGTGTTTCCAACATTCTTACTAGTTTCTGTATTAGTTGCAACTTGAGCTAAAATATCATTCATAGCTTCAGAGGCATCGGCATCATTATGCCCCAGTATTCTTAATAATCGCAGTATTTTAACTTGTAAAAATGGATCGCTAACACCACTTACGTCATGCTCTGGTGAATAGCCAGCTAGTATTAGATTTTTCAGTATTCTCACTAAATTCGGAACTATCTGCAGGATTAAAATTTATAAATTTAAATTTAAAAATTTTTTTTTGATGTAAAATAGGATGCCTTATTTTACAAAAAATTAAGAAAAGCTAAGAAATCTTTAAAAGCATATTTAAGAAATTTTCAAATTTAAGGCATAGCACATTACCTCACGATTTCCACTATCCTGGCAAGCACAAACATACAAAACTTTTAATACAACTATTGAATTATTGATTTTATGAATTATTTTGATATTAAAATTACATCAAAAATAAATTTGTCTTCTAATACTAAGTGCTAATGTAAATAATATTTATTTCTCGGTAATATTGTGGAAAAAATAACAATATTTTTTTTTCGAAATAAATAACAAAAAAATTTAATTGTCTAATTACAGATATTCACTTCACTGTGTTTTAATTTCACTGTATTAAATATATAATTGAAAATTACAGTCATATTTAATATTTTACCTTTCCAAAAACTTAAAACTGAAGAAGTTTCCTAATCGTTTTTATTAGATAGAATATACAAATTTTCATAAGACAATATTAATAGAAAATTTAAAAATTTTTTGTAATTTTTTTTAGGTTTACTAATATTGTTTAATAATAAAAAAAAAACAACGTTGGAATGAAAATACGGTGAAGTGTGATACTATAAAATGGCAATACATTGAAACGGCAGTACATAAGAGGGCAAGAAATATTAAGAAGCCGCTCTTTATTAAATATGAACTAATTAATTTTTTTAAGATGGAATGTGAAAAAAGCAATGATTTTAATAATTTTATTTAATGTATAATAAATATTACAATTGAGATCCAAGTATCGATAATTTGAGTAAAGAGTCATTCTATTAGCAAATTTATCATGATTATGTTTTATTTTATTTTTTCGAAGAACAAGGAAATCAAATATTTATAAAAAAAACGTTTGTAAAAATTTCTAAAAAATGTAATTCGATGGTTTCGTCAGATTGAAATATCGTTTATATTAATACACTAATCAGTAATGTATGTTTTTCTTTTAAGAATTCACATGATATTAATTTCTTTAATTGCAGCTTGTAAGAAACTATTTTAGCACATACAATTTTGCTTTAGCAATGCTTTAGCTTCTGCCAATTCTTTAACGATTTATAAAAAATTTTGTGACTTACCTTTTTAAAATGATTTAAAGTGTCTACACTATTTTCGCACATTTCAGTAATTAATGTAACACCGGTAATTAAAATTCCTAAAAATAAAAATTTTAAAATCTAGATGAAGTTGTAGAAATTCGATGCACTAACCATGATTTTTTTCACTTAACAATGAGCGAGTTGCTGGCAAAAAAATTTCCATTAATTCTGGAACCCGCCTTATAACTCTAAATGCACATAAAGCTGCTTTTTTTCGTATATACGTGTTTGGTGATTTCATTAAACGCTCAACTTCACTAGCTAAATCTCTTGCCATTTCAGGTGATGCTATGGCACCCAGAGTACATAGTGCTAATCCGACGACAAATTGAGTAGAACTATTCAAATCACTAAAAAAAAAATAAAGCATATTTTCGAAATTAAAAACTAATGTTAATGTTACAATTTCAAAATGCTATTAACTCATTAATGAGAACATTTGATCAACATATTTTTTGTAATTCAATAAAATTTTAAATCTAAATTTTTTTGAAAAAAAAATTATAAAACTGGCTATATCTAACTAACGTTCTTTATTTGTATCTTTTCTAAACATTTTTCGTTTTTCGAACGTATATGCAATTTAAGGTATATCTTGACTTAGAAAAGTAGTCAATTACTAAGTATTTCAAAATCAATCAACATTGATCAATAATTAATAATTTCTTTTATTTATTACATTTTTGTCGAAAAAATGTAAAAAAAATGTTGACCTATTTGTGACATGGATTCGAACTGGTTGTCTAAGCGAGTTTCTTTGAAAATTGGTATTTTGATAGATTTTTTTTCAATTAAAGTATGATTTTGTTTGTTCATATTTAAAGTTTCTTTGAATAATCAAATATTTAGTCAATGTCTCCTAATAATTTGATATTTTCTTTACATAAATTATTTTGTTGAAAAGAAGAATATTTTGATATTAAAATATATTACAACCTCATTTGAAAAGTAAGAAAATATTTGTTTGCGAATTGTTTTTAGTGAATTAGAATACAATAATGAATCCGATTTAATTGCCTTTTTTAACTTACTTTTTCAAACAATTAGTTATTAATAAATGAACGTCTTGCCGTTCGTCTAGTAATAACATTGCTCCCAAATATCCGATACGTTTATCGGTAAAGCGTGAGCTTGCTGTTAATTTTAAACATTCTAACTGACCAAAATGGGCTGGATAACCTAACATGTGAATGTACAGCAATTTTGCAATATTTCTGCACCTAAAAATATTAATAACATGTTAACAAATATAATTTAATTAATTTCATTCAAAATATGAACCTCCACGATGAGTCTTCTTCACGAAAAGTACTTCGAATATAAGCACATTCTTTGTTCACCACAGCACGCTCTTCTGCAGCCGTTCTTGCTGCACGGATTTGTCTTATTAAATCACGCAAACGAGTTGGTGTCGGCATTCTCACTAAAAGAATAATAATAAGCATGAATTATCACAACAAAACAAATTTTATTGTCTGATGACAACATGTCACTTCTTATTTAAACACAAAATAATACGTTACCCCTATCGACAGCCTCTGTAATGGCCTGTCGTAAGTTAGCCATATTAAATGTGGCATTGAACCTAATAAAAATACAAAAAAAAAAAAATCCAAAAAATTAAACAAATGTTAGCAACATAAAAAAATGTAAATTACTTTTATTATAGTTATAGTTATTATGATAAGTTATTAAAGGTTAAGCTTATTAAAGTCTTGGGCAAAATAATCAATTTGGCATGAAACTTCGAGTTTCCTATCAGGTCCAAATATTTTAATCATACTACAGGTATTCTATGGAAATAATAATGAGAGGAGATAGATGATATTTACATAGGTATTGAAATCTCAATTTTATGATTTTATATTAAAATCACCCGCCCACGTTTATTTTTTAATAAAAATTTTTAGAATTCAATTTTAGGATTTGTAACTAGGCTAGAACATTTTATCGTTGCAATGTAATGGATAATGAACGTTAATAATCAACTTAATATTGTAAGTAGGTGACTAGATAGTTAGATCATAGGTTCCCGAATTTTTTCAATTTGCCGCCTCCTTTTCATATACCGATATTCTCTCTACACCACCTAAAAATAATAATAGGTATTCTCTGACAGAAAGTTGCTATGGCAAAAGATAATCCTATATTTCTATATGTTTTGGGTAAGAAAAATTTGTAAACAAAAGTCTGAGATTGGAGGCAATTCATTAAATAAAATTCAAGTTGTGATGTAAAAGCTTTTGATTTTAGAGCTAATTATGGTATTTAAAATTGCCAAATTAAAAGCCTATTAGGTTTAATTAATTTCACTAGAAAAGCGTTTCTGTAGATAGATATTGTATGAAAAGTCACAATGACAAAATTTTAGGTAGATAGGTTCTAAAACCTCTTTATTTTTCAATAAGCACATGCAAAAATTTAAATTATGCCTGTAATATATACCTAAGTAATCATTCTTTATTTCTTGGCGTTCAAATTAAAATACTTAGTAACGCTGTGTACCTACTGTTTAGACCTATGTATGGCCTGCTAGGCGATCGCTCTAACTAACGTAACCTAGGTAGTATATCCATATTGATTAAATTAAACTTTTCTTTCGCCGCCCCTCTTTATCTTTCATCGCCTGCAGTTCGTACCAAGATTTCACCCGATATCTAAATTTGCTCAATATTGCCTTATTAAGAAAACACTGTTTTAGGCAGACATTATGATGACGCAAAAATCAACTCTGCCCCAGAAAAATATCACATGTACAACAGCAGGACAGAAGACATAAAAGAACGTATAAATTTAAATTTTTAGGTGTAATTATAATTTAAAAAAAAGAATTTACCCTTCGGTGTTCATTATCCTTGCTTTTTGTATGACAATAAGACTTTTTAGAAATTAAAAAAGTAGGTAGTGTAATAGCTAGATAAACACAACCGAAATGAAATTAACTTCTTTTTTTTTTTTAATTAAAAAAAAAAATATAATAAAACTAGAAACAGAAATTTGTAATTAACAGCTGCAGCGATATTGTATTTCCATTAAACAAATGTAATAATATTAATTTTTTGTTTTGTTTTTAATTTAAAAAAAAAGTTTTATAAAAATCTTCTTAGCAAAAAAAAAAAAAAATTAAGTTAAATTATGTCAAAGCGGAAACCATATTGGAACAAAAAATTCCAAAACAAAAAAAATTTAAACTTTTTTTCAATTTTGACTTGAGCTTGAGAAAAAGCTTTATTGAATTTATTTTTATAGTCTTAAATATCTTGTTAATTAAGCCTAATTATTTCTCAAAGTTAGAGAAAAAAAATGATAAAATTGAGTTCTTTAATTTATTTTCAATTTCAATATAAATGGAAAAAGTTGATGTGTAACTTTTTTTTTTCCAAGTTCCAACCAACACAAGAACACGCACACATATATAAAAAAAAAATCAAAAACTGACTGCTGAATTATATTAAATTTTTATTTAAAAATTGGATGGAATGTTAATTCATAAAAAAAAAAACAAATTAATGACAAAAAAATATTTAAAAATGTTTATTTACAAAATTAATTAAATTTATTTTTCAATTATTTATTATACAACTTTTTTCTAAAGAAATTTATAAAATGAAATAAATTTTCGTATTTTTTTTTTTCTTATTTTCTTTTAATTTCAGTGCAAAAGAAAAATGTCATTTCATCATGTCAAAGTGACGAATGATGACAGTAATTTATGGCCTAATATATAATGCGAATATAAGTTTATTTAAATAATACTGGAGATACTCTCCAATGTAATTGAAGTACCCAATGCCGCTTTGGCAGTGATGAACCAGACGTTCCTTCCTATTCTTTCTTGGTGCATAAGTCATTGGAAATTGCGAAAACAATTTTTTTGTCAATCGAAAATAATTTTATTTTTTCCTATAGCTAATTAATACGTATATAAAATATAAACCATTTTAATATTCATCAGATGAAATAAATAATAACTTACCTCCTGTTGTTTTCCGGTGGAAGTACACTCCAATCTTAAAAATTGTATAAATTTTTTATTAGAATTAAAATTGAATATTAAATAACGAAGCATGGTTTACCAAAATATATTTATATGTTTAGGAATAAAAATATTTGTGTTCATATCGCTATTTACATACAAAACTACTGTAACTCAAGTTACAATAGTTTCCAGTTATTGATACTCAAAGAAATAATATAAAAATATCTATCGATCCATCTAATCCACTAACTTCTACGACGAATAGTTTTTAAAATATAACCGCTTTCATACTTTAATTT
This sequence comes from Hybos culiciformis, assembly GCA_964007475.1. Lineage (NCBI taxonomy): Eukaryota > Metazoa > Arthropoda > Insecta > Diptera > Hybotidae > Hybos > Hybos culiciformis. Next base: position 29,792,222 of record OZ023275.1, read on the forward strand.
TAGGACTTTATTTTTAATTTTTGTGGTAAGTCGAGTTACTATTATTTTGAATAACAATTCGAAATAATTATTTATAGTAACTTTATATCATGTTCAAACATCAAAATTTAAACTATAAAATTTTATAGTTTAAGCAAACCGTTCAAACATAAAATAAAATTAAACTAGTGTTATTTTGTCAACTAAAATTTTTTTTGTTATTATTTAAATTTTTTATTATAATTTTTTTGGATGAGTAGAAATTTTTTTTTATTTTTTCACCACATATTTTATTTTGCCCGACTTTATCTACATAAATTATGCTATGAATTATGAGTTTCAATAGTTTTGCATTCCCAAAAATTTAATGAAAGTATTGTAATTCATCGTGTTACAATATTTTAAAACAGAAATTTCGGGGTTTTTAGTTAATGTAACTGAAGTTTCAATACTTTTTTCGGAAATGTTGCAAGTAAAAATTAGTAGTAGCTTGTTTTACAATATTTTTGATGAAAAAAAAAGGAGAAACTAAAATCAAAAACTTGAAACTTGAGTTACGATTGATTTATATGAGAAAAAGCTAAAACAAAATCATAAAATATTCAAAAAATCCAGTTTTAAACTTATATTCTTATTAAAATTGTTTGGGCAGTATCCCGAGTCAAAATTGTAATAATTTTAAACTTTCCGATGCAAAAAATATTGATAACGAAGGAAATTACGACAAAAAATATGTTTTAAAACTTTAATCGCGTTTTTCTCAAAACTACAATTTTTGAGTTACAGTAGTTTTGTATTTAATTAGCGATATCTAGAAAGAAATCTTCCAAAATCGATCTTTTTAAACATTTCAATAATTGGTATACCCAAGTAGGTATATGCGTATATGTACTTATTAACATTTATTCAAATTTTCTGCATTAGGCAGGTAGGTATATATTTTAAGTTATTCTATAATCCAACTGGCTATTGAATTCAAAATTTTACTTTTTGGACCAATAAAAAAATTATAATTTCGAATTGATTTTAAAACTTACCGGTATAAGGCTCCATTAGACGTTAATTATTTTCACCTTTTCAAGTTTCTTGTGTCGAAATTCCTTTAAAATATCTAGGTAGGTATTGCACGCACTTCCACTTTTAATATAAAAAGCCTTCCTAATAAAATTTAACTAAACATTGTCGTTTCTTTTTTAATAACAAAAATGCACCTATTTTAAATGACCAAAGTTTCTAAAAGAATGGTTTCAAAAATAAATAAAAATTTATTGGTTATCTTTTAAATAGTAGACGTTAGTATGATCATTATTGAAAATCAATAATTCAAGCACCAAACAAGACTTATATATCAACTAATATATAAAAGGCAATATGTGTAGATAATTTTGAATGCAAAAAAAAGGTTAGGTAATGCGTTGAACAAAATGGTTCATATTTAAATTTTTATCCTAAATTTTTCTTTGAGTTTTTCATTTAGGTACATGTAAAGTATTTTTGGGTGCCCTAATTGACAATCAAAAATTGAATACTTTTTTCTTTCGAGAATTATATGATGTTAGATTTTTTCTTTACTTCAATATTTTCATTGGGATTTTATATTGCACGTTTAAACAAAATGATGAAACACGTATGTATTATAAACAATTATTTTCCAATTTGAAAAAAAAAAAAAAAATATTTACTATATTTTTTAATACACTTTTTTATTTTTATTATTTATTGGTTAAAAACTAAATTTAAACTAAATTTTAAAAATATACTTTTTTGTATAAAAGTTATAGAAATTACATATAAAAATATTTTCAACTGTGGTTTTATCTTATCTAAAAACTTTTTATTAATTCCTTCAAAACAAAAAAAAAAATGAATGACTAAAAAAACGAAACAAAATGATAAGAAATTTCCCTTGCTTGATAACAAACATGTTATGATGACGATATGGTAAATAAAAATAACTTTTATACTAATTAAAACAAAAACAATTTTAGTTCAATTTCGCTTTTTTTTTCTATAATTTTAACTGGATAAAAAAAACTTATTCAGTAAAAAATAATACAAAATTCTTATCAGTGAAATTTTTAAGTTTACTCGATAAGGTAAATTATTTTTTTTTATTATGCTTTAGTTACCGTTCCTCATCATACATATTTGGTTAATATAATTTTTTTATGTTACCACAGAACTGAAACACAAATTAAAACTGGAAATAACTATTATGACAGAGTAAAATGTGACATGCTCAATTACTAGTTTATTAATTAATAATATAACATTTTTGTGTCTTATTTTTTATGTAATGCATATACAACTTTGTAAACTTCTTATCTATACTTACAATTAAAACTTTATCGGGTATCGAACTTCTTTATATTCACATTTAAAATGCATTATTCGTTATTTTTTAGTACTTAGAAGAAATTTTTGCATTTAACAGCGATATATTCATATGCCATTTTATTGTAATAATAAAATTTATTAATTATAGAGCTTATTTTTTTTGTAAATAGATATATCTTAATTAAAATTTCACTACATAGTATTTATAATATGATTTATCAGGATTTGAAAAACATTAAAAGCAATTTCATAAATATGAGTCATTAAAGATGTTAAAGTAGGACTACGGATAGTTTATTCTAAGTTTGGAAATACAAAATTCTAGCAAGAAACGAGATATTAAAAATTTTAGCTTTTTTGAAGGTTTTTAGTTAGGTAATTAAAAAAAAAAAAGGGAGTACCTATGTAAGTAGAACAATATTTAATAAAAAGATAAAAATTTTGATTAAGAAAAAAATTAATCAACAAAAAAATTTTTGGAATTTCCTTACACATTTATGAAATTTACAAATTTTATAATAACAAAAAAAAAACAATTTCGTTTTCTCTTATTTAGAAGAGATAAAATTTAGGACTTTAATTTAATTTTATTATAAAGTACAATATTATGTAACTCAGATTTTTATTAAATATAAATATGAAAACTTTAATTAAAAATCTTTATCCGAGCCCCAATTTTTAATACTTTTATTTTATTATAACAAATAACACACAATATAACATAAAACTAAAACTCGTAAGTATGTTAATTTTAAAATTATAATGCTTTTTTAAATTCCGTTTTTAATCTTGAAATTAATTTTTTTAAAGTTTCAAAATTTTAGTTTTTAGTTTTTGTAGTTTCAGTCGATAAATTTTTATCTCTCCGTTTATATAAAAAATTATCAGAAAATAAATTTGTTTTGCTAATATTATACTTAACAATGTAAATTATTAATCGTTCTCCCTGGGAGGTCTAACTAATGAATTCCTTTTTATGGCCTGGACTAACCAATTGATACCTTCATCAACACCTTCACTAAAAATCAAAAATGATAAGTTGGCGGAAAATATGTTTGAATACTTTACTTTAATATTTTTAAATTGAAGAATTTTTTGTTTGGAATGGGATGTTTTTTAATTTTATTATTGAGGATTTAATTAACCCGCACACAACAACAGAAATATGTTAACAGTATATAATTACCCTGTTAAAGCTGAAATTGGTATCGTTAAGCAATCTCTTCGACCAATATCTATTGCTGCATGTCGGAAAACAGGTTTTATTTCTCTAACACCCATACAATCAGGTAAATCTTGCTTATTTGCTAATATTAATAATGGAATTCCAGATATTAGTTCATTTTTTATCATTTTATCTAAAAATTAAAAAATAATTCTCACTTATTTACTTAATTTTATTCAGTTATAATCAGGCCGAAGTCTATGAATTATAAAAAAAAAATAAAATTATTGATTCAATTCAAATTTGTTAATCTTAAATTTTAATTCAAAATATAATTTATTGTTTTAGACATTAACAATTAGAAACCCTCGCATAGAAATCACAAAACCATAACATTATATTAATCAATATAAACTATCATAGACAACTTAGATTGATTTGAGAAACAGGATTAAACAAAAAAAAATATTATAAAATGCAATTTATTATATGATTAACATTAATTTTTATGAAAAAAAAACTAGGGGTTATTACGATTTAGAATCGAACGAAAAAATCTTACGAAAATCATATTCTTCTTTCCATTCAAATGAAATTAGAAATGTACATTCATTGAGTTTCATCAAAATGAAATTTGAGAATAGGATTTTCGTAAAATTTTTACGTTCGATCGTAATTCATAATAACCCCCCCCCCCTCATATTAAATGGAATAAAAATTTTCAGATAAGCAGGCAATTGATTTTTCTCTATTGTAATGATGCTTACCAAATACTTGTCTCGATTCTTCCATTCTATCACGATCATTAGAATCTATAACATAAATGATAGCATGCGATTCTTGATAATATTTATCCCATAATGATTGTAACTCTAATTGTCCACCTAAATCCCAAAAATTTAATTTCACACTTTGAACTGTTATTGTTCCAATGTTAAGTCCAACTTAAAATACAAGAAATTTTTATTATTTTAAATAGAAAGTTAAGCCCAAAAATCAAAATTTTTATGCCCAATTACGATAAAATTCAATTTTCTAAATACATATAGGTATACCTAGTTTATTTATATTAACAGATAAATAAGTTTTGGACCTGATTTTACCCGAAACATTAGTTAGTGAAGTAGGAAAAAAAATCACATCATTGGTTATTAATTTAGTTATGGGATGGCTATTAATTAAGTTTACTGAATGACTGATTTATTAAAAACGTAATGCTAAAAAAAAAAAGTTTCGAGCTTTAAATATTAACTCCCTTCTGACGCAAATTACCTGTGGTTGTAATTTTTGCTAAATTCATTGCTTTGTAATTTCTGGTAAATTTAGTTTTTGTCGACTCCAAATATGTCTAAAAAGTTAAATTAAAAATAGTTAGAAAAAAAAAAATTATAGGTAGTAAGGCATAATATTTTGTAAAAACATTTGTAATTTCTCACCGTTTTGCCAGCATTGTCTAAACCTAAAATTAAAACACAATATTCTTCTTTTTTTGTTAAATATTTATAAAAGCCGTACAAAAGATGATACATTTTTAAAACAAAAAAGAAAATTATTTTCTTGTTTGCAATATTTTTAATTTTTATTTAATTAATTTACAATAAGAAATGCTCCGGATACAAAATACGTGTGAGTTGATGATTTTTTAATACAATTTTTATAGCAGAGAAGACAATGCGATGTCGACGGAAAAAAAAATAAGTTATGGTTAGATAGAATGAAAAAACTGCCTTGTTCAATCAACCCTGTTTTTAACTTTTTTGTGATGTACTTAGACGTTTTGAATATCATCAAGATGTTGAAAGCTTCCATATAGAAAAACTTATAAACTAAATTGACAAACTTGGGCTAAAGTGCCGTTTCCTTGAAACTCTCAAAATGGGCTGAAACTTGGAGGGGGGGGGGGGGTAGAGGAGGTGCCCAAACTTCCAAAACTAAAATCAGTTCTTGGGGCTCGGGCCCCGTTTCGGAGAAAGTGCCCCCCAAAGTTTTCATACATTTTGTATGGGCAATTTTTTTTTTTTTGCTCGATTTGCCCCATTTTTTTGTAGAAAGTGTAGGGGGTGCCCCAAAACAAGAGAGAGTGGTGGGGGGCTGCGGGCAAAAAAAAGGGCCAATCGGGCAAAAAAAAAATTTCCCATACAAAAATGTATGAAAACTTTGGGGGCCCTATCTCCGAAACGAGGCCCGAGCCCCAAGAACTGATTTTAGTACTTCCTCTACCCCCCCGTCCAAGTTTCAGCCCATTCTGAGAGTTTCAAGGAAACGGCACTATCGCCCAAACTTGCATTTTTAAAATGTTCAACATTGCTTTGCTACACAAAATATGAAACTGATTTGATATTTCTCAATCAGGTTGAAGAATTTGATGAAAACTTGATGAAAGGTATATCTTCAGCATAAACGGACGAAGCGGTTATTTAAAAATATTGGAAACATCTGTTTCATGTCATTTTTTCCATAGCCATAAACGGAAAACTAAGATTTTTTATATACCCAACTGGCCTACTCTAAACATATACAATTCTATTGTACGAACATACTACATGTCTATGTATATTATTATTCTATACTTTTATTACTATTATGAAAATTTCGAAAAGCAGAATAAATTTTTATTTGATAAATTAAATTATTTATGAATTATCTTTATTTTAAATTTTTGTAAAGTTTTATTACATTAAAAAAAATTAAAGAAAATGTATAATACTTTTATTCGTAGTTTGCTAGTCAGCGGTTTTTTTAAATCTGGTCATAGATTTAATCAATATTCAACAGTTCCTCAGCTTAGTCCGCAAGATGTAATGGGTTGTTAACATTGGTCAGATTTGTGGATTCATTGAAACATAGATTTAGATTATAGCGATTCATTTTTTTGAACAAAAATGATGAGAGATTCACAAAGCTGGCCACTGTAAACAAATTGTAAGATTTTAAAATTTTCATTAATAAATTCACATTTTCCTATTCCTGTTAGGTTAATGCTATTTTACGTGAAAATGAATTTACATTTGTCTTCCAAGAAGGTATGTCTATTTTATTTTAATTTCTGTTTTGGCAAATTATATTGATTACAAATACCTATAATTTTAGGCCCGATAAAAGGCTATGACTCCAATCAATTAGGATCTAATCGTCCAATAGAGGATGCCCGAACTGAAGCAAGTTCTATTCATCAAAAAAATGAATTTTTATGTGGAATTTTTGATGGGCACGGTAAGCGATATAAAACAATCAATACGCACCTTCTTTCCTATCTACTTATATCTTCAAAAACTTAAAAAGTCCAAAATTGAAAGTTTTTAAAAAGTAATGCAGATAATGATTCCAATTACTTAGTTCAATTATTGGTTTTTTCTTTGAAATAATTATAGACATAGGTACCAACATGAAGGCAGAGAAAAACATGTTTTAAAATGATAACGGACTCTTAACTAAGTTCTGATTAAAAAAAAACTATGTTTTTAAATTACAGGTGGTCCGTCTTGTGCTCAAGTTATATCAAAAAGACTTTTAAGATACATTTCTGCAAGCATAGTTGATCGAAAAATTTTGAAGGAAATTCTAGACAAAGATGGAGATAGTGAATCATTCTTGAAATGTCATAATGACAAAGTACTTACTTTTCCTTTTTTTAACTATTGCCTATTAATCGATTTTAATTTCAGGCAGATTTTGTTCAGGATATTAAAATTTTATATGAAAAAAGTTTTCGAAGCTATGCAGAAAATCTGTTAAAAGAAAATGAATCAAATGAGATCGATATTTCTAAAACAATTGAAAATACTTTTGTTAAATTGGATGAAGATTTATCTAGGGAAGCTTTAGAGAATCAAAATATAAGAACAATGTCAGTTGCAATGTCAGGTAAAAATTCTATTTCTATTTTTTACGTTTAATCCTTAAATTTTTTTAAAATTTAAAAAAAATTCAGGTGCTGTCGCATGTGTGGCCCTAGTTAAAGAGACAGATCTTTATATAGCATCAACGGGTGATTGTTGTGCAGTTTTAGGAGCTCAAAACTCTGATACCGGGCAGTGGCAAACAAAGACTTTAACACTTGAACATAATGCTGATAATATATCTGAAGTAAAAAGAATATTAGATGAGCATCCAGCTACAGAAAAAGATACAGTAATTCGTAATGAAAGATTATTGGGACATTTGGCGCCTCTACGAGCATTAGGTATTTTTAATTTATATTCATTCACCTTATTAAAGTAAAAAAAAATATTTTTTAATTATTATGTTAGGTGATTTTTGTTACAAATGGTCCAACGAAATTTTACAAAACATTGTTGTGCCTAAATTTGGAGAATTCATTATTCCGCCAAATTATCATACTCCACCTTATTTAACTGCGAGACCTGAAATGACTCACATTAAATTAAATCGAAATGATCGGTTTTTGGTAAATTATAAATGCTTTTTTTTTAAATAAATTTTCATTAATAAAATATTTAAAATAAAAAAAAATTACCTAAATAAATTGTTCATTTAAAAAAAATAGTTATTGTTTCTGCATAAAAACTAAAATAATTAATTGTACCTGTTAGAAGTTATAAAATTATTTTTTTTAATTTTCAAAAGATAATTGCAAGCGACGGACTTTGGGATTTTTTAACACCTTCCCAAGTTGTCAACTTAGTGGGAGAGCATATGATGGGGAAAGCATTTTTAGAACCCTTAACAATAACAAAAGATAGAGAAAGGACCATTGGTGAATTATCTGAAATTTTAAGAAAGAGGAAGTAATAGCATAATATTATATTTATATTTAGTTCTTTTTCAATAATGATTTGTTTTTCACTTTTCAAGAGCTGGTCGACAGGAAAAATTGCTCGATAGGAATGCAGCAACTCATCTTATTCGTAACGCATTAGGTAATTAATCAAGTAAAATATTCTTAATTATTTTATTTTAAAATTTAAACTGTTTATAAAAATTATTTATAAAAAAAACTTAAAATTGTTTCATTTCGAATTTTTTACGAAGTCAATAATTGTTTTATCATCTTAATAAAACAAGAAAGAATTTTTTATTTTTGGATTTTTTGTTTTCATTATTACAATTCAATCGTAAAAATTCAGAATGATAAAATTAAAAAAAATCTATTTAATTTTATTTTGTGGTGAAAACACTTTATTTTAATTTTTTTCAGGTGGAACAGAATATGGAATAGAACATTCAAAATTATCATATATTTTATCGATACCTCAAGAAGTAGTTAGACAATATCGCGATGATATTACAATCACAGTTTTATATTTTAATTCAAATTACATTGAAAATAATAGCAATAACTGAAGAAAAGAATGAACTTCCAGTAAATTTATTTTAACTTCCTTCCATTTGTTAAATAAACTATTAAGTAGTTGATAATATTTTTGTGTTTTGTTTACGAAAATTGTAATGAAGTCTTAGTAGTTTCGAAATTTAAAATTTTAAAAATACATATTCATTTATTCAATAAATTAAAAAAAATGATTGAATCTCGAAAAAAAAAATGATTAGACAAACATTTTAAAAATTTCTATTTCCCAAGTTTTCGAATCTCATGACACTGTAAATAATTACATAAATCAATCTTATTTACTGCATATAATGTGGTCCAGGTGTTGGAACAATTTTTAAAGGTGAATCAAATTCCATTTCTTGAGGCTCAATTGTTGGAGTTTCCTGGGTTAAACCGACTCTTGTTCGTTCTTGTAATGCTTCATATAATTTATGGACATTTTCATGATGGGATGCTGTTGGTTGCATTGTTTTCATTAAACTTGCCAATCTTTGACTAGAGGTCGGCAATTTTCCATGGACGTACCAAAGCAATTTTAACATGTGTCTAGTGACATTATCTCTGGTGAGTCCAGCGAATAGAAATTCATCAAATAACGTTGTACAAAAATCTTCAGTGGCAAATTCTTCGCTCATTGGTATTAGAAGCGCAATCTAGAATTATTAACAAAGTTTTTCTTTAATTTTAAATAAAAATAAAATGTTTTTTAATATCTTAATTCATTACCAGACAAGAAGTATACATTACTCTAACAAGAATTGAAATGCTTAAGTTTTCACATTTCGGAAATAACCAAAAAATATTAGCTTTAAAATTAGAAATTACTATAAATCAGCGTTGCTCAAATTTTTAACTTTAAAAGATGTTAATTTCTCCGTAAAAGATAAATTCAAGATATTTGAACTAAATTATATTTCATAAAAATTGTTTTTCAAATTTTTTCCCCACTTTCATCCTTTTTACATTTAACTTTTTGGAAGGAATAAAAATTCCCTAACATAAATAAATTAAAATAATAAATTAAAAAAATTACCAAAGAATGTAAAAAAGGATCTTCGTAAGCTCTATCATCCTTTGATGATGATAAAATTGCCAATATTCGAAGAATTCCAACTCTATCTTTTAGCCGTGCAGTATGCAAAGTGTAGTACATGGCTAAAATACTAGCAACAGAACTTTCTTGAATGTAAGCTTCAACTGCATCTGGGGCTGGGCCCGAATGCTCAATGGTGGTAAGAGCCGATTCCCTTTCATCAGGTGGTAATTTAGAATGCAAACTGCGACATTGATCATCTACTAGTAGTGACATTAAAGCCGGTAAAAACTTTGTTACAACTTGACTATCCAATTTAGGTTCTTTAAATTCTTGTGAATCAATCATTACCCACGCACTTAAGCCCAAAGCTAACATACGTAATAACAAGATCAAAATTTGATTATCTCTTGGCATTCCTTCGTTATTAATCAAGTGTTGTAAAATTTTGATAGCCGAAGTTGCAAGAAAGTTTATAGCGTATGGGTCGCATAATGTCATTGATAAATCACCCAAAACCTGTTCTTGACCTCGTTTTATATTATCTAAAAATCCTTGAAGTTCACGAGATCGTTTAATATCAACATTTTTCTCTCTAATACAAGCATCTAAACACCAGGTAAATTTATGGCATGGATCAACAGATATTATTTCTTGGATTTCTAAATCATGCAATGCCATTAAGAGTTCTGCTCGTAATGTGCAATAATGAACATTTCTAGTTCTTAAGAATAAAGTTCGTAAAAACTGCAACACCATATCATAAAGTTTAACACTAGTTCCAATCATATGAGCAAGTTTTTGTACAACTTCTCCTTGCCGACGAACTTTTGGTGATGGGTGGAAGAATAAATTGTTTAAATTTGTATGATCGAATAGAATGTGTTCCTTTTCTCTGATATATTGAGAAAGTAGTGGTGATACTTCATCTCCAAAAAGGGATTGATTATCTCGCCAAATCTGTCTTTTAACTTCTGTATCTGTATCTGAATATAATTCCCGATCACGCACAAGAATTTTAAGATATTTATCATCGATATGTGTTGTGTTTCTCAAAATGCACATAACAACTGGACGTAGGGCTTTGACTCTTACAACTGGAAAACTTTTAATTAATAGCTCCTTTAGTTTTTTATCACGTTCTTTTGATTCTTTTTTACTGACCACATCATTTATGTATTCGATCAGTTTGTCACGAAGTTCCTAAAATAAATAAGAAGAAAATTTAGCATTGAATTATTTGATATTTTAATCATAATTATTGAGAGAACTGTAAATCGCTTGTATAATTTAAACATATCCTTAATCATTTTTTTAATTTTCAATACCACTTCCAGTCTTAATTTTATTTACAAGATAAAAGTTCTTTTAAAATATTTTTAAATCTTAATCAACTTTAATAAAAACTAGTTGAGTAGTACCTGATTATTGATTATTAATATATGTATATATAGCTACCTACACTCTGATTCGAACTGAGGGCTGAAAGCAAATTTCGATGGGGTCTAAAAGAAAGGGTTCTACATTTTTTGTTTAGTTTATTCAAATCATACAAAATCAGAGATGAGATTAATGCTGTCGAGGCAGACAGTTTTATTTAACGTAATAATTATTGTTATTTTGATAGGTATAAAATATTTTTAGGTTTTAGGTTACCTACCTCCAAAACAGAAGTATGAAAATCAAGTCTACGAACTCCATGTAAATCTAAAAGAGGCAACATTGGATGTAATGATGGAAGTAATATACCATTTTCAACCTGAAAGAAATGTTAAATTAATTTTTTTGAAATTAATAAGGTAGGTATTTATAGATCCTAGGTACCTAGAATCTAGAATGTGAACTGAAATAATATTTACCTGAAAATTTTCAATTGCTTTTAGTGGATCAGTACATGAAGTAAGAGCTTCCCTTAGGTAGGATTGGCCGGGAATGTTTACTTCTTCGAGCCCAGTACCAAGAAATTTGGGTACGTTTGACATTTTTAGAAATCAACAATGTAGGATAGAAGATTAAGAAGGTAGCGTTGTTGATCAAATAAAGCAATTATTTTTAAACAATCTCTTATTTTTTGAAGAATCCAACTATCAAAGTATTAATTTTATTTCAAATAATTATTATAAAATTTATATTGTTTTTTATTGATTATTGAGATATCAGGTATGTATAATTTATAAATATTCATTAAAGTATCAAATGAAAAATATTATTATTATAATTGTTTACACGTCGCTTCGCTATCTCTTACAGATCCCGTCAAAAATTATTCTAATCTACCTGAATGCTTGAAGGGAATTTTAAGGTTATTAATAGATGTGTCAGCGCTGACAATTCTTTCAACATTAGTTTCACGCCTTTAAAATAATTTGTAAAATTATATTCTGCATTGTTATACTATTCACTGTAATTTGTATAATACATACTTTAAATTTTTTTTATTGTAATAAAAATTAAATAAATAATTTTAAAAATTAAAGTTTGTAATTAGATAATTTAAATAATTTCAAACAATTTTTATCCACCGACTTCAATTACATCAAGTTTAATTTCAGGATTATGCATTTCAATAATTCTATACCAAAATGAATGTGCTGTGATCGCTGAGCTCCTGAGCAACTTTATGACATTTGTGAAAGAAACAAAAAGAAAAAAAATTATTTTTTGAATCAACTCTTTAGAAAATAGAATAACAAAAAAATATTGAAAAAAAATAAATAATTAGAAAAAAAAAGAAATAAAATAATGTTCAAATTGTGTTATGTTTTAATTTATAAAAATATATTTGAATTTAATTTGTTTATTCTTTTTTAAGTATGAAAAAAAAACAATAAATTTTGTTACGTGAAAATTGTCAATCGTGAAAGTTGTTCCTCCATTTTTTTTTTCTTAAAAATAAAAATCAAGTTTGGAAAAATAATTTGAATAATTTTCAATAATTTTTTTTTCTTTTTTTTAATATTAAAAATATTTGGAAAATTTTTTTCTTTTTTTTTTTCACTGAAGAAATTAATTTTTTTTGAAGAAATTTTTTAAATTAACTGCTGGAAGGCAACAAAGCACTGATTTTGAAATTGCATTTTTTCTTGTTGACATGTTGACTGCTATTGGGCGTTGAAAATTGTTGCAGATAATAAAGAAAGGTAACAAAACAAGACAGAAATAAACTAAACTCAGTTCCAGCAGAGAATTCTTAAATTTTAATTAACTTGTTAAAATATTGATTTAACTATAATTAATTTTTATTTTAATAAACAAATAGGTAGGTAGTTAGGTACCTATATATTAAATGAAAAAATTATAAACTCTTTTATAAATTTATTTCTAGCACCTGCCACCAGTAAAATTTGTAAGACCCATTCCATTAAGCTAAATTCTAAGCAAAAAAAAAAAGAAGATAACATGAAGATTTTTTTTGTGAAGAATTAAATTTTGAAAAATTTATTAAAAGTGTTCTTTCTTGCAGTATATACAGGTACCTTTGTCCTGCTCTTTTGTCGTTGCAATCAGTTATTTTATTATAAATTGCGATCGAAAATAAAAATCTTACGAAAATCTCAGCACCCAGCTATCTACTATTTTCAAATTCTTCTGGAACGTAGATAGATGAAATTCAATGAATAGGCATAGGATATTTAATTATAACATACATAGATACCTACCTAAGATCTATCTAGTTCTACCTACCCCATAATTAAATGTTTGGTTTGTTTTTAGCATTTAACGCGAAGCTGATAAATTGTTAAAAAAAAAATTTTAACTTTATTCTTTTCTAATTTTTTTTTATTGTACTGTGAATAACTAAGCAGTATTTTTTTTAACTAACTATCTACTTAACAAAATGGGTATAAGGTTACATTAACTTAATTTTATTTTTTGGATATGTTAGATACATATTATTATAAAATTAGCTTATGTTCCGTCAGAGATTTGTAAAATCTAATTTATACATTATTGTCTTGAAAACTTATCTTATGATAATGCACTCGGGTTTGATATTTTAACGACCTAAATATGAAATTTATTTATATTTACTACCACTTACCATCTTAATAATATTTTTATTAATTTATTTATTTAATTCATACAAATACAAATACGACGAAGTTCAAGCGGTAGTAAAAATAAAAATAAAAATAAAAATAAAAAAAATATAAAATTATTAAGTTTACTTTAAATTTAATTCTTTCAATTATAATCTTTGGTTTCTTATATTATTTTTTTCTTTAATTTTTAGTTTTTCTAGTCATCATTTCAAATACTGTTAACATCTTTGACAACATGTGTTATAGGATTTGCATGGCATTTTGGAAACCAATCACAGAGTTCTTTATGGTCTCTACTAATTAGAAGGTAGTACCTTTAATAAACTTGTAAAAAAATTATTGCTTAGGTGTATATGTATATCAAATTTTTTTTATTCAATGATTTCAAATAAGTTTTTTAATTTAACTATATATTATGCCATGCATATTATATCTTATACTTATTCATTTAACAAAAATTTTGTAATAAAGAATAAAAATAACTTATATGTCACAAAAAATACCTACATGATAAAATAATAAATACTTAAGTAGTTAGAAATATTGCAATATTATTAAAAAAAAATTATTAATATCATGATAATAAAATTATACCTAGGTACCTACTTGCTGTCTTTTTAAATATAATTTAGAAAAGATTGACTTAAAAACGTGAAGAAATTTTTGAGCCAACCATATTTAAAGGGTTTTACTATTCATTTATTTACTTTTTTTATTTACTTTTTATTTTTGACACATAAATTCACGATGACAACAGATTCTTTATTTATTTAGAAGACCTGATAACATTTTTATGCTGTGCGCATCTGCAGTTCAACAAAAAAAAAAAAATTGTTAAAAAATGTATTTACATTTTAAGTTTTATAGAATATAATTTTTGAAAATTTTTATTTTGTCAGTCAATAAATAAATCGAAAAAAGAAAAAAATATTTTTTTACTTCTAAATAAAATTAGCTTGTCGTTTTTTGTTTAATCCTAAGTTTAATTTAATTTTGTTTTAAATTAAATTTCTTTTTGAAAATAAAATACATACCTAGATTCTTAAATTTAAAACTATGTCATGTTGTGTGAAAAAAAAATTAAATGATTTTTCTGTGGTGACCTTAAAAATTTTTTTTTTATCATAAATAGTCAAAATAACCTTTTCGTTAAGTAATAATTTTTTTATTTTGGGAAACTCTAATTTAAAAAAGGAACCAAAATAAAAATTTAATTACACAGAACATTATTATTTTAAATAAGTATTACAAAATTTTTAAAAATTAAAAATAAATTAATATTTACTAAAATAAAATTTTTAAATTTGGGGCGGATTAGTTGTATGTTTATTATCTTTTATTTCGAATATAAATAGTTCTTAATTAAAAGTTGATTTGTTGGGAAAATTGATTCATAATTTAAATTATCTTTTTACTATCCCAAACAAATCGTTAATTAATTATCTTCAAAATTAAAAGCAATAAAAATAACATTCTAGGTTCTAGGTATGATTTGAAGTAAAATATATTAGAAATGAGATCAATGAGAAATAAGGGTTTATTTAAAACTAACATGTCGCTAAGTTTTCGAATGTTGCGAGAAGGGAACACAATCAAATGTTTGTTTTCTAAAATTTTAAACTTCAGCTATTTGATGTTTCTGAAATCTTTGAAAAACGAGAACAAACTTGTAAAAGTAGAGAAATATTACTTAGATACATTATACTGAAACAGTTAATATATGAAGAAAATAAAAAAAAATTCACTTAATGAGTTAGGTACTTCCAAAAATTAATTGAAGTTCATTACAATTTTGTTCGAATAACCCAATTTTTAATATATTTTTAGGATGGCCAGCCAATGTTTAGAAATAAAAATGATATAATAATTTGAAGAATACAATTTTCTGATTCTAAGGTTATAATTAAAAGTGACAATTAAACTGAAGTTACCGTTTCCAATTTTGAATTGAAAAAGTAGTATATTGCTACTACTAAAGTTTATCAAAATAATAAATAAGTAAAATATAATGGGAGCTACTACATCTACAGATTGTCCAACAACTTCTGGTATGCAATCACATTTAATAAGCTCCGCAGGATCATCAGCAGCAAGTCAGTCATCAAACAGTGCAGCTGGTGGTCATTATCGTGAACAACGGAGAAAACGAGTGACTGGTTTTGCAACATTAAAGCGTAAATTCATTCGACGAAGACGATCATCTAAAGCTTGTGATCACGCCAGAATCCTAAGGGATTTCGTTTCTGATTGGAACCCATTAGAATTGGCAGCATTATGTGAAGAATATGAATCTCTTGCTGCATTAAAAGATTTATCAGTTCAAGCTGAATTGGCTCGACCTCCAGCAACAACATTTAAACAAGATTTAGCTAATTTGTTTGATTTGAAAACTTGTACAGACTGTGATTTAGTTTTCCGTGGTAGTGTGTTTCCCGTGCATCGTTCAATACTCTCAGCAAGGTGTGTAGATATAATAGATTAATTTTTAATTCATTAAAATTTATTTTAGTTGTTTTTAGTAGCTCGAAGTAGTAAAAAATAAAAAATTAAAACTAAAATAATATAAAAATAAGTTAAAAACGAGTTTTCCAAAAAACTGAGGCCAGGCCGCATGAAAAAGTAGAAAATAACTTTTTCTTCACACACAGAGGTGGACTCAGATTTTCTCAGACATTTCTCTTGAATATTCTTTCTCTTCATGAATCAAATCACTTACGTCCCAATCAAAAAATCTGAGTCCACCTCTGTGTGTGAAGAAAAAGTTATTTTCTACTTTTTCATGCGGCCTGGCCTCAGTTTTTTGGAAAACTCGTTTTTAACTTATTTTTATTTTCTGCCTTTTTCACGTTAACTAAATTGTTATTATGTGCTGCATGGATGTTTGAAAACAATTTTATGACTAATCATATCGATGAAAATTTTTCCGATGATATTTCCGCTTTTTCGGGTTTTCCATGGAGTTTTCTGCAAAAGCAACTTTATGCAACTCATTTCGCTCTACAACTTTGTCTCAGGTTGCAAAACGCTCAAACGCTTCCTTGGTCGGAAAAACTCCGGAAAAGCGTTTTACATGAATTTTCTTCGATTTTTTCTGCAAGTTTTCACCATTGTCGGAGAGAAAGTAATGATGCCAGTTGATAGGGAACTTGATCCTGCATAATTTAGAAAACTTTTTTACCGGAAAATTTTCCGGAAAAGTCGGAAAATTCCGGAAAATTTTTTCGGAAAAATCAGAAAACTTTGCATTTTTCCTAAAACGGATTTATCACTACTCAAATTTGTACCAAATTTTCAAATGATTTTTCCCGATTTTCCGGGTTTTCCATGGAAATTTCCGCTTCAAATTTTGATAGCTTCAATTGTCACGCCACATGAACCTGTGTGCTTCAGCTCGTTGTGATGACGAAAAGTGGGTCTACGAGAGTGTCGAAAATAGTAAAGAAATATACAGACAAATTACTTTACGAGTTAATAAGAATTGTGTCCTCAAAAAAAGACAAAATTATTGTTACACAACAGTTTTGATTTATCTCGCTATATACATATATTATTTATGAAACTGTTTGTTTTCAGATGTTCGTATTTCCGTGAATTGTTAGCAGGTTGCCCTGGATATGGGGCAAGAATATGTTTAGAACTTCCATCATCACCTATTGATGTTCAAATGTTTTCATCGCTATTACGATATTTATACACAGGAGATTTATGTCCACATGACCCAACAATTGATATAAATATTTTAAGGCAATTGGGTGATGATTTTGGTAATTGTAATCCTCTGGAGCATGATTTACGATATTTATTAGAGACTGGAGACTATGCTGATGCAGCCTTAGTATTCACATCAGAAGGTAACGACTATCACAGACCAGATTCAGGGAGTTCAGAATATGGTTTTAGACCAAAATTAGAATTGCCTTGTCATAAGGCAATATTAAGCGCTAGATCTCCATTTTTTCGTAATTTAATACAACGTCGGACCAGAAATATAGATGAATATGCAGAACGCTCACTGCATGTACCAACTCGTATAGTTTTAGATGAAACTGTGATTCCCAAACGTTATGCTAGAGTACTATTACATGCAATTTATTTAGATATGGTGGACTTAACATTGATTTTAAGAGGTGCAGGAAGTGGAAGTAGTGCAGGAAGCCTAGGTAAATTGAGTTTAATTTTGTGTACACCATCAATAAATCGCAGCATTTATTTTTACATAATTTTTTTTTTTTTATTAAATTTTAGGTGAAGTACATGCCTTAACACATTTAGGTCGCGCCAGGCCCACTCCACTAGAGGAAGCTATGGAATTATATCAAATTGGGCGATTTTTAGATTTAGATATTTTGGCACAAGGCTGCGAAGATTTAATTTTAGAGTGGTTATCTCTTGATACATTACCAACGGTATTGAAATGGGGTAGTCAACCTCATGGTTCTGCTTGGGTTTTTCGACAAGCTTGTCAATATCTGAGAGAAGAATTTTCCGCTGTTCTAGGATCGCCAGTTTTACATATGTTAGATAAAAACCAATTAATATGTGCATTACAAAGTAATTTTTTGCAAGCGTCAGAATTAGAAGTCTTACAAGCTGTTTTAAAATGGGGAGAACAAGAATTAATAAGACGAATGGAAGATCGAGAACCTAATTTACTCTCTCACACAGCACATAGTGTAACTAGAAAGGGTAAGATCTTTTTACTGAATTATTGTATTGAAAAATATAATATATAATATGTGACTAGTCATAATTAAAAAACCTTTTTATTAGGCGTTAAAAAGCGTGATTTGAGTGATGTAGAATTAAGAGAAATTTTATCAGAACTTTTGCCATTAGTTCGAATGGACCATGTACTGCCACCAAATAGTGAAATATTATCGCAAGCCATTCGTCGTGGCTTGGTTAGTACACCTCCCTCTCACATGATTGGTGATGAGAGAGAAAATTTACGTGTTAATGCATGGATTCGAGGTGGAAAAAATCAAGGTTTATTTGTTCGACCTCGATTATTTATGCCATATTTTGAGGAACTAAAAGCTCTTTTGGAAGATAGAATGTCTTCGGCTCATCATCATGTTGAATTGATGCGGATGCGGCGATCAAGGCATATACCAGATATTCCAGACACGTTATATATGGTAAGTGTTGCACTGGGTTCGCGAAATTAAATTTACTTTAAATCAATAATTGAACAAAACAATTTTTCTTTTAATTCGTAATTTATAGGTATCAAGAATGATTTCAAATGGGAGTAGTGGTGTGGGTACAGCTACTCCTGAAACAGTGGATATGCTGGCTGCCGCTGCTGCGATTCCCCCACCGGATGCTCAAACAATGACTTCAATGATTAAGCGTGAACATAAATTAAGGCAATCTCCAATGTGTCAAAGGGCAATGTTGTTGCCTCTATCCTCAAAGCACGAAATAAATCGCCAAATTCGATTACGCGTAGTTCGTGAATTCAATTTACCTGATCCAGTTGCAGACTTATTAGATAATCCAATTATAGATGATGCAAATGTTGGAGGAGCTAGTGGTTCAAGTGGAACAACTATAGGTGGAACTATTACAACTCAAACTGATGATATGATGGATGAAGACCAAACTCCACCTCCTTCTCCAGCGATGCATCATCATCATATAAACGATTTAAGTGGGTCCACACAATCAGTACAAAGTATTTCACCATGTTACAGTAGAAACTTAACATTCCCAAGACATTTAGCCAATCAACATCAACATAATTATGGTGGTAGATTATCAGCTGGAGGTCATCGAAGTGAGTTACCCGCTCTAATTACAGAAGGTGATTACAGGTTTCCCTCTGAATCGGATAACGGTAGTGCTTCCGGATCATGTTCAAATGAAGGACATTTATCTGACATGATGCCAGATGTAGCAATGGCTACAGCGATGGGGCAATTGCATTTAGCTGGGAACGCCAATGTTGGTAGCGCTGGTAATAATGATATTTCTGATAATTTGCAGTTAGATTTAGATTTAGGTGATGGACCGTCGCATATTATGGGTTCATCAGCTTCAGGATCAATGGGATTACGAAGTCTTCAGGTGAGTTTCATAATTATTACATTTCTAATCTTCAACATTATTTAAATTCATTTCATTTTGTATTAAGTATTTTTTTAAAATTTATTTTTGATATTTAACACTTTATGATTATATTTAAAAAAATCACTTATCATTTATATTAATTGAAATTTATAATACTTATTTGTAATTTATTTTTCTGTTTTTGTTTTTGAACCCTTTATTTGAATGATTATTATACTATTAAGGATTTTGTGAAACATTTGCCTAATCTCTTTACCTAGATTTACTTCCATGAAGATTATCATTATCCTGCGAGAGGAGAGTGTGAATTGCTTTACATTTTTTTAGTTCAACATTTGTTTTAACTCTAAGAACAAAATGATAAATATATTACGTTTTTCTATAAACATATTTACATCGAGATCAAACTTTCCATACAGTTTGACGTGGTTTGCCTAGTAAAAATGAATGGATATCCATAAAAACAACGCTTGATTATTTCTTTCTCTAGTGAATTGTGGACTTTCAATAATTTTAAACGTTTCTTTTATAGAACTAGTTCCACATCCAGCCAAATTTAATTGACGCAAATCTTCAAAACCACTATTCTGATACTAATGAGTGAATTAGTGTCTATTACGTTTTGTATGTTTTTTTTGGTATTATATTATTTTTTTTATAAGCATTTCTGTAATCTAAAGGTTTCATTATGTACGATTATTTTTTTTTCTTTTCTTAAATCACAAAAATAAAATCATATAATTTTTTTTTGTTTGTAGCATCAGTTGCCAAGTAATTATATTTTAATGCAACGATCCGAATCTCAACAAGGATCCTCTTATAATAATGGACCACCACCACCAAGATTTTATTTAGGGGATTAATAAATAATGTTGTATTAATTTTAAGAAATATTTATAAATTTTTATTTTCAATTAGACTCCCGGTGAGAGCTAAAAAATAATAAAATTAGAATGCCTTTTTGAAAATATTAGGTTCAAAAAAAAAAATAAAATAAAAAACATGTAATGTAATATTAAATTGATTTAAATTTAATTTTATTTTGTAATTGTTTTTGAAAGATACAAGTGGAAAGGAAAAAATTGGGAAGTTTTAAAGTGACGTTAAATTTTTTTGCTTCCAAAAAAAAGATGAAACAAGATTTATGATTTTATTACGAAAAATATATATTTTTTTTTTCAAAAACTCATTTTTTTATCCTTCACAAGGTGAATATTTTTTGACTACGCTTTTAATAGAAATATTACACAATTGTGGATTTGAACTGATCTATATCATAAATGAGTAACAATCGAACAAGACCAGAAATATGAGATTTGTGAAATACAGCTTATTATTTTGTGTTGGAACGATTCTTCGGCTTTTCTGAAAAACCAAAAGAATATGATAATTTTTTTTATAAAACAATCAAAAACATAGATATGTCTTAGCCTCAATAAACATAATTTTTAAGTCACGGCTTATTTTAATACATTTAACATTATATGAATCAGGCATTGAATTTAGTCAAAATAAAACTTCCCATTTGTATTGGCATTTAAATTAATGTTGATTGAATTCAAAAATCCTATTAGTTAAATTATTTTTTTTAGTTTAAACTATAAAATTCAGTATTTAAAAAAAATATCAAAAATAATTGTAAATATATTTATTGTTATAAAACGACATATTAAAGAATGTTAATTTAATTGAAATAAAAAAATGGTTCCATCAAACTTGTTTTTTATAGAAAAAAAATTAAATCAGTTTCTCTTTTGATGAATTGATGCCGTATTATTTTAGTTTCAACATTTTTAAATTAAATTTCCAATATAAATAAAAATAAATAAAAGAAGATTTTCATTCAATATGTAGTAGTTTTGTTCCTTTTTCTTGCATAAGTAATTGAATAAATTTTTCTATTCTATCCTTGATTGATACATTATATTATTCTTTTTAAAAGTTTTGTAAATGTGAATTTTTGAATTTATTATATGAGTTTAATTTTAAAAAATATAAATAGAAGCAAGCAAAA
The DNA here is from genome assembly GCA_964007475.1 of Hybos culiciformis. Taxonomy (NCBI): domain Eukaryota; kingdom Metazoa; phylum Arthropoda; class Insecta; order Diptera; family Hybotidae; genus Hybos; species Hybos culiciformis. The sequence goes on from OZ023275.1 coordinate 29,814,158, forward strand.
TATTTTGTTCTATTATAATTTTATGAAATTTGGAGCCATTATCATGTAAATATTTAATCTAGAAAATAGCATTAAATAATGGTTAATTGAATAATCAAATAAAAAATGCCACCATAAGTCGAATAATTTATTATTACAAAAAAGGAAAACAAAATTGACATCTATATTTTTCAAATTATTTTTTCTTTAAATTATTGATTACAACTTTTAATAATACATTTCATTCATGTATAAAGCCCTAATTTGTGTTGTTTGAAAATGATTTATAATTTAACAGGTAACAGATATTAGTCCAACAATTAAATAAAAAATGTATTTATTTTTTAACGAATATTTATATTTTAACTCATACTGAAATTATGTATGCCGAGGTAGGATATTTGATATTGTTTTCAATTCTGTCAAAAATTTGAATCAAGATTAATATTTGAGAAAAAGAAAAATTGTAATAAATTTACTTTTATGTAAAAAAAATTTATACACTATGTGTATATACAGTATTTTCTTCCCCGACTTAGTTTGATTTATTAAATTAAACATAATAATTTTGATATTCTTTACCAGTAGCACTTTCTGCTGGTATTATAATACTGCTGTAACAAAAATGACACAAATTCTAAATTATAAAAAGAGAAAATTAATTTATTCCTAACATATATGATTCCAAAAATCTTTTTATTTATTTTGAAAAACTATAAAAAAATTTTTAATCGTAATTGTAAATTAGTTGTTTTTATTTATGTGAAATTTATGGAAAAAAATTGTAAATACATAATAACGTAGTTTTTAATTTTAAATTCTAATTTTTTGATTAGCAACTAGCAGGTCTATTTATTTATTTTTTATTTTTAGACGTATTTAGAAAAAAAAAATTCATTTTTAGATCACTGTGCGTTTGCTATTATAAAAAGATTAAATTTCTTTTCTTTTGCTCTTAACAATATAAGAGCTCCATAGCTGTAAAAATTTTGTCTTAGTTTGCAACTTTTCAAATAATTTTGTTCAATTTCTCTTAAATGCTACAAATGATCGAATTCAATTTCATTCTGTCGAAAATTTGACTTCTATTTTTCTAGCCAATTTATTTTAAAGAAGCTTAAAAATATAAAATTTAGTTTCAATATCAAGTATTATCGAAGATTACTTTTTCTTTATTTTTATTTAAAATGAATCGCTTATTTCTGCAAGATTTTTTCATATATTTCAAAGAAACTTTAATAATTTAATAATTATTATTGAAATCTTTAAATTGCAATCGAATTCGTTTTATTTTATATTTAACTGAATTCCAGTATGTTGTAAGCTGACTTTGAATATATGTACTAGAAAGATATAAAACAAAAAAAAAATTATTTCATAAGTTCTCTCCAAAAATTTTGATAAAATTAAAATTTTGACTCACAACTTGCTAAAATGGAAGATGCGATAAAAATAAAAAAATAAGAACAAAAACTTAAAACAAACCACAAATACTAAGTAAGTTAATTTAATTAATCAAAAAATTATGCATATTTATGACTTGACAAAAATGTAATTTAAATAAATTTAACTTGAACTTAAAAAAAAGTATAATATTAATAAAAACCAATCTTTAATATTGATAAAAAAAAAATCAAACAAAACACAAATTAATATATAAAAACAAACAACATAATTTTAAAATATATACAAATATAACTAATGTAATAAATACAAAAAATATTATTATAAATTAATTAAAAATGGAAATTAAAACGATAATTATAAAAATATATAATATATGATTATGATAAAGAGTTATAAAACTTTGTTTCATTTATCAAAATGTCAAAAAAAATAGCAGGGGCCAAATTCTATAACTATGTTGTTCAAAAAAATGTTGCTCGAACAACATTTTTTAAGCGACATCTAATTATATGTCGTTAAAAAAATGTTGTTCGAGCAACATTTTTTTGAACAACATAGTTATAGAATTTGGCCCCAGTAGTTGTTGTATTTTGTCAAATTCTTGACAATATCAAAGATGAAAACTCAAAAAGCACTAAAATTATATAAATCATAATAATCCTCTTAAATCTAAGTAGGTGAGTATGTGAGATTGCGATTTTTAAGTAATCTTTTATATAGAGTAGTACCATAAGAGGAAAATATTTGCTAATATTGAGATATCATAATTTTATAGGTACGAACCTATTTTCTTTCTGTTAACAAAAGCTTAAATTAAATGTAAGTACAATGACTGAATGTTCTTTTATAAGAAAAACTGTTAAAAGCTTTTTTAAATGTTGAGCTTTTTTATATTAATTAAAATTATGCTTATTGAAAGTGCAACAACATCTTTGCATATTTTAAATTTTTAATAAATTTTAAAATAACGTTCCTCTTGAAGAATTAAGTTCAGTTTAACATTTAATTTCGATGCGATCACACACATTTTTTAAGCGAATCTGTTGATTTCCTCCAAACTATTTTATTTATATAAATTGTTAAAGCAATAAAAGAATAAAATAAATAAACAAAGCGCATTTCCGAATAAATAAAAATATAAATAAACAAACAGAGTTGTAGAAAAAATATAAATAAATTTAAAACAAAGATTAAAATATAGTTTTTTTTAATTATTTATTTTTTATTTTTTTTTCACAAATAATGTATAAAATAATTAATTTCTTATTGTTTTTAAAAATTCTTAACTTAATATGCTTTTGCTTAGGTAATTCCAGTGAAAATTCGTTAGAAAACCTGAATTCTACTAAATTATTAATTAATCAGAATGAAAAATCTATGAAATTGTCTAAGATACTCACAAAAAGTATTAATTATGGAATCTTAAGTGAAAGTGAGTTTAAATTATTTAAAAAAGTTATAGAAAAAATGGATTCTTCAAAATGTAAAACTGATTTAAATTTAACATTGCTGGGAATTACTAGCGGACAATCATGGGCCATTGCAAGTAAGTTGCAAATATAAAAAGAAAAAACTTAAAAAAGTTTGTGTCTTAAGTCTTTTGAATTCTACATTTATATTGAAACAAATTTAAATGGAATGTAGAATTAATTATTAATTAATATATATATATCAATCTTACTTTGTTGTTTTTTAGCATTTCATGTAATGTAAATATCGTCTTTTGTGTTTAATGTTAATATGTTTTAATTGCAGTGAAGAACAATTTTTTTAAGTTTATTTTTGTGATGAAAATAATTGAAATTTTATGTATATATAGCTAACATAAATATTTAAATTTCTAGTAGGTACTTATTGTGATTTTTTTTTAAGAATCGTTATGTGATATTGAAATTTAAAAAAAAAGGAAGAAAAAATATAGAATAGTAAATAAAGTATGGGGACCCATTTTCAATATTTCGATTTAAAAGTATTTTGATTATATTCAGTTATACTGCGAAGCCATTTCCTTTTGAAACCTTTGTCACTAGCCACATGTGTAACCTAAAAAGCGTTAAATTTATTGCCAAATAAAATTTATTCTTGAAAGGTATCTATCTATCTTAAGAAAATATTTGATATTATTATTTTTTTCCAAATTAATTTACATTTATTGGACTCTAATCTTTGCATAACACATTATTCCATCATTTTCATTACCATTGATACTGTCTATAGATGCAAAAAATTTACACTTAGGTTTTTCTGTTCCAATGACTGAATTTAAAGTAAATACGAAAAACGTTTTATTTATTATTATTTTATAAAAATCAAACAATAAATATATTCAATAAATATACATTATACATGTATAATACATATTATATTTACGTAATATTTATATGACATATTAAATATTAAAATAATAAATAAGTACGTATGTGGTAAGTATATCTAAGAAATCTAATTCGGAATTAAAATGTTAATAACCTAGAAACTGTTCAAATTTTGAAATTCTAATAGTACACATATTACGTCGAATAATTTGTGATTATGATATAGAAGTATACAAATTTTCTTAAACTTCAACTGTAATCAAGCGTTTAATACAATTTGATAATTATCAGATAATGAATCGTATTCATTTATGTAGGTGGGGAATTATGTAACAAATTAGCGACTGAATCTAAGATAGACAAACAAATTTTATAGACATTTGAAATATATCGTGGATATTATTATGAAAGAAGTATAATTTTAATAGACCGACTACCATTGCTATCTTAATTTGTATATTTATTTTTGAAGTAATATTTTTCAATCTTACCTATCAATAATATAATACGGTAATGAAAAATGAAAGTATTGACAATAAATAATTTATAAAATTGTATGTCATTGTTAATGAAAATGGAAGTGATAAATCTATTTGAGAATTAGCACCTTTTTATAGTTGCATTTAGCAAAAAAAAAATCATTAATATTGGCAATAATTTAAGTCATTTTATTCCTTTCCATTAAGAAATTGAGAACCAAAAAATTGGTGCAAGAAATTATTATTCTTGAATATTATGCTGCCATATATTATGCGTCCTCTCTTGTGGGGCTGACCTATCACATAATACTGTTAAATCATTATGGATTTATTTGTAAAAAAGTCAAGCCAACGAAACTATGTACCGTTAATACAAATAATAGCACATATGTCACAATATTGCGTAAAATATATTATATTTAAAAATGAATTAACATTGTATATAAAAATAAGGAAAATTAATTATATAAATAAAATAAGGTTGATTATGCAAAAAAGAAACCTGTTATTTTAAATTGTTAAAATCAATCAATATACATATCTATCAATCAGTAGTCTATAACTATATATAGTGCAAATATGAAATAATATCAAGTCAAGTTCAATTTAATTATTATTATATATTGAAAATTGTTTCTTGCAAAACCATTTTACTTAGAAAAATATAGATAATCACCGGTTTTGTATTTTATTTTTATGGTAAATTCCAGGCTGTAAGAAAATAATTTTGATAAAAATAAAATAATAAAAATTAAATGTATTAATTACTTAGGTAATATTGTTTTCAGTACCTACTAAATAATTTTGAAAATAAAATGACGAAAATATGTTACAATATATATATTTACTGATTGGTATTATAGATAATTTAATTATGCATACCTATGATTTCTTATAGTGTGCCACTGTGATGAGATCATGACAAATTAGCTTTAGGTATATTAACTTTAAATTTCTACGTTTTAGTGTCCTGTTCCAGTCCCTAATTTTACCAAATATATTAAGGATTAAGATTTTATATATATTAAATGCAAACAATCTACAATACGTATTGAAGAACTTTCTTTGTACCTAAATATGTATATAAATTCAACATAAATAATTATTTATATACGCTGTGTTTTCGAACCAAGCTTTTAAATTTTTATTCTCATGTAAGCTTTTGTTTTTTAATTCAATATTATGTGGAAGTTTATTTGGATTAACTTTATTTATTTTTGTTTAGTTCCAGAAAATTATATACATATACAGTATGTAAAACTTAAAGAAATTTAATTTGCAATGATTTAGATATTATTATATCAAATGAAATGTGAAAAAACCTTCAGAAAACATGTTTTTAAAACGTAAACAATAAAATAATTTTTATTGCAAAAAAAAAATAAGTAAATAAATTAATCTCACGATGAATATTGACAGAAAATAAAACTAGTTTAGTATCAAAAATTCTTTTAATTATTTTTGTTTGATGCAAAACAAATGTGGTTATAATTAATATAAAATATGTATATTAAGTTTTTATTTTGAAAACAAAATATTAAAATTTTAATACAAAATAGGTCATTGTACACAGCAATTCAGTTTTTTTATTTTTATTTATAACCAAATTATGAAAAAAAAATTCTTGCCAAACTCTTCTTTAATATTATCTCAACAGTTTAAAATGAAGAGAAAAAAATAATACTCTAATTTTGTTGTATTTATTTGTTCATTTGTAAATAGGAAACTTGAACCATTAACTACAAGAAAATAAGATGTTTGCTGTGCACTAAACATAAGGATTTGGCTTAATAAAAACTTCGAAAATATTGTTTTGTAGATATCGATGTATTTCCATATGATTGAAAGGTTTTTAATTATTGAATAATTAAAGCTTCCGATTAGTAAATAATAATTAAAAACACATATATGTACATACGTATGTACATACTTTATTTTTATTATTTTTAATTCATAAATTATTTAATATTTAATATTCTGATTTAATCTAATGAGACAGTGATATTGAAACCAATTATTTACGATGTTATAAAATTTTCCATTAAGTTACTAATATTTGTAATAAGCTTAATCATGTTGTTGCAATTTAAACTATTAATAACTTCTTTTTTTTGTAAACTTTATATGAATAAAAAGTTGAGTTCTCTAATACGCAATGGAATTTTTTTTTTTTTAAATTTTTGCAGGTTTTCAGATTTTTGTGAATTTCCTTGTGATTCAGAAAAAAAAATATTAAATAAATATAATTAGGATTTCCTGTTTTAATTTTTGTTAGCATATCTGCTAAATGGGAATGACGAATTTAAATGTAGAATTGATATAAATACATACATATTTAATTTTTCATAATATACACGAAATTATTTTCTAAGAGATAGAAGTTGATCCTAAAAGGATATGTGCATTTAATATCAATATAAAATTATTTGTTCTTTTTTAATACTAGGTTTCTTTTCGTTTTTCTGTATAATTATATATTCGAAAGTTTTAACTAAATATATGTAGTAATTGAAATTAAAAAAAAAAAAGTTGTGTAACGAACCCGCGGGCGAGGCGTGGTGGCCTTAAAACATTAGACGCTCCGAATAAAATTTTTTAATTTCAAACTAAATTTGTTAAAAATAAAAGTTTTTTTGGACATTGTGATTTCTTGTTTGTTTTCAATTTTTTAAATCGGATGTTAAATTTTTTTATAATTTTTTAGCATTTTATTTTGATAGATCTACTTGAATATTTGAATATACCCAATCATTGACAAAAACAAAAATGCGATTAATAATATTTTTTAATTTAATATTATAATTATAATAATAAAGACATTGTATTATTTTTGTTTATTTTATAGAAACTAGTTTATATAGAAATTGATTAGGAACAACAAAAATATTTTTGGACAAAGTGTTTTCCTTCAAAACGCAATATTCGGATATTAATAAGCAATAAAACACCTTTTTTTTTTTGCATAAAATCTCAAACAAGTCTTTAACGTACATCTAAGTTTTATTTTTTAATTTATTAAAAATCTTGAAAAATATTGTCATCGAAATTTGTTATTTATGTCATAAGTTTTCTTTATAAATCGTTAAGTTTATTATGTTAGAAAAGCTATAATCTGAATTTTTCAAAGTTTCAGTATTTTATAAGGAACATTTTCAGTATTATTAAAAGGTTTTTTTCACTAACTTCAAATGATGATGGGAACATATATTTAAACTAAGCTCCTCCACTTGTTAAAAAACAAATTTGGCCATTCTGTTTTCCGTAACTTTGCACACAATTCTTACTTCGATGGCAATATAACATGATTCTGATTTAGAGTTTCTCATACCGAATAACTCGGAATTGGATTCGGCAAATCTTTCCTTTGGGAATCCAAAAACGGCCGTATTTTGAGAAACTAACTTTTTAATTTCAACTGATCCGTTGAAAATTTAATGTTTTCTTTTGTTTTGCTAGCAAATAAGTTGTTGAAAAGTTATATCTATAAATCTATATACATTAACATTATAATAAAGTCGGGTGGCGAATATTAATTAAGTATATCTGACTAAATTAAATATTAGCTTTATGGACATCCTTATAACAAAATAAAAAAATATTTACATATTTATCTTTCAAATATATTTTGCTATTATATTTCTTTATATTTTTTCCATTGAAAAATTATATTAAATTTAATATAAAGTTTTTTCATAAATCTGTAGTGTACGATTCGTCTGTAAAAAAGCCGGCTGGCATTGAAATTGGCTCTGTTTATCAGTTTGGAAATTTTGATGAATGTGTTAACAATGATGACAATGTTGGTGATATATCAGATAATGTTGAATTTAAACGTAATGAAATTAAACCAAAATATTGTTTAGTGGATGTCACACTTGAGAATTATAATATTCAGTCAATTGCATCACGAATTTATAAGGTAAATTTATGATTTTTAAATGTTTTCATATAAAATTGGCTCTTAATATTCATTTATCAAAAACTAATAAAGTGTTTTTTAAGCGCCATGCGAACAATAATAATAATTTTTATTCAATATTATATTAATGTGATTGTTTCACACCGATATTTTGATTTATAATTTGTACTAAGAGCTTTCGTCAATTAACTTACCTAAATAGTAAAAAAATTATGAATGTAGTAAAAGCTAAAAAAAATATAAATACAAGTTAGTAAGATTATACAGAATCATCAATTTATATCTTCAAACACTTAAATTTGGAGACATTTTTTTTTAGACTGATCGACTTGACAACTTCCATTCAAGTTTAATCCAAATAAAATTTTAATCTGAAGATAGATATTTCTTTCATATTGTAAAATAGATATATTTAAGATATCATCTTTTAAATTTATGAATGTTTTGTAACTAGTTAAATAATGAAAACACAAAATAAGCTTTATAAAGTAAAAATAAAATTTAAATCTAAAGTATCATATGTTCATATTGATATAGCTTTTACTAAGTTTGAAATTTTTTTATTATTAAGGTAAGTTAATTGAATGAATATCTTGATATAAATTTAAAGTAAGAAAATTGGCGCGAAATTTATAGATATGTTTAGATAGCATTTATACTATTTATGATTTGACTAGTGAAAATACATCTACAAAAGAAATATATAAATTATTGTTTTAAAACTATCAATTTTCATTACGTCACTTCTAGCCCGAGTCACGATAATATAAATGAGATGTTTTTTTGTTTTCTATGCATTGACATAATTTAAAAAAATTGTGTTAATGTCGGGGAATGTTATCATATGAGTAAAACGTTTTATACATTTTTAATTCTGTATATTTACCTGGAATTTAAAATATTGATTAAGGTTTAAGATTATTTTTAATTTGAATTTTGTATTAGACAAACAATTATAGTTTAAAAAATTATTTCGATCCTTCAACAAACCTTTCATCATAACAAATAAAAAATACCTTTACCTATTTGTTAACGATCTTTATCATGTCATAATAAAAGTTAATATATGCTTATTTTTCCACAGTAATATGCCAGACAACTTTTTTAAACTTTAAGTAATTTCACAGAAACGTTTTGAGTAAATATTTATTTATTTTTAAATAAAAAAAAAGTTTAATTGAGAATAAAAGTATTTCCTTTTGACGTCATATTTCTGATCTTTTTTTTTTAGTATATTTAATATAATATACATATTAAAAATATTCATATACGATAAAAAAAACTGTGATTCAAAATAATCGCACACATAATAATAGCAGGTAGAATTTGTTTTTAATTTTTAAAGTAAACACATTTACGCGTTAGTATTTTTATTTAATAATTTAAAACCAGCTTAGCATATAAAACATAATGAACGTGTTATTAACAAAAAATATTATAAGACAGTTCTTAAGCTAATTGGTATGCAATTTAGTGAACTAAACATTAATCAGATTTTCCCATAATTTTATTTTAATTTAAATTCTTTTCATTATTTAACGAATTATGTACATTTTATTTGTTTATTATGGAATAATTATTTATTTTTTAAAATAATGATATAAGAAAATTGGTAAAACGTTTACAATAAAAATAAAAAAGTTACAATTTTTGAAGAAAGCTTCTGGACAATTTTCCAAATATTATCTATGAACCCAACTTTTTTCGCTTAAATTTTCGTCTAACTATTTATATTAATATACATTTAATTTAAATGTAGAATTTTCAATTAAAAAAAAAAAAATTCCCATTGAAATTATGTTCATGAATAAATTAGGCATAACTCCAATTGCCTAGTTGAAAATATAGAAATATAGTCATGGTTAATATAAAAATAATGTTCATGGTTAGTTTACTTCAACAATCTTTATGTTAAGTTTCTACGGTTGCTTTATATATTTTCGTCATAATTATTTTTACACAAAATCAAAATCTCACATTACTTTACACTATATGTTGGGAAACATAATATTATGCTATGAAAAATTTAATTATGAATGAATTAAAATTGCAATTTATAAATTCATTAGATATGGAACAAAGACGTTGCAATTTATTAAAAGCTTTATTTTTTATTTTTTTATGTATGAACTCTCAGCTTTGTTCTTACAAACTTATTCGCTTTTTTATTTAGGCTGAATAAAAAAAGTTTATATTCTTGATAAAGAAATATTATTTTCATTTTCTTATTTTCCCCAGTTCTTAAAAATAAAAATGTAATAAAATAATGTAAGAGAAAGATAAATCAGTCACATTGTCCTTGTATTATACTACACATAATGCGATGCAAGTTTTGAACACAAAAAATTCAGAACCTTGCTAAAAGTTACAAACATTATCATTTTTATAATAGCGTTTAAATGTATCACTTTCATTGTAGTCCCCAGCGAGAAAATTATTTACATTTTACTAAAAAAATTAATGGTAGAATCAAAGAAAAATCGCGATATTGAATACTAAAAAAATAATTATTTTATTTTACAAAAAAGTCTAGACACAAAACTTTTAATTAGCTTCCTTGACGATGTAACATTATGATATTATTTTTCATTTTGATGGTTTTATTGTCGTTGTACAATATTATAATTTAGATTTCGAATTCATGTTGTTATTTTGTTGATTTAAGTATTGATGGGTTAAATGTTTCTAGAATGTTGAATCCGAAATACACATTTCTCATTCGCTGAAAAGAGTCAGTTCGGTGCTCCATTTTTTTTAGCTATACTTTCAAAAATACACTTCCTAAATTTTTTTAACTAAATTGTGTTTCATATATTAAAATCAATTTTAATATATAGAAAATAAGTTTATGCATCTCTGTGTACTTTTTTGCATTTACTTAAAGATATTTTGTGGATTCGTATCTACTTGTTGAAAATATTACATATATAAATTAATTTTAAGATAATCTTTTAATTTTAAGATAATAATTGTTAATTGTTATTTTTCTGTAAAAACGAATGATTGTTGAAATTCTGGAAAAAAAAAAAATTGTAATTGTTTCAACAAAAGATATTGAAATGGGGGTTTCCAATTTAAAAAGAATTTATTTGGAAATTATGAAAAAAAAAGTAATATTTTCTTATTGCTAAGTTTACTTTTGCAGAAGAATAACTATTATTTTATCTTTTTTAAAATTAAAAATGTAAACCAGAAGTACATAATTGATAAAATAATATTCAATATAATTAATATTGCCTTGGTTTTGACGATAATGTAATTTTAGCTTTCTAAAATATTCACTGTTTGAATAACAATCGGAGTTAGTTATAAATTAATTCCATTTCCGTTAAACCTATACATTATTTTAACTCAAAGCCCGCTACCGTTCTAAAAAAGTTCAATCTTTTATTTAGAAAACGAAGTTCTTTCTCTTTGCAATAAGGATTTTTAATTGGATTTAAAATATTGAAAAACATAATTTATTACTATAGGTATATAAATCTTTTGTCCCGGATACAAATTTAAGTACAAGCTGTCAGCGGCAAATTTAAGGTGTGGAAATTTATTATCCTTTTGAACCACATCCAGGACGGGAAAATGGATTAATAAAATAATTATTATAACTCTTCTTATTATATCTTTTAATATCTTTTTTTTTAAACTTATAATTGTTTTAATTTCTGTTTTATAATTTTAAGTCGATTGTTATTAGGCATTGAAGGCATAAAAATTGTTTAACCTAAAAGATATTTTCATAATTCTAATAAATTGCGATTTTAAAAGTAATGAAAACAAATAAAAATTATTATTTGATATTGTTTATTTCATCATTATTATTATTTTAAATTATGTTATTATTTATTATTATTTACTCACAGAAAACAAATTCTACAATTATTCATTGGGGAATTTGTATTCCAGCTTCATGCCAAACAGAAGATATTAAAATATTTATGTCTGATTTATTGGATAAAAATGTAGAATTAAATGATGATAAATGTTATGTGAACGAACCTTTAGAACCAACAAAAGGAATGATTATTTATGGGTAAATATCCTTTGAAAACAGTTTTTTTCTTTTCAGAAGCATGAAATAATAATATATAAGATTACAGTCAAATTATTAATATAATTATATAATTTCGTTTTGGGATAAAATAATAATCTATTACGTTCAATACATTTAAAATAAATTGTTCTTGATATTAATATTATTAAAAATTAAATTATAATATCAATCAGATTCAATAACAAAATATTGCTTATGTTGCACAACTTGATTTGATTTTTGAATGAACATTTCTTTTAAATTATTTTCTCTAATAGGTATAACATATATAGGCACTCCAAACATAAATTTAAAAAAAAAATGAGATAATTTTTTAATTTAATTAAATTTTTTATTACTTAATAATGAGAAAAATCTGAATAATTTTGAATAAAAATTTCTTGCTTATATTGCAAAATGTGATTTGGTTTTTAAATGAGCCATATTTTTTTTTTAATTTTTTAAAAATTTATAATATCAGTGTAAGAATAATTAATTAATATCTCACGTATGGCTTGTAAACGTTTGCTTTAAGTTTGAATTACAAGGTCAACAATATATTTTAGGCCATATGATGTATATGTCTTTAATAAATTCTTTTAAATATAAGAAATGCCAAAAAAGTATGGGTATAAATTCAAATATTATCTCGATCGTCTTCGTCGTGTTATTGCACTGAATAATGAATTGTTGTTTCATAAAAATTCTTTTTTATTATGTTATTCTTTAGTTGATTGCATCTGAAAACGAAATTGTTATTTTTATTTCTGTACCCCATGACCATTGTGTGTTATATTTAAGACCAAATTAATTAGTTATTCGATAAAATGGGAAAACCGGCAAATTTACGTCATTGGATTAATAATGATATTAAGAAAAAGGATTGAAATTAACCTTGAAAATATGAGCTTCTGATGATAACATTGAAATAAATAAAGACGACGAATTTATCAATATTTTAGAAATAAATTTAACCTCAGTATTGAAATCCTTAAATTCTTTTTTGAATGAGTTCTTGTTTATAATTCTACTGTTGAACTGGTTTCAAAAATTTAAAATATTGATAATATACAATTTAATTTTTTCAGAATTATAATAATGTTTTTTGTATGTGTGACAGCGTTCAGTACAATTTTCCATTTATATTTAATTGTATCACGGAAAAATTTAATGAAAGAAAATCATTCAGATACGGAGACAGCTATTAAGGCATTTTCACTTATAGGTACTAACTTTTTTTTGAGCTAGATTTCAACATATAACATCAATTTTTAACTTTATAGAAAATTTCCAGAAATTATTTCAAAAAGGTAATAATGATATGAGATTAAATTCTATTAATGGAATTAAGTCGTTACTTATGTTGTTAATCATAATTGGTCATTCAGTTTTATTTATTGTTGGTGGACCAGTGCTTAATTCAGATTTTTTTGCAAGGGTAAAATATTGCAATATAAAAAGCATTTATCTTGCAGATATAAAAAGTTAATTTACATAAATTTTTTTTAGGAAGTTAAACAAATTCAAAACGGTTTTTTGACTAATTCAATCCTATTTGTGGACACTTTCTTATTATTGAGTGGTTTTTTATTCTGTCGCATATTATTGCGGGAATTAAATCGAAGGCATGGAAAAATTAATCCAATTCTTTTGTACATATTTCGTTATATTCGTCTTACACCAGCTTATTTAGCAGTTATAATGTTTTACATAACATGGTTTCCGGCTATTGGTTCTGGACCTTTGTGGAAGGAGCGAATTGGCTTAGAGCAAAAGCGTTGTGAAACTTCATGGTGGTTGAATTTATTATATCTCAATAATTATTTTGGAACAGAAAATTTGGTAATTTACAATTTTTTTTAATATATAATGTATACTACATATATATACAAATGTTTACATATATAATAATTGTACATATTATAGCTTAATTACTTTACTATGTATTTAAGATTCGTCTAAATAGAAACAAAAATTAATTGTTACTTATGAAAAACGTCAAAAAATCTAGTAATGTATAATGTGAATTGTGCACATTTTATTATTATAATGTATTTAATATTTATATATATATATATATATAATATATGTATTGTATATACTTATATACTATAAATTTTATTATTTTTAGTGTATGTTTCAATCATGGTATCTATCAGCTGATACACAATTATTTATGTTGGCGCCAGTTGCAATATTTTTGTTATATAAAAATCGTAAATTTGGTGTAGGATTTTTAATAACATTAGCTGTGATTGCAACCTTGTTACCATTTGGAATTACGTGGAAGGAAAATCTAGATCCAACAATATTAATTTTAGAAGAGTAAGTGGAATGTTTATATGAATAATATATTTAGATGTGAATAATTTTTCTGTAATATATAAAGGCTGCTTAAAACATCTGATGCCATAAGAATTCTGTACATAGTATTTTTAAAAATTTTTGGAAAAAATTATGAATAATTCATTTTGTTTCCTAATTTTGTTTGTTTTCCAAAAGTATTTTTTATTAAATTTTTTTTATTATTTTAATCATACTCTGTTTCGCTTTAATTTAAGTGAGGTATCAGACATTTCGTCAAATCAATTCTTTTTGACATCATACATTAAAACCCATATGAGAGCCACTGCTTACATTTTTGGTTTGATAACTGGATATATTTTACATTATATGAGTCAGAAGAGGTAAGGTTAAAATTTGTTATTGAAAATGTTGAACAAAATAGAATAATTAGAGAATTTTTTTTCTGATAGCATTAAAATACCAAAATCATTAACAATAATATTTTGGATATTATCAACAATTATTGGGAGCGCTTCAATGTTCAGCATAACTTGGTATTATAGAAACATTACAACGTTCAACACATTTGAAAGCTCGATGTACGCTGGATTCCATAGACTAGGTTGGAGTTTATCAGCTTCATGGCTTGTTATTGCCTGTACAACCGGAAATGCTGGTTTTTTGGAAAAGATTTTAAGTTCAAGATTTTTTGCTCCATTAAGCAGGCTAACATATTGTGCTTATTTAACCAATGGAATTGTTGAATTATATATGGCTAGTAGTATTAAAACACCGCTCCAAATGGATCATCTACATGTTGTAAGTTTTAAGCGTGCTTTTTGGTAAAAGTAGATACATATGAAAAAAAAATATTTTTTTTTCAGTTTGGTGAATCAATATCTCATGCAGTTTTAACATTTTTAACGTCAATAATGCTATGTTTACTTTTTGAATCACCGATTCATGCAATGGAAAGATTTTTCTTAAAGAAGGACCAACAAAGAAGAGAATTAGATAAAAGTATTAGCAAGGGTGATGGTGCTAGCTCTAGTCCAAGCACATCTGAAGACAATGTGTGAAAATAGACTAATTATACTCGTAAATTTCTTTTACAATACTATAGTTTTTAGTTATAAAATAAACGAAGTGTAAAGATAATGATATTTTTGAGTTATTGCTCTAAGTTTAATGTTGAATTCTAGTATTTAATTATATAATCACTCATAAATGTTTAGTGTTATTGAAGGCGATAAAAAATCGGAAAATTTTTGTTAATATTTTTCGTTATAGAAAAATATAGAAAAAGAAGAAATTCCGGGTTTTTCTTACACAAATTTGTAAAAAAACTTTTAAAACTAATATAACGTATTCAAATATTATAAATTAAATATAAACAATGCTTTCGAAAGAAAGATTGTCAAAATTAATTACCTATTAAAATATAATTTGGTTTTTCAAATGAAGTTCGTTTAATAATTTCCAAATTTTGAAAAATAAATTTTACTGATAAAAATTTGGTCGGAGATTTAATAGAAATTACAGATAAAGTAAATACATTTTAGATTGTAAAAAAAAATTAAAATCAGAAAGTGATTATTCTTTCATTACATTATAAGTAGTTACCTAATTCTATAGAATTTTATGGTAATTTTAGATTAATTGAATTGCATAATAATAACATGGGATGCAAATTTTGTTGCGTAAAATTATTTCTTAACTTTTTTATTTTCTTTCCGTTCATTTGTTTAATAAGTAATTAATTTTTCGGGTTTAAGATAAATAAATTTGTAACAATTTTGATTTAATCCATCATTTATTTCACAAAACTTTTGGTTTTTTTAGATGTCGTATTATGTACAATAGTTTTTTCATTAATACAATATGTATGCCTTTGCCTTCTATTAAAAAAGTTTTCATAATATGAACAAATTTATTTATTTTTATGTTTATAGAATTTTATTAATGTTTTATAAATTTTAAAATAAAAATGGTATTCATAAAAAATATAAATTTAAATAAAAATGTCTTGGTTTTGAAATAAATAAAAAACTTTAGGGATAACAAAAAATGATAATAGTTAATTATTTAAACGACGTCTTCTATATGTAGACAATGGTGGTGTATCTGGTTTTTCTGGTGTATCAGGTCGTTTTTTGACTTCTTCGTCTTCAGATATTTCTATTTCTTCCTCCTCTTCTTCAGCATCCATGTTCGTAGAATTATTGTCTTTTAATTCGCTTAATTCTAGAATATCACTGAAAAATGTTACATAAAGAGTCAAAACTTAATTCCCGGAAATATAATAACTAAAATATTTTTAAAATGAATAGAATAGAGCCCAAGTCAAAAGACTTTCTTTAAGTCTAAACTAATTGACAAGTTTTGTTTTTTTTATCTCATTTTTAATAAGAATTCAATCAATGTTAAAATAGCACTAAACAAAATTCAACTTAAGTTGAACAGATCTACAAATTCAATTTACCTTTCCACTTCTAAACTTTCTTCTGTGCTGTTGTCTTCTTTCTCGTTTGTAATACGCAAAGAATTTCTTTTAGCCAAATACTTTCTTTCCTCTTCCTCAGGATCAGAACCCCATATATCATCGACAGATTCTTCATCTTTCTTCTCCTCGGGGGATTCTACAGCATCTCCGCTAATTTCTTCGTGATCTTCGGTTTCACCCTCTGTATTTTCATCTTCTATATTAGATGGTGGCTTATCAGGCAATAGTTTGTCTAATAATATTCTCCTTATGTTCTTAATAGGAACATCAATTACAATTGATAAAATAATTGAAAATATCAAAATCGTTGCTATTTCGGAAAAATTAATCTGAAACAGTAAACATTCTATTATCTTATTTCCCTGACCTTAAGTTAACCTTAAATAATTTTAAACTTTAAACTCATTCTTAGAGAATTTCACATCTTTTAAGACAACAATAGCATATGGATTAATATTTTAACATTATCAAAACTTACCAAATCTGCAATTGTGTACCGTTTTGCTTCTTTGAGTTCCGCAGCTGAATACATTACAACAACGTACGATATTAATTGAGTTGGAAACGAGATTCGACTTAATAATAAAATTGGCTTGACTGTTAGTAAACGATGCAAGGGAGTGGGCTCAACAATAATCGTTTCGTCATCTTGAATAATATATTTTTCAGTTGGAATCATAAATATAATCCATCCAATCCCTAATCCCAATAACAATGGAGACCAAGAAGCGTATGAAGCTGCTTCAATTGGATTGTAAACATAATCAGACTGAACACTATTAAGTGGAGACCAAAAGCACCAAAGTATTGATAAAATTGCTGTTATCCAACCGGATATTAAACCAATTCTGGACATATCTTTCCATTCGTTACCCGATGTTCTATGTAAAATGCCAGCCCCAATACCAATCAAAAATGGAGTGGCACGTGTTATTGGTGATGCAAATAATAAATTTGCTGTCCGATAAAATTTACTTACACTATCCATAATAAATTGAAATATAGAAATATAAAAAAAGAAAAAATAAGCTTTTATTGCATTACAGCAGAAACCGTTTCACTACCTATATAATAATACTTATTTGCCAAATTTAATAAACGGGATTTCCCATTCATGAGCTACAGTTTTAGACAAGTAAAACAATTGTCTTAAAAACGTTCAGCTTTTCCAAGTAAATATTAATTCCTTGAAAATACATAAATATGGTCCTACGCAGAGATTAGACTGGATAGTAAACTGGATAGTAAACTGATCATTGTATGTGTTTTTTATCTGTGTTTGTAAGAAGATAGTTGATTGAGTGTCTTTTTACTATCCTGATTTCTATCAAGATTTTTATCATGTTTTTGTATTAAATTTTTTTGTTTTTTTTTTTTAGTACAGTGATAAAAAAAAAACAAGGCATACAATTTTTAATTTTGTATTGTTAAAGTAAAAAAAAAATATTTCTGACTGTGACTATCCAGTCAACTATCTTCTCAACTGTCTTGATTTAAATCCTGGTAGTAGAGAAGATAGTAAATTGACAATTAATAAAGTAATAAAATTTCACCAATACATTCAACTACTATCTTCGTCAAGATAGTAAAAAAATCCAGTCTAACCTGGGGGTTATGAAGGACACAATCAGAATTTTTTTCGCAAACAAAAGTTAAGTGTAATAGAACAAATGCCATTCATATATAGTTACAAATAATTCATAATTCCACTCAAATGAGGTTAAAGAATAATAATATAATATAAGATATTTGCACATAATAAGAAACTAAGATATCAGACACATACATACTTAGACGTACAAACTACAATAATTATACATTAGATTAGAAAAGAAAATGTTTTGCAATATATTTCGATATTCCGCTCTATTTTCTAAGAGCTATAAATCTTTCACACGCAATTAGATCTAAACTGGTACAGGTTTTCATTCTATAAATATCTGCTACGTTAATTAATATAATATTGGAACAACAGATTTTGATTTGATAGTTTTTTAGGTAAACAAGCTTTCGTTAAAACAAAAAACTTTGATTCTAAATGCTGCATCAATGAGTGTATTAAATTTTAATATATAATACAATATTTAAATAAGAATTTTTTTTGTAGCTACATTTTTGCGGTATTGGTTATCATTGATAGTATAGTTTGTAAAATCGTTTGTGTCAATAATCTTTAAATAATATAGAACAAGGAAAATAATGTCAAAATAATCTCTAAGCTCTAAAATTAAGCGTATTATTCTTTTCTTATCAATATTAAATAAATTCTTGAATACATAATTTGAATAATTATAGATTTGGTTTATTTGTAAATTATAATCAAGTGAATTCATATTTAATAATAATTTTAATAATAAGTCTAATAACGAAAAAATATGAATCAAAAACTGGTTATCCCATTATATATATTAATTTTATATATTTGTAATGTATTTTCATTCGAAGAATATGCAATTTTCGAAGATGAAGATATCTATAATCAGGCATTGCCACCAAAAAACAATACTGGGTTAACTGTACCAGGAACAAAGTGGTGCGGACCTGGAGATACAGCAGAAAATTATGACGATTTAGGTTTGAATTATTTCTATTTTTATACTGAAAGTCTTCAGTTTATCACAAATTATACTTTTTTAGGATCAAAAATAGAAGTTGATAAGTGTTGTCGTGATCATGACCATTGTCCAGAAATTATTGAATCTACGAAAAAACTACATGATCTGGAAAATCCCGATTCATTTCCAAGGTAATGTGAAGAAGTTTAAACTTTTCAATATTTAAGACGAAGCTACTTAATAATTTTTTTTTATAGATTGACATGCAAATGCGAACAAGACTTTCTAAATTGCTTGCAAGCTGTCAATGACACAGTTTCTGAAAGTCTTGGTCGAGTTTATTTTGGTTTTCGAAGTAAATGTTTCAAAAACGAATATCCTATAATGGTTTGTACAAAAACACAAGGCTACGGAACATTTTTTGATAAGCGATGTATTCGATATAAGCTTGATACGAGCAAACAAAAAATTTGGCAATATTTCGATATACCGTTCTATTCTAATAGTTTTAAACGTTTAGGTTTTTAATATTAATTTTTTTAACATTTTCTTGTAAGATTTTGTTTTTAATCAGTTAAAATTACCTACCTTTATGCGGTAAAATAGGCACGTATGTATAATGTATGTATGTGTATTTATAGGTTTGTATCCCTAATAAATCTTTTAATATTATTCGTTAAAAATAAATTTTATTTTTGTTAATGAGAATGTGAAACACATTTTTCTTTGAAAATATATTACTAAGTATATTATTATACTTAACTGTATTCCGTGAAATATTGTTGAAGATAAATGTTCTATATTCGTTCTTGAATAACGTCCAGCCACAGACATAGCATGAATACCACTATAAATAATAAACCCAACATCTGAATTACAATAGAAAAGCCAAACTATAAGTGGTGCCAAAAGGTAAAGTTGTAATTCAACTGAATGTTGAATAGTCATGGGTGAACACTGAAATTAATAATGAACAAAGAAAATAAATTTATTTTATGTTTTTAGATACCTCCAACATTATGTAAAAATGTAATTTGTAACTTAACTTTTATGTAAGTTAATTTATTGCTATAGATATGCATAAAATATGTTACACATAATGTATGTAGGAACTAAAATTTTTGTACCTAACAGAAAGAAAATTAAGGAAAACATACTTTGAGAATTTTTTTTTTTAAATAAATTCAACACTGTTTCCCTATTTTTAATGCACATTTATGGTTACTAATATACTATTATATCGTCTGTTTTGTAATTGTAACGTCAAAAGGATGTATTTTTGGTTGTTTCTTTGATGAAGAAAGTTAAAGAAATAAAAAAATTCAGTCAAAAGAAAACCTTGACTACGCTTTTTCTGGAAAGTATTAGCTGAGTGCCGTACATCATCAACATTTTGGGTGTTGCTACTTATTAAAAAATATGCTTACAGTGTCCTCCACATTAATAACGTTTTGAACACCAAATAAATTTCTCCACATACTTTCTTCACATAATTTAGAATTCCGTCCAATTAAGTTACCCCACAATGGACCAGAACCTAAATGTGGTAAAATCCAGGTTTGAAAAAATAAAACAGCATATAAGGTTGGTAAATAACTGAAAGTAATTTAAAAAAATAAACAAAATTTTTACAAATTGTTGAGAAATATAAAAAAATAAAAAATAAATAAATAGCTTAAGCATAAATCTAAATTGAGACTAAAATTGTTATATTTAAAAATTAAATTTTAAATTTGGAATAAATTTTTTTCAACAATATAATTATAACTTACCGAATTATTTTAGATGTCATTCGCTTTAAAACATATATATGTGCTTTCTCTTCCATTTCCAAACACATTTGATATGATTTTATAAAACCACTTATAATCAACAATATGTCTAAATAAATCAATGGTGAACGGAATAAAACACTTATAGGAGTATCCAATGATTTTACCAATTTGTCACGCCCAAATGTCGGTAAATGACCAATCATTAAATATTTCAAGCAAACGTAAAGTGCAAAAGTGCACATAATTCTTAATAAATGAAATACAACAAACTGTTTGGTATCAGGACGATCAGATGATAAAAGTTCTTGAACTGAACGATTTGGTGAAAATGATAAGATAATTTCACGAAATAATGAATTTTGTGCAGTTATTTCTTCAGCATCTGCAAAGAAAAAAGTTAAAATATCTATGTTCGTTATGTAAGACAAATTTAATTTTAAGTTTATCTACTATAAGTTCGGGTATGAATTTGATTTAAATTTGTTCAAATGCTTTTATTATAGTTTGAAAAGAAAATTTCCATGTTAGATGAAAAGTGAAATGCCTTAATAATGATTGTAAAGGTATAAGCTTTAATTTTTACAGCCACTAGAATCTCACCTTCTTCATCGACGACCTCTTCTTCTAGCTCAACTTCTTCTTCAATTTCTTTTTCCAATTTATCTTCTTCTTCTTCTTTTATTTCTTCGATTGTTTCCTTTTCGTTACTTTTCTCGTCGGTTTTGGTTTCCTCGGGTTTTTCTTCTTGGATAACAACTTCTTTTGTTTTCGCGGCTAATTTTATTAACAGGGAACATAACTTTTTAATTTTTTTCAATATTAATTTCAATAATGGTGCCATATATTTTCTGTGAACAACTTTAAGTATTTTGTTGTTTTCAATAATAGTTGCGGTAATAACAAATGATAAAAATACAATAAAATAACCCCTAAAATTTTATACAATTTTATATCATGAATATACACATAGATATGTCATGCTGAGATATTGATGCATAACGTAAACAAATCGAGCTAGAGTTTCGGGAAATTAATTAAGGATACATTTTTTGCGTTTTTTACTAAAGCTCTTTAGTCTTTAGACCTAGAAAAAAAATTAAATAAAAATTTAAAATTGATAGGAGCAAACAAATTCTTATCGATTGTTGTCATTTTGAAGCATGTAAAAAATAAAAAAAAATAAAATCGCAGTAGATAACGATTTTATTAAAAACAAAAACTTTATTTAGTCCGTTCGCAATTAAAACTATCAAATCAGTTTAGAGGTGGGCAATACGGCGTAATGGCATTCAATATTTTTCAAAAACAACTTACACGGTAAATGCAACTTTCCCATTTTTTTTAATCAAGCTGCGAAAATATGTTGAATTTCGTACATAACAATCTTGTTCATCGACCTCAACATGAAAATTTATTCCAGTATGATTGTAAGGTTTCAAACTTTGATCTATGATTTGCATAACAACATCAGCCGGACATAAATTAGGTACACAAACTGCCCAATTTACGATCGAATAACGTGGAGCGAAATGGGGCGGCTAAAATTTTAAAATATAAAATATTTGAAGCAATCAGAATTACATATAAACGACAAATTCTAACATCTCCTAAATGACTGTTCCATAAACCTCTTCCATGAGCCAAATGGACAGCTAATTTTAATTCATCATTTGATGATTGTATTTCAATGTGAGCTAAGCAATATTTTCCTTTGATTCGAACCGAAACTTCTTGAGTAACTTTAACTATTGTTTTAATTTGAGTACACATATCAAAGTCACCATATTGATTGATATTACCACGTAAAATACCAGAGGGTATTTTTCCAGATGAATCAAGCACTGCAATTATTATTATATGAGACATTTTATATCACTATCGAATATAAATTCGAATTATAAGTATACGATAAAGTTTCTGATTTTTACTTAATTTTTCAAACTGAAAAAGGGGTTTTCAAACACACATAATGCGTAAATGTATGTATAAAAGTATATTATTTAATAAAAATAAATTTTCATCGCTTTTAATATTAAGCTCGGAAGCATTTTTTATAACTTTTTATTTAATAATAAAACATTAAATAATTATTTTGTTGACGATAAATATATTTATAAATACAATATTTATTTATAATTACAAATCAATTACAAAAAAATTACATACGATGTGAAAACTCGAATACCCACATTTTTCAAACTTTGAAAAATTAAAATTTTTAAAAGAGTATTAACAGCTAAGAAATAAGATTGCAGTCACAATATTTGAAAATATAAAGAAAAATAATCCTTGTCTTTTTTAATCTTACTTTGCATTGGCCATATTTTATGACCTCGAAGTTGTCTTTCTAAAATTTGTAATTGTTGTTTGCAGTCAATGTTTCCAATGTAGTTTGGATCAATGAAAAAACTCGGAAAAGTTTCAAGTAAACTGGTAAAATGTTCATCGCTAATTGGTTCGGAATTTCCAAATGGAGTACCTTTATGCTTTTTTGGAATAATGATTTTTTCAGGCTTTCCAATTGGAAAAATCGCATTAAAAGGCCACCGATTGACGTACTGAATTAATGTTGCAGTAATTGATGGGGATATTTCCTGATTAGCAGGAACACTGCTCATAGATTGAAGCCAATTTATGATTCCATTCTCTTTTTCGGGTTCTTTTGTTAGTTCAGGCTCTGATTGTGATATAGGCTCGGGCTCTATTGAAGACATTGTTTGTTCTACGTCAGCAGTGGTTGATTCGATTGTCTTAGATCCCCCAAAGAACCATCCGAACAAGCCAAAAGACGGTAGTGTAACTTGTCCTTCTTCTTCTTCAGCATCTTCAGCATTTTCATCACCCCCAACTAGATCCTTTACGATAGTGTGATCAGCTTTATGAATTTTTTCGAACAAAAATTCTTCGTAACCTTCTTCGCCAGGTTCAACAACTCGAACTAATTTATGAAATTGATATTGTTTTTTTGGTTTTTCTTCGCGTTTTTTATTAAATCCAATTGCATTGGATTCTTGTGGGAATAAAATTACTAAAAGGATTAATAAGATTAGAATTAGGATGTGGGTGTATTGTTTTATTGAATATAACTTGCACATTTATAAGAAAAACTAAAATCAACATATAGAATTGAAAATAAACATAAAAGTAGCGTCTTTTGAGACCGGCCGGCCTAGTTTTTTCAAATCTAGCGTTTTTTGAGAGCTTTAGAAATGTTCACTCATTAGCTTAAGTTGAGCGCGCAATCGTATAAATTACGTATCTATTGCGCAAGCGTTTTTTTCCCCTAGTGAAAATTAAGGAAAATGTGAAAATTTTTCTTTTTATTTAAATTGTTGAAAAATTTCAGCTTTAATGCAATTATTTTATATAAATAATTATAGCTCCACACATTTAAATTATAATTTTAATTTAAATTTAATAACGTTAGTTAAACTGGAAATTAATTTTTTTAAATTTTTATAAAAAAAAAAAAAAATAAAGAATAAAAAATTTATGTTGGATAGTTAGGTTCGACTATTTAATTGAAATTCCGTCATTAAACTGAAGAAAATTTCTCCTTAAAATATTTTTTGAGTAAAAAATATTAAAATTTAATGTTCAATATATATACAGACAGATAGAAGATCAAGAGATTTTTATGTTTTGTATATGCATACTACCAGAATGAACTCTAGGGGATTCTCTATTAATAGAAAAACAAAATTTTGTTTTTATTAAACTTGCTCAAAAATTTTGGTTTTATGAGAAAGTTTGAAATGTTTTTTTAGATATAAATATGAAATAATGTTTAAAAGTTTTTTATTTATAAAATTTTACATTTTGACAATTTTAAACACTATGGCGAAAGTCAAAATATGTATGTAATTATAATAATTTGTTCCCAGCCAAGTTAGTTTTGAGCCGTGAAAACTGATTTCTATAGTTGAATTCTTAATTAATTTCAATATCAATTTTACCAATTTTTTATAAATAGAATTTCTTAAAAATCTTTGAAATTTATTTTTTTTTCTGGCAAAATTATATGACTCAGGATTATGATGCTTATGAATTATAAAATATTTGCAACAGTGAAGTCTATAGTGAATAATAATATTTTATACACCACCAACATAATTATGTATAAAATGAAAATAATTTAAGACGTCATCTTATTTTGTCAATTTTTTTTTATTAATTTTTTGTACATATAGACACGAATTTAAATATATGTACGCATAAGCAGTATTTATTTTTGTCACATTTAAATAGAAGAAAATATCTTGCACAAAAAATACATTCAATAAAATACACTATTTATTTCATATAAATCAAACTTAATTTTCTCTATTGACGAAAACTAATGCCATTGCATTTGACTAATCAGTGTAAGCAAGCTCAAATGTATAAAAAAACAGAATCTTTGGCCAAGAAGCTAAGTTGATTTGGACAAGGATTTAGGATGAAAAAAATTGTTTGTAAACATTACATACCAACAATATCTATGAAAACCTTTGTGGTACAATTGGTTTCTTCTTCATTATAATTATAATGCTTTAAAATTTTTATGACCTAAATAATAACAAATCTTTTACTGAGATTAAGAAATTTTTATTTTCAAGTTTATGTTTTTACAATTTCAAATTAAATTTAATCATTTACAATATCTTTTGATTGTAATTAAAATTATTTAAAATAAATAAATTTACAATATAATATGTAATCAATCACTATTTTATATAATATTAATAAATTAATAAATAATTTAGAAATTTTCAAATTTTATATAATATTTATAGCTAGGCTATATAATCAACTTAAAGACTTTATTTATTTCTCCTGTGATGTTTATAATAATCTTAACGTTAATTGGATTCGAATAAAAGCAAATTTTATGATATTAAAAAAAGTGAATAGACTGACAGATTGGAATTTGTTTTTAAATAATTACAATTACAATTTAACTCAAATTTAGTAATGTTTTCTAGTTATTTCCTTCATAAATTTAAAATTTAGTTTAATATATGCTAAAATCCATGAAGTTGTTAGTGACAAGCATTAAAAATAATTTTTAAATTTGAATAATTTATGAGAAACCATCTAACGTTTAATAGACTAGTTTGTGCCTCAGTTATTTATGTTTGAAATTAGGTTTCAAAATAAATCAAAATCTTTAAGCTTTGAATTTATTTTATTGTAATTATTTATAATGATTTTATATTTTTTTATTGCTCATTTAACTTTTTATAGGACTAGTACGAAATAAAAAAAAATTATAATAATGCCAAATTACTTACATGATATTAATGTTATAAAATAATATTATTTATAAGTAAAATGTTAAATTTCTTAAATATTATTATTTATTTTCGTTTAAATTTATAATTATAATAAAGAAATATTGTGATTGCAAAATTTATTAACAATTTATTTAATATATAATGTTGTTAATGATTTATATTCAGGTTTTAATCAAATTCCTCGGTGCTTGCAGTGCAGATAACAAATTTTTTAACTTTATTTTATTTTATTTTGTTTATGAGTAAATGGTAATTATTTTAATTTTAATAATAGAATAGTTTTGCACACCTCAAATAAAATGATATTTGTTGGTCCAAAAAATAGGGCTGCAATGAAATATGCATCATTTAAAAGTAGGTTTAAAAAGAAATTGCTAAACTTAAAAATTGCGTTTTTATGTTTTAAAAGAAATTATAGGTAATTCACATGAGAAAAATAAAAAAAGGAGAAACAAATGTTTTGTGAAACATGTTTAATACAATAAAAAGTTGGAAAGCTGAAAATCATAAGAAAAACCTTTTATTTCCTTAATTCTTTCAAATTTTTAGAACAATTTTTGCTGTTGTTTTAAAAACAGCTTTTTAACGGTTTGGGTTTGCCTAGAAAAGTACCTATACGCTCATAATTTTTCTAAATTAGATTTGGCTGTGACTTGCACTTATAATTGCTACATCAAAATTATTTCGTTAATTAGCAAAAATATCTTTAATATTAATTAAATAAAACAAGATTTAAAAACAAGATCTCTCGAAAAGCAATCAAAGGTTTTTCCAACATGGCTTGTTCAAAAATGCCTCGGACCTACTTTTAAACGATACATTTTTAGTTAGTTTCATTATAAAATATTCCGTTACCCGGTTGAGTAAGTATACAGTAATATCAGTAGCTTAAAAATTTTAAATGTTTCTTTTGAAAGTTTTTTCAATATTTTGTACATTAATAATTATTTCTGTTTTTATTTTATCAAAATAAATTGTCATTATGTTGAGTTTAACTTTTTCTTTGATCGAAAGAAGTGTGTTCAATTTTAAAGAACTCAACGCAGCAACAATTTTTAAACTTATCTTTGAAAATTTGTAACTTACAAGTTTTTCATACTTATTATGTATTATGTATAACTTTATAATTCATTAAAATGATTTTTAATTGCATTGAAAATTTAAATTATGTCAATAAGTATTTTTTTGGGGTCGAGAGTTGATATTAATATAGCTTTTAAATTGAGGAAATAAACATGTAAATTGAATTGAAAAATATGATTTATGTTTTTAAAAAAGGGTGAAATATGGAGGAAGTTTATTATATTTATTTTTACAGCGTTTTATATTCCACAACAAAAAAAAATTAACTGAAATAGAATTTATAAATTTTTATTCAAAGAGCTAAAGATTCATAAGACATTCGTTTCAATATAAATTATACTTAAAATTTAATATTATTTTCTTTTATAAATATAATTTTTCAAGTATTTTTATGTATTTTAAAATTTTAAATACATATATATTATATTTAATACTAAATTTAAATTTGCTATGTAATGTATACATATAATGTAATTATTTTTTATTAAAAATATTTTTATTTGATATTTTTATAATATAGATGTATTATAATATTATATATATATTTTTTTTTACAATTTCAAAAAATAAAGTCTTATTAATTAATTTCGAAAAACATTTACAAATATGTATATTAATTCAGTTTTTCGAAAAAAATTTTAAAAAATTTGAATTTATTTTCGAAAAATATTATGTAGAGAACCCTGATAGACAAAATTCATGAGTTTTGCTTTTTTTCACAAATACATTTAAATAAGAAAACGCGTTTACATTATAAAAATTTTATTTATGTATTACATGAAGGCCGTTTACTGAATTCATCACATAAAATAATAGTGACTATCAGTAGAAAGAAAAAGACAAATAATGTTGCTTTTCTTTTTAGTATGATCACTACATTTTTCAGTACTATTTTCCAGTTAATAATTTTTCAAGTATATGCACTTATTATTTTCATTACATTTTTCAGTACTATTGTTAAGGATATGTACTGAATATTTTCATTACATTTTTATGTTTGAAAATTCAATTAATAAACACGAGATTTCAATTTAGTTCATTTAATAAATTAATAAAATTAAAATATTAAAAAGCAAAATAATAATAAAGAAAACAAAAAAAAAAAAAATTAAACAGAAACAAAATTTTAATATATTATTTGGAGTACAATATAAGAGGTAAGTTTTTTTAAAATACAATATTTCTGGTTCTGTTTAAATTAAATTTTTAATTACTTTTTTAAGAAAAAATGAATAAAAAGACATTTCAAAATGAAATGTATATGTTGAACCGCCAAATTCGTGCTGACGTTTTACGCCATAGGGAATGTAATGTTCCGAATATTGAACTAATGGATTCTTCTTCTTGTGAGGATGAATTATTAATTGCAGACTCCATAATTCAATCTGAAGAAAATGATAACAACTTTTCGGATGTATCGGAGGATGAAGAAGAAATGCAGCAATGCAAAATTTTTCAAGAATTAAAAAATTGGACGATTAGAAACAAAGTTGCACATAATACTGTAGATGACTTATTACACTGTTTACGACGCTGTAAAATACCCCATTTACCTTTAAATTCTAAAACGCTTCTTAAAACGAACAGAACTACTATCAGAACGGTTAGTGTTTCTCCTGGAGAATACTACCATTATGGTATTCAGAATTATTTTTTGTTAAAATCTTCGAAATTTCTTCGTACTTCTTTAAATATTTCAATAGATGTAAATGTAGATGGTTTTAGTCCATTTCATAGTTCCAGAACACAAGTATGGCCAATTATAGGTGGCCTCTCAAATGTAACCGGCGAACCACCATTTCTTATCGGCTGTTATTGTGGAATTTCTAAGCCTGATTCCGTTAATCACTATTTACACGACTTTGTAAATGAAGTAAAAATTTTAAAAAAAGAAGGAATTAAAACTAAATATGGTATTAAAAAGTTTAATGTAAGATTATTTGTTTGTGATACACCGGCTAGAGCTTATATATCAGGCACTCAATATCATACTGGCAAAAATAGTTGTCCAAAATGTACTCAAATAGGTACCTCAATTGAACGAAGAATCGCTTTTCAAACAAATATTTGTACATTAAGAACAGATGAAAACTTTGCTTCAAGACTACATGAACTACATCATAGCCAAGAGTTTAAGAATAAACAACTTGCTCTAGAGCTTGTTGAAACTCAAATGGTGTCACAATTTCCATTAGACCCTATGCATTTAATAGATCTTGGAATAACGAAGAAAATGATAACATTAATGTCAAAAGGTCAATTCAAAGGCACCTTCTTTAAAACTGAAGAAATTAACATTTTATTAAAAAAAATTCATTTAAATATTCCTTCAGAGTTCTCGAGGCAACCAAGAACTCTTGACGATCTCGTACATTGGAAAGCAACAGAATTTCGTCAGTTCTTGTTATATACGGGAATAGTAGTTTTAAAAAATAAAGTTGACGATGACGTTTATAGTCTTTTTCTACTATTGCATACGTCAATAAGACTTCTTACTTGTAACAAGTCTGATGAAAATGATATTAATGTGGCCGAAGACATCATTAAAGATTTTGTTAAAAAATTCGCCTTGATATTTGGTTCCAAAAATATTTCTTACAATGTGCATTGCCTATTGCACTTACCAGCATGCGTAAGACAATTCGGACCATTAGACAGCTTTTCTTGTTATAAATACGAAAACTACATTCAATTTCTGAAAAGTATAATTAGGAAACCATCAACAATTTTACAGCAATTACATAATAGAATAAATGAGTTTAAAAATTATGACATATTAATACAAGATCAAAAAGAATTAAAATATTCAAGTCCTAAAATTTATGATTCATTTTGTCTTATAAATAACAGAATTCCATTTAAAATAGAAGAGTTTGCGAATAATTCTAATACGGAAATAGTCTTCGGCTACGAATTCAAAAATATAAAAGACTTTTATATAGAACCTATAAAATCATCTACTATTGGAGTTCTCGCTTGTACAAATTTAAGTGATAGTCTCACATCCTACTTTAAATCAAATATAACATGTAAATTCTTTCCAATACTACATGAAAATGAATACATTTTAATTCCAATTTTGCATTGCTTTTCTCAATTTCATCACTAAATTAAAAGGTAAAATTTATATATTCTTTATATAATCTTCATTATATTCTTTATTATTATTATGATGTTATGCATTATTTTATTTTGATTTTTTTCTGTATCTTTCTTCTTATCTTCTGCATTCTTTTCCTTTGTTAAAGTATGAGGTTTTGAGAAAAACCCCATTGTAAAATTTTTTAAAGGTCGTGGTTTATACTACTTTGCAAGAAATAGCGTTTAGTAGTAACAGCATTAGAAGATGTTGCTTTTCTATTAATAAAATCGTAGAACGCTACTAATTTTTACTGTCATCTAGAATATTAATTAATTTTAAATTGTTTTTTCAGTTTTAAATATGTCCCGCGAAAATACTCCATCGCCTTGTCCATCAGAAATAGTTGCTGGTTATGTTAATGATTTAAATAGCGAAAACTTGACGCAAGGATTTATTACTTCAACGGAGATTATTCCAAGTAAGCAAAAAGTTTTGTTCAATGAAACATTTTTCTTAATATTTGAATATTTTATTTTTTTAGCAAAAAAATATGTACTTGATGGAAAATATTTTTATTCATATGATGAATTTGATCAAGAAATAGAAGATCTAAACGCTGAATCATCATCAGTATTATCAAAAAAAATTGAAACAGTAGGAGCGCAATCATCCGCAAGCCAGCGGAGGAACAATAATTCCGCAGAGAATGGTAAGTATTGGTCTTGTTGCCAAAAAAAAAACTCAGATTTCACATTTATCAATCAAAAAGATTGCACAAATGGTTACCCATTTAAAAATTATAAATATTCTTATAAGCTATTTAGAACATGAAAAACTTATTTCACGACATATAACAAAAAATCCCGTTCCATATTACATATTATAGAGTAATTATAATTTTATTCAGGTAACTGAACATTAATTTTTGAATAATTGAAATAATTGAAATTGAATTAATAATTGAAAATATAATATTTTATGCAGGTATTCTTAAAAGTATTTTGGATGAGCTAAAAAAATTAACTCAAAGTGTTGATGAGCTGAAGGAGGAAAATAGAGATATTAAGAAACTTTTAGCTAAGAAGACTGAAGTAAGTTTACAAAATAGCAACTCAGCATATGAAAAGATGTATATAACAAATAATTTTCCATTTTTTTTAACAGAATGAAGATAAAGAAACAGCTGAAGCTAAAATTAAAGACAATTTATTAAGGCAAAATTTAGTTTATACTAAAAAAACCCATAATATTATGAAAAAATTTGCTGGCGATGAATTAGATGATGTTGTAATGGAAATAGAAAGTTCTTTCCCTCTGAAATCAACCGATGATATGGTTGCATTAGAAAACAAAATAAAAAATGAAGAATTCGCAAATAAAATTGTAAGACTCAATTTAAAATTTCTATCGTCTCATGCTTTTTATTTATTTCTTTAGTTAATTTTTTTTTTTTTAATTCCAGACTGGATATTTTCTAAAATTTAAGGACGTTGATTTAATGATTAAATTTGTTGCTAGCGATGAATTTTACATCAAGTATAATTATAAAGGTCTTGCAGGAAAAAAGTGTTTAAAAGACCTTACTTTTTTTGATAAGGTATTATACAGTAAGTATATAATTTTAAAATGTAGGTATATAGAAATAATAATTACTAATCATTACTTTTTACTTTTTAGATGCAAGTGGAGAGACTAAGCCACAGTATGAGCTTTTGTTGCGAAAATCTATTAGCAAAGCTCATAATAGATTTTATAAAATTAAAAAATTTAAGTAATGTAAATTCATAATCTTGTAAGATGTCTTAATCTAAAATACTGAAATAATTCAATAAAATAAATAATAGATACATTTAATAATAGTTTAGTTACATTTAATAAAAAAATAATATATATTTAATAAAATAAAAATATAATATAATATGTATGACTGAATCAACTTTGTTGATAAATTATGTAATGTGATTTATATTTAATGAATTTTTCATAATATTAATATATTTAATAATATTTTTGATAAAAGATGGAATTTGTGGCTAAATTAATGTCATTTAGTAATATTTTTTAATTAATTTTTAATATATAATGAACTTTAAATTTAAAACTTAAGAATATGTAAAATACTAATGAACTATTTATCAATAAAAAGAATTTATGTAATTTAGAATAAATTTCCTATTTTCTTTATTGAAGAGAGATATTGAAGAGACCTATTATTTTAAGAACTAAATTTTTCAAGTAATATGATTCTATTTAAAAGTAAATATAGATATATTTTTGTAATATTTAATATAAAGATATTACAAAGTGATTTCATTTTGCAAAATAATTATATGTTAAATATTATAAAAATATATCTATATTTACTTTTAAATAGAATCATATTACTTGAAAAATTTAGTTTTTAAAGTGCAAGAAAATCATTACGAAAGAACCCATTATTTTTGTACTGAAATCAGTGCATTATCTGAGCTTAAATCATTAATGCTTTCATCAAAATTCAGTTATGAAAATCATTACGAAAGAACCCATTATTTTTGTACTGAAAATAAGTACTGAAATCAGTGCATTATCTGAGCTTAAATCATTAATGCTTTCATCAAAATTCAGTTATGAATTCGTTATTTTTTTCCTGAAATTCCAACACCTTCATTACATTTTTTTGTCGTGAAAACACAATATTTTTATGTGCTTTTTATATAAAAAACAACACATGAAATTTAGTGTGAAAAATGTACTTCCTCTATGTTGTGAAAGCGCTTAGAAATAACTAGTGAAAAAAAGTTTAATTATCTCTTTCTATCTAATTGCAATTGTGATTGTATTGGTTTGTAAAGCAAAAAGGCATGAAAAATTGCCCGAGCCTTCTTATATTTTCATGGGGTAGTTCCAGCGTCATGGCATGCCTGAATCATGACATGAATCATAACATCTTGTCTATCAGGGAAATTTTATTTTTATTTAAATAGGAAGTTTGAAAATCTCTATTTTTATATGAAAATATGTAAATATTTGTTCATTATGTATATTATTCTAAAAATTAAACAATTTTATGTTGCACATTTCTACAATTGCATGGAAATGCAAATTTTTGTTTAATTCCTTTAATAATATAAAAACCATGTTTACAGTCTATACATAAAAAATTTTGGGAAGGCTCTCTTGTGTTTTATGTTTTAAAATTCAATTTCGACAATTTTAATTAGATAGAAAAATATAATTTTACGATTCTTTTCTAAACAGACCATTATTAGTTCAAAATGTTCAGCATTAGAAGTTTATGAATATTTTCGAAACTACTTATACAGAGTTTTTAGATCAGATTCAGCAGTTTATATTCGATGAATTAGTTCAGTTTATTTTAACTTGATTATGATGTTGCTATTGCAAAACTTCTTTACGAATCAAAAATTTATACTTCAATAATAGTAAATGGAATTATTGAAAATTGAAATAATTTGAGTTGAAAATTTGGACCCATTTATATAAAATTTTAGGAGGAAATAATCTTTTGAAATTATTAAAAATTATTGAAAGATTATAACCATTGAAATTAGTTCGACTGATTGAAATGAAAAAAGAATAAAATTTGTATTTTATTTTCATACAAATTTGGAGAAAGTAAATATATGTAAATCTTGTAAAAAAAATGTTGTGGTGGATATATTTCAGAATTATTTCTATTTTTATTTTAACAATTTTTTATCTGTTGCTGTGGTCTGGGTTTTTTTTAAGTGCTTAATACTTGATATTTAATTTTTTGTTATGAATATTTTTTCATTAATGTTTCATTAATCCTTTTTATTGAATATAAATATTAGTCAACTATTTTAAATTGTGTTCTTAATATTGAAATTTAATTAAAAGAAAGGATAAGATTTGAATAATTCGTTGCGTAGATCTTCAAAAAATAATAAATATATGTACGTAGTTTTCGAAATTCAGAAATTCATTTAACGTTCGACAAACCAATCTAAAATAAAAAAGTGAAAAAGAAAAATAGTTTGAAGTTTTGGGAAGATTTCTAGTGAGGTTTTGTAAGCCCTAAGTTATTAAGTTTATTTAGTAGATTAAATTTATGTAACCTGAAAGCCATTATTTATAAATTTCCTGTATGAATATAAATAATTGCTTTCAGGTTACAATAGTGCCTACTAAGTAAATATAAAAAAAAAATTGTTAGTATTGTCTACAGTGGCTTATAAGATAAGAAATCAGTTTTGAGTCTTTGATGGAGATGAACGAGGAAATTTTAAAATTTTAAGAAAAAACCTAAAATTGAAAAATTTTTATGCAATTAAAACTTTTTATAATAAGAAATCGTAAATTTCATCTTTTTTTTTAAAAGATTGTCATATGCTAATAGTTTTTTTTTTTTTTTAGAAATTTATGATATCAGTAAATTTTAATTTAATAATTAATTGGACATTTAGAATTGTACTATTTAAAAAATGTCTTTTGTTTGGTAGTTAATCGTTCGTTGCAAACTTAGGGGCTTAAAATTTGCAAAGCGATCGATAAAACTATGATATTCAATTAAATAATTTTTTTTAAATCAGAAACTTTAAAATTATTATTGTGTTTCTGAATATTTCGAAAAAAAAGTTCTTAATATTTAATTCATTATTATTTTTAAAAATTAGTAATTGACTTTGGTTGACTAAAATCTAAAAATTTATTAATAGGAAATTTTTTAAATTTTTTTTTAAGAAAATCTTAATTAAGTTTTTTTTTTAATATTTATAATTATTTAAAATTTCGAATCAGTGTTCGAATTTATTTACACTTTTTTTGTCAAATTTGTAGAAATATTATTTACAATTATTTTATTTACAATTTTATTGGTTTTTTTTATTTTGTAAAAAAATATATCGATAACATTTTTATTTTAAAGGAAAATATTTTATTGCGAAAAATTCGAATTGATTACGTGTGAATAAAAAACATTTAGAACAATTATCATTTTTTAATTGCTTCATAAAATCTTTGGAGACAAAAAATTTTATGAAAATTAAAAATTTTGATTGATATGCGCAAAAGATTTCAACTGCATAAAAACTTTTAAAAAATCGAAATTCGAAAATAAAAGAATAAATATTCCGTAAACGGAATTTCAAAATCTAGTTAGTTGATTTTGTTAGTAATCGTATTTATTTCAATTAATAATAATTTTATTATAAAAAATCATCATATTGGTAAATATAAATTTTTTTTTGTAAAAATATTACAGAATAATTTTGCATGTTCTTCGAAACGGATCTTGAGAATACAAATTTTCAATAATTATTGTATAAAGAATGTAAAACAAAAAAAAAAAATTTTTAGCCTTTTTTTAATTTCGAATATAAATTTTTATAGTTAGAAAATTATTGTTAAATTTTTTCCTAAATTTTTTTATTAACAAGAATTTCTGAGTTTCGATTTACAACAAATTGAACAATTTTTTATATCAGTTTTTAAAATTATGATTGTATTAAATCTAAAAGTGTTTTTCTTATTTTAATAATGATTTTATATAAAATATGTATTTAAATTAATAAAATCCTTTAAACAAAAGGTACTTTTTTCGAAATTTTTTCAAAATCTACAAATCTTAAATTTAAATACTAAATTTTTTAGTTACACTTAAAAATTATATTAAATCGACGAAATTAGATTTACGTTATAAGAACTTACAAGATAGAAATATTTAAAAAAAAAAATAATAATAACAGGACGTATAAAATTACCCGAATAATGAAAGAAAGAGTTGCATAAAAGAGCTTGGGATTTATCTATTTTAAAGTTTCGAAGAATTTTTAATATTTTTGTGTCATGGTGATTTGAAGGTCTTTTGATAGTAGTTTAACATGTATAATAGTTTAACATGTGTATAATAATATTAATAAAAAATAAAATAAGAATTCTCGTAAAATTAAACAAAAGTTTAAAAAGTTTACAAAAAAAAAAAAAAAAAATGTTTATTATGAGTTTTTCATTTTATGAAAAATAAAACAATTTATTTAATAAATTCTCGAAAGTTTTACTTATTTAAAATGTGTAGTATTCGCTAAGATTTAAAAGTTTGGATAGTAAATATTTGCCACTTTATCCTATTGTTTAAAATTTTCAAGATTAGAAAATATCAAAAACGTTTCAAACATTTAAAAAACATTTGCATAATATGAAATGTGAATTTTAATTAAATATAGTTGAAATCAAAAAAAATTTTTTTTGGAACTATTTTAATTAAAAAACTTATTTCCAATGATCTTATTCTGTTTCTTCATTTAATGCTTGATTCATGTTCATGTCCATTGTGTAAAATCTTTCCTGGCCTTTATTATTCAAATTTGTTTGGAATTTAATTTTTATTTTCATTGTTTTTTTTTTTTTCCATTGAAGATGGTTTAACAAAATAAAATCAAATTAAATTGTAAAAAGAGAAAAACGAAAATTAAATATTAAAAAAAAGTATAAAAGTTAAGATGCCAACTTTGACGAGCGATAAAATTTTTAATATATTTCGGTAATTTCTATATTCTATAAACTCAAAACTAAGCAATGACACAGAACGTTTGGGTTTTGGAGCAAAAGAAAACTCTAGCTTGATTTTATAAAACTATAATAATTAAATTAAGAAAATACTTGAACTATTTATTATACATACTTAAAAACTATTTATTAATAAATAAAATAAATATTCTATAGCTGTTATTGTGTCAAATTATAAGAGGTAAAAAATAAATTAAATATTCTACAATATCTACAATTTCACACATTATACACAAATTTAATAAAAACTAATGAAAAAATTTTTTGATTAGACGTCAGGGAATCTTACTTTCTAAATATGCAGCTAAATCATGTGCATTTTCATTGAATGCGATCATCATTGGTGTATTACCAAAATGATCTCGAATGCTTAAACTTGCGCCAGCTGCAACTAACATAGCGCATACATCACGATGTTTATTAGCAGCGGCCAAATGAAGAGCAGTTTGACCTCTGTAATTAAAAAAAGAAAAGAAAAATTAATAAAATTTTTGTGATGTACTCTATGTGATGTAGATAAATTTACATATACGATAATTATTGATGTAGACATTTACATGCGTATACAAAACCATAGTCGTAAAAGAAAACACGAAAGGCTTGATTAAAATTTTCACAAAGAACTATAAAAGTATAATTTTCTTCGAAAACCGTTATAAAAATTAGTTTTTTAAATAGTTTTTGGTTAATTGAAAATACTTTGCTTACTTTTCAGTGTCGACCATGTTAATGATAGTACGAGGTGCACATGATATTAAATATCTAATAACATTTTTAAAATTATTACGGCTCGCAATATGTAAAGCTGTTTGTCCATTTGAATCTACTGCTAACAAAGAGTATCCACGTTCATGTAAAAGTCGCATCTGTAATGTATATATTTTTGTAAATTTAAAAAAAAATAAATTAATTAGCAATTGTAAAAAAATTAAAATTTAAAATTCAATTATACACATTATTTAATTAATAACTTTCATTCAGTTATATATTACTGAAATAGCTTATTATATATATATGCATAAATATATAAAATGAAATTAAGATTTAATGCAACTTAAAATATCGTGTTGCAACATACAACACTTGTTAAGCACAAACCAAAGAATAATTTTCCACAAAAGCATAAATTTAGATAATTATACAAAATATAATATTATGAATTTATGAGTTTTAAATTATTATATATAAATATATACAATCTACAAACAATTTATTTTTTTTCATATATATACCATTAATAAATCGTCACTTTTTGCTGCTAATAATATGGCATCGGAAGTTTTTTCCAGTACATTGCTAAATTTATTAAAATAAATATAATTATTCAAGTTAGTTTTTTATTGTCAACAATTTAAAAAAAAAAAAAATCTCTATATAATTATAGGCAAATTGTTTTACTTCCGCAATGAGTGAAAAACTATATTTTTTTAAGTGATAAACTGATTTTTAACGCCTAATTTTTAAAATTTTCACTTAATAAAAGAATAAAAAATTATCAAGACAATCTACATCTACATAGAATGTATCTAAAAGAAATAGTGGATAAGTAAGTATAATAATGTTCTTTAGAGAAATATAATTCATATTTTATTACATTGTGTGGCCATGACAAGATGTCACGACTGAAATTTGACCTTTTCTTTATCCTTTCTTTTTTCCACATATTTTTAATTTTGGTATTAATCAGCATTATTTTTTTCCTATTAGGCGTCAAAATCAATTGCATAAATTTTGAAAATTGACACTAATTTAATGAGTGTAATTTTTTTAAACATGCTAACATATGACAACATTCAATTATTGTGTAGAAACATTTAGATCAACAATGTTTAAATAAAGACATAAAATTTAAAAAAAAAAAAAAATTATTTCTAACCAAAATTTAAATTCAGATGGAGAATACAAACATTCATATCGCAAATATTTTGATTTTCATACATTATAAATATTTTCCGAATTTGGTTATTTAGTATAAAAATTTTAAAAATGACCTTATGATGATGTATTGTACTACATATAAATATATTAGCGTTATAATAAGATATTGTATTTTTCTTTTAAGTAGAAACAAAATACCTTAGTCCTTTGCGATTAATCACATTTAAATTGAACAATTTTTGCTGTACACTGAACATGTATAACGTTCAATATTATAATTCGTAATAAAGAAATTTTGAAATTAAAAATTTATTATAAAAAATAATATTCAGAACTTAACAGTGACTACTTAATAATATATACTACAAGTGTGAATGAGGAATATATTTGTTTGACAAAAAAAAGTTCAATGTTTCTAAGCTGAATTAAAAAAATTTGTGATATTGCTAAAATAATAATAATAATAGAAATTTATTAGTTCGGTCGCAAGAATTAGCTTTTGCAAGGTAGCGATAATTTTTTGTTTTCTAGTTATTTTCAATATACACAAAACTTTGCGTATCAATGTGTTCATACGCAGTATTACTATATATATTCATAAATATTTATCTAAAATTCTAAAGGATATAAATTAAATTATTTTAAAAAAAATTATAAAGTTGAAGATTAAATGAGAAAATAAGCTTTTGAATTGTGAAATCTTTTTTCCAAAAATTATTTCCAGTAAAATAATCGTTATTATTTACAAAAACTCAGCAAAAACTAGAAGAAATATATCTAGATTTAATTATGTAATTTTGTCTCGTTTTTGTATTTTTTAATTAAATATGATTGACACTGAAATGATGATATCTAGAGCAGTTATTGTTTGCCTTTGAATTGGAATAAAGCTTTAAAATTTGTAAGTGAGTGATGGATGATTGATTATATGTGTAATGGAATAATATGAATATAAAAAAAAAACTGATTTACTAGTTGTAGCTTATTTTCTAAAAGCGATCTTAATCTAGAAACGATATACATTGTCTTTCGATATAATTTAAACCACTGAGCCACAATAATTAGTTTCGCAAAAATTTAGCTCCAAACAACATATTTCAAGTTGCTAGATTTTAATAATAAAATTCAAAATTAAATATTGCGGCTGCAGAAAAAACATGCTTTATTTAATTTTTTTTTTTTTTAGCATCGGCTAACAAATTTTAATATTTTTTGGAAAAAATAACTAGAAAAAAATTATGGATAAATTTTCTATGATATAATTTTAGATTTATGTAAATATGGCAAAAATTTTTACTTTATAATAATTATTACAATTTAAATAAGTTTACCTTTTAAGCTTAAGAGCGGTTACTGTTGTCGTTTTGTTCGATAACCCTTTAGTTGTATTATAGTATTTAATATTTAGAATTTTATATATATTTTTAATTAAATAAGATATAGAATATTTTCGAAAATAGATGAAATTGTTAATATAAAATAAGTAGTTTAACATCTTGATTATTTGATTTAAACAAATCGGTTTTTTATAGTTAAAAAATATTTTTTACTCGACATTACACCTTTAATAAATGATGAGAACACAAAGATGTTATTAAATAATTTCATTAATTAATAAAGGTAAATCACATTGTTATTAAAAATAATGAAGTTGATGGTTCAAATGAATTTTTTTTTTTTTAAATTTTAATGTATTCAGTAACTTTTTTTTACTAAATTTTGGAAACGAAAATTTAGGAATTTTTGTCTATATCGATATTACATACGATATTACATAATTGTATGTGATTTATGTTTTTTAGTAACACTACATGGTTTATTTATTTTTCTGTCAAGGCTAAATATTTACATTGCCGAGTATCGGAAAATTTCTTTTTACAATTAATGCAATTGAAACAAAATTCTTATAGAGTTTGATGCTTCTTAAACGTCATTCATTATTTGATTTCGATAATATTCCATACTAATTAAATTCAAATTATTTTATTCAACAAAAATGTAAACCTAAAAATTGTCTAAAAGGAAACTTAAAAACAAGAAAAAGAGGAGAAAATTTGGATATCAAATAAAAAGTTTATAGAAATTGGGTTTTAAATATTTGTCCTGTGCAGTGTATACATAATATTATTATGTTTGTTTTATAGTATGCAGTATAAAATTATTAATCTCTTCAAAATAGACAGGAATAATTTTAAAGTTATTAATTTCATTTTAAAAAAGACTGGTTTCAGAATTTATTTATTTTGTTGCAGATTAATTAATTATATATATATATTATAACAAGTAATTCTTGTTGGAAAATGGAAAGCCATTATAATAGTGTGTATATTTCGTTCTGTTTAAATAATAAACAAAACTGAATATAAAAATGTTGCATTGAAAGTTTTGTACTTTTAAGGTTTTTAATATTTTGAAAAGCAAAAATAGAAAACACTCGTTTTTAAAACTCACAAAGTTAAAAATTTTCTTGTACCCAAATTGTAAATATTTTGAGATAAAAAAAAGGAGAAACAATTTCATTTTTTTTCATGAAAATTTGTTAATAAATACCAATAAGCATTAATAAAAAATCAATTAAAATTTCTATTTTACAGTTCAAAAATTTTTTTCTCTGAATCCAGGCTACATTTAAAAAAAAAAAATAGAAAATTTACCAAACCCATGAGCAAAAATAAAATACAGATTGTTAATCATAAATCATTTCACATTGTTACTATATTTAAGTTTAAGTGGAATGTTGGAATTTCACTGAAACATCTTGTAATTTGTAATGAAA
This sequence comes from Hybos culiciformis, assembly GCA_964007475.1. Taxonomy (NCBI): domain Eukaryota; kingdom Metazoa; phylum Arthropoda; class Insecta; order Diptera; family Hybotidae; genus Hybos; species Hybos culiciformis. Next base: position 29,856,032 of record OZ023275.1, read on the forward strand.
AGTGAGAAATTGTTTTTATGTTAAAATTTTTTAAATTATGTGTTTAAAATTAAAAAACTTATCCTGGAATAAAATAATAAAACTATAATTTCCAAGAAGATTTTTTTTTTTAAATGGGAAATTAATAGTGAAATTAGAAAAAAGCTTAAAAAATTATTATTTTTTTTTATGAAAATTTACATAAATGAAAAAAAAAGCTAGCAATTATAGATATACTTAATTAAAAGTAAAGGAAATTTGTCATGTTTTTTGTAAGAAAATTCTTACAGACCAATTATTTTTTATCTTATGATATAAAAATTACTGCAAAGGATTCATAACCAAAGGAAATGCAAACTAAGGATTAAATAAAAAAGAATTTTCATGACAATTTTTTTTTTTTTTTAATTAAAAAAATAATCAATTTTTGTGTTTTGGAAATAAAAAGGCCATTGTCCTTTTTTTTTTTTTAATTTTATTAATAACTGAAAAAATTCAAACTTTGGTTTTGAACCCTTTTACAATAATTACAGCTTACTCTCTAAAGAAAATTACACTATTCTTAAATTTATTTAACGTTTTGACTCTGTTTCGAAATTTCTGTTACATTTATGAATATCCTTGAAAATTAATTATAATAATTTAAATAAATAAATTAATTAGAAGATTTCATTATTGGCGATTAGCTGACTCTTTGCGTAACAATAACAACGCTATTTCTTAAAAAGAAGACAGTTTTTTTTGACAACAAGCACCACCATTTAATAAATTCAAAATGACTCTTATTTGGAGAAAAAATGTTACGTTGAATAACAAGCATTATGTAGATTTTTGCCTTCTGTAATTTTCAACTATTAACGTTTCTTAGGAATTTGTAGATACAGGTGCATATTTTTAATTGTACCATCAAGATTATTATTTTTCCAAAACCTCTTCAGCGACTTGATTAATTAAATAGTTAACTTAATGAAAAATACATTATAATTAAGTAATAATTCAAGTCTATTATTTTTATATTGTCTTTGAAAGGGATGTGTACATAAAGTAAATTGAGAAACATTTTGTTGCCGCTTCTTGTGGTACTTTTTTTACATTATTATTATTATATATAGAGAAATAATAAATTTTTGGCAAACATTTTTTAGTATTCAAAAATACTTTTTATCTCACGAAATTGCTATACATAATTGTCCATTATATAATACTGAATTATTTGTAAGGTGAGTGGGATACTAATGTAAATAATTAAATAGTCCCTTTCCGCACATATCTCTTACAAGTTCATTTTCTGTTAATTTCTTTTATTTTTGGTTTAAATTATTATAATAATATTAAAACAAAATATATAATAAATACATAAAGAGCTTTTAAGGTCTGTGACATTTACATCTACATAATTTTCTTAATACAATTCAGCGAAAAAAATTTCTGAAGTGACTTGTTCTTGAGTTAAAAACTATAGTTTTAATCATTTTTTCACATTACAAAAACATGCAATATGACAACGGAATTAGATAGCAATATTTCTTTTGCCAATTATCGATGAATATTAGGAATATAAGTCTAAAAATTAGAATATTGATTAATTCGACCGTCATGGTGTAGTGGTATTGCCATTATCCTACGGCGTGTTCGGTCATGGGTTCAATTCCCAACTAGCACCTAGAACTGGAATTTGTCAATTTTTTGTGTTTTTTTAATGGTCCTTTGTTATATAAAGTTTTCCTTCATGAACTTATAATAAAATTAGTTTTAAGTATTTTCAACCAGTTAATTTCATATAAAATCATATATATAATGAAAATATATGAAAATATAAATATATGTACAGCTTATCTGATGTTATATATGAGAACTATTTTATATGTGTATTTAATAGAACTGTAAACTCATTGCATACATTTCTGATATTTTTTTTGGTTTTTGAAAATTGCTATCTTATTCCAGTTACATTATTTTTATGTATATTTATATACATATATTATACATATATAATATAACATATTTATTGACAAAAATATTATTATTTATTAATACTGATCATAATTATTAAAAATGTAAATAGAAAAAAAAATTTTTAAAATTGGTCACAGAAAAAGCAAAATCATTGAAATTGTACCATAAATAAGAGAGGAAACACAAAAATTAAAGTGAAGACAAAACAAAAACATACGTATATTAAAATGAATCAAATTAGTTGAAAATTAAAACAAAAATATGTTACAAAAAGCAAAATAATTTAATTGCAAATGAATTCAGTTTTGTTCAAAATTTTGAGATTCAATAAAGAATACAAGCCAATCCAATTTAAATTTTTTACAAAACTGGATTCTTTTTTTCAAAATAATAATGCATAAACATTCTTTTAGTAGTTGAACGTTTATTATTCTTAGCTATTATCCTACCAGCATTATTTTGACCACCACCGCGATCGTTCTGCTCTTGACGTTGTTGAAATTGTTGGAAAGATCTTTCTTGGTCTGGTGTCTGTGGCATTGTTGCACATTCCTGATCCAAAATGAATATCTCTTCACTAGCAATGTCCATAATGTAATGCAAATGTTCTTGAGCTCGATCAATTCGGAAAAATCTCTCAGCTGTGCAAGCTGTAATTTAGAATTTTGTTTTTTAGATTATCTCAATATTTTTAAAGCATTTTTTCAGCAGAAATTTGAGAGTTTAAAATTAAATTTTTCATTAATTAGAACTAATTTTTACAATATATATTGTAGAAAGAGATGAAGAATAATAATATCGAATAATTTTTTAAAAAAGTTTTCGAATCAAACAAAATTATGACAAAAATCACATAAATAAATAATACAAGAATAATTCAGAATTTTTTTCATTTTTTTTTTTTTGTAAATAGAAAATATACGTTTTCGTTTTTTAATAAGTTCTTATAATTTTCATTGCACTCACAATCAACAAAACACCAATCTTGTGATAATCCTGGATAATTTGATGAATCTTCTAAATACTTGTTAATTAAATTCCTTGTCTGTTCTAAATCTGAAGTTGGTTCAACTTCAATAACTCCCAAATTAATTCCAGTTGTTTTCAACATATCCTTGTCATAATGGTATTTTTCGTAATTTGGCATTGTTATTCGAATTATTTTCAAATTTAGTGACCCTTGTCCAGGAATCCTAATTAAATACAAAAAAAAAATTTTATTTAGTTTTGGATATTAACAAAAAATAAATTTAGCAAAACATTAACAGAACATCAATCAAAATTATAAACACAAACTTACTGAACACTTGGTCGACCTCTTTTACTTTTAGCTAGCAACACAGCCTTATTTAATAAACTAACTTCGATAATTGATGGCTTGACACGACATGCTTCGCCATCTACCTGCATTGGAATTGTCTTCGATGTGACAATTCTTGCTGTTTTACATTGGCATATGCACGTACCATGTGCCCCGGCTTGCAACATTGGCAATTGGTATGTGGTTAAGCCTACCACTTCAATTAGACCATCATCTGTAGCTGGTGGTTGACCAGCTGAGTTGTTCCATGGATGTGTACCACCGCCATAACTGGTAAAAGAAAAAACCATCAAATTATTTGAAATTGTTTAAAATTCTGAATGAAGGTGTAAAAATCCAAAAATAACTCACTAATAAATAAAAATTTACCTTGGAATATTTAAAAATAAAATCGCATGAACTCCACTATCTTTTAATTTTTTCGTGTAATCAGTGCCATCACATTCCATTGTAACGAAATTGGATAATGAACGCCATTTACGTTGCAATAAATCCTTACCACCAGCTTGACCATAAAACATTTTATTACGAATACGAGAATTAAAGCGTTCAGGATGAGCCTCACGTGCTTCGTGAAACTCTAAGGCAATATGGGCATCAACTCCAAACGAAAAATAATTATTACAAACGTTTAGTGGTAAATTGTCTTTTCCATCATTACGTGGTTCAGCATCAGGATTGGGAGTCACTTTTAAACTCCATCTGTCCAAATAAACAGAATCAGATTTACCAATGTTCATTAAAATTTTACCAACAGGTTCATCAGTATAACCCTAGGTTTAAAAAGGGAAAAATTAAAAAAAACATGTTATGGATTCCTTTATTATTTTACTTACTCCTCCCCAACCTAAAGCTCTAGCCAAGTCATTACCCGTTCCTAATGGTAAAACGCCAACAGCAGGTTGAGGATGAACATTAATTACATCCAATATGGATAACACCCAACCAACTGTGCCATCACCACCACAAGCTAAAATTCGTAAATTTGGTGCCTTACGAAATAATTCCAAACTAAAAAACATTTAGTTATTTATTAAAAATATAATTTCATTCAAATTCGCGGTATTACCCCATTTTTGGTCCACCCTGAGTTAGGTCAAAAACTTGACGTGGATTTAACAGCCATTGAAATTTTCCCAACAATTTAACGCCCTAAAAAATTATATAAAATAAAAACAACAATTTTGATAATTAAGATCCAAATGTATAATAACGATGCATCTAAATACTTATTTATTCATAAATTAAAATATTTGTTATTGTAAGAATTTATAAAAGTTCTATTTAAATATTTTAAATCACCTGGTTACCACCACTTTTGGGATTTATAAATACTATCACAGGTGTTATGCTTGTGCCTGGAATTGGTTTTACGATAAACGATTTTTGTTGTTTGTCTTCTCTATCCGGCCTGTTACGTTTACTGTTGGCTTTCTTCTTTTGTGTTCGTAGAGATGATTTGAAATTACCTTTGCCTGGTAACTTAACAATCCATGATGGTGGAACAACGATTGTTTTGTGAGTTCCTATTTTAACGAGAAAAAAAAAGAAGAGATTTCAGATTAATTATTTTTTTCATGCAATTCATTTAAAACAAACCCATTGAACATTCTTCTCCAATTCGATCAGGATTGAAACATGATTCTTTATTATGATATGATGTCTTACACCATGCACAACTTAAGGCCACTACTTCTTTTGAACCAAAAAGTTTACCCTGAAATGCCTATAATGAAAAATCCTTGTAATTTTTTCGTATGTTCGTTAGATTGGATAATAAAATTTAATTTGATTAATTTTTTGAAAGTAAATTTCTAAAACACAAATAAAATTATGATCTTTCACTCAAGCAGATATTTTAGACATTTTTTTACTATCCGAAAAACATATGAAGTAAAACATAACTATATGATGGTTATGATAAGATAAGTTTTTGAATTAATTAGATATATAAAAATTATATAAGAATGACAAAAAAAATTAAAACTATACCTCTTATTATTATTTTAATAATATTCAGGCGTAACGTAATAAGGCGATAATAAAAGAAATACAAGCAAATCCTTTATTACATACAATTTGGGTGAAACAACAACCAATTAATTAAGGTATGCGCATATATGCAATATACATTACTTATATGTAATATATATATATACACATTTTTTTTATTGTAATCCAAATTAATGTTCAGGTAATAAAATGTAAATTTAGTGGAAAAATCGTTATGCTAATTGAAGTGTTTAATTTTAATTAAAAATCTAGAATAAAAACTTATAAGAATTAGAATTACCGTGAAATATAGTACTATAGTGTACATAGTCGTTCCAACAACGTAATGAAAAACATAATATTTATATTCGTTCATGTGTCATAATTTTTCGAATTTTGAAGTCTTGAGTTAGTTTTTGGGGGGAAAAAAATAGTATTCTTATGAATGAAAATATACCGAAATATACTGAAAATATAATATGAAAGTAAGCTGATGAAAACATTAATAACTATGATTGCTATTTTTTTATATATACTCACCCGCGAACAAGCTTTGCATTTAGATTTTTCTTGTCTTCGATGTACCCAATGATGATGAGTTTGTGTTTGTTCCCTATATTGTCTTACACCTACATCACGAAATGTTGGCTTACATTGTAATTGAGTCTTTTCGTTGACTACTGGAATGCAATTCATGTGAGCTACAAGTTGACAAGCTGAACATTTCATACGTTGTCCACTTTTCTGTTTCATTAATAAAATATAAAATATAAATCACACACAATATAAACATCAATACTTATTATTATAATAGATAAAATTAATGAATTCTTTCAATTTTGTACACATTTTATGTTCTAATTAAAAATTTCATGAAAACAAGTTTAAGAATTTTCGTGGAAACTTTAATTGGCTGAATTTAAAAGTTTATTTGTATGAGAATGCTTTTGGAAAAACAAGCAAAGGCAGATAAATTTTTTATTGAATAAATAAAATCAGTGGCCACAAAGCATAATCGCCTAACTCAATTTTGGTACTTTTCAGGAGAGCAGTTTAAAGTTTAAAATCCTTTCCTGAAATCGAATAATGAAGATAAATGGAACCTAATTTGAGAAGATTGTAGAATTTTAAAACCATTTTAAGTTTTTAAAAACTAAATATGAGGCGTAGAATCATATGACCAACAGTTGAAAATAATAAAATCATAACCGCTTAACTCGACTTAAGCGGTTATGCCTTGTGGCTACAGAAATATATCTGAACAAATCGAGTGCAAACATTAAGACTTGGCAAGTATAATTTTATTAATTCTTTTACTTGCAACAAAATTTACACTCAAAACACAAAAAAGTTTAAATGCATTTTTTATGCCGTCGTCGTAACTCTGTACAGATTTTTTTTAAACTTACCCTACATTCATCTGGAACAGCGCATAAATCACCAGATGCTGATGTTGCTATCCATAAGTGATCTCCATTGATGGCATTTTCGCTCCAATCAGGTACAATACGTATTTGACGCTTAATACCACCGCCTGTCGATCTTCTGCAATTATAAAAAAGTATATTAATTAGAATAACACTTATGTAAACACTAATGACAATGATTTCTTAAATTGCTGGAATTTAATTTTACTTATATTTCGTAGATTTCAGTTTTCGTCTTTTAGCGGGGAAGCATTAAAAAATTTAAATAAAAGCAAGTAATGTTTGACAAAACCAAACTACTTTAAAAACAATCGATATCGTATCTTAGAATTTTATCTTACCCTAATCTGATTTAAGCTTAAGTGCCACTAAAAGCTAATAACATATCACAAAGTTTATAATAAATTCAATTTATTATGCACGTAAATTCTACCAAAAGTTTTAGAGCTTTTTTTTATGTTAAGAAAAACATATATATTAAACAGTTTTCTAAACTTATTTAAAATTTTAGTTTCTTTATTATAAACTTTGTTTGTATTTTGTTAAATTTATGCACATGTCGACAATATTTTTTTCTATTTTGGAATAAAATTGTTTTAAAAATTTTCTTCATATAATATAATGTTTATTTTTTTACTTAAAGAAATTTGAGATAATTTTTTTTAAAATACTTTTAGCAAAAAAATAAAATATTTAAAACTTATGTATATATTATAATCATAATGCATTATCCTTTTAGTTTAGTAGATATTTTCATATAGACTTCATTCAGTTGTTATAAATTATAATGTTAGTTTTATTTGTCCATTCTTATGCAAAGTGCTATATAAATTTTATGACACTGTGGGGAGGAACGGAAATGAAATAATCGTTCAAGAAGTAAGAATAAGGATTGAAATGCATTCAGAAAACATGATGTAAAAGAAGTAAAACATCAAGATAACGTATACCTCGATATTATAAACTTTTGGCTGTTTGGCTAAGGCTGCAACCATTTACCGTATATCGGATTTTCACACATTTTATATATAAAAAGAAACGATTTCATTTATTCATTCAAATTTTTTTTTTCTTTCAAAATAAGTAGAAAGTAAATCCCTTTTGATAGTGTGAACAATTTTTTCATATGACTTCTCTAAGACTCAATTAAGTCTGTTAAGTCTGTAGTCTGTAGAGAGTATAGATTTAACCACTTCTTTTAGCCAACTCCAATCATTAGGATAACAGCGCTCTTATCATAATAATTTAATTAAAGATTTTAATAAATATAAATAATTTCCAAAAAAAATTTTTGATTCTGCATCTATCTATTCTTGGAATATATGATAGTACAATTAACAAAAAAAATATATAAAAATAACAAGAAAAAAAACAAAAAGAATGAAGATTCATTGCATTGAATTTATGTGTTGAATTGTAAATTTAAAACATGTAAAAATAAAAATAAAAATGCAAGAACATAAATTTTAAAGATTCCTGAAGTGATAAGACTGATGTAGAATTTTGCCAAAGATTTATCTTAGATTATTTCACATTAGTTTTATGGTGAATACGAGAAAAAAAAACTTAAGTGTAAAATATCATAGCAATTTTTTTGTTTCAAATCAACCTCATTTAAGAGTTGACAAAATAAAAATGAATGTGAAGATGTTGTAAATTTCTCTGAAAATTTTTTAAAAATCAATTTATCTTTTATTTTATTTAGAGAATAAATATAAACTTTGATATAAATATAATTAAATAAACACCTAACAACAGTGAGTTTGTTTTGTTAATTTTTCAAATACAAGCTTAATTGAGGTTTAGTTGCTAAAATCATAGATTAAGAATACACAAAGATTTATAGCTTCATACAACATTTTTTTCAGCATTTTTGGTGTTTTTATGTGAAGGTGTAAATAAAATTCTTTTCATATATTGATAATTATCACGTATTTTATTTTGTTTTACTAACACATTCACATAAAAATACCAAAAATAATGTTGTATGAAGCTAACAATCTATGTGTATTCTTAATCTATGCTAAAATTTAGCAACCTTTGCTCTGTTGATACATTTACCTTTGCTCTTTTGATTACATTAAGGAACCTTTGCTCTGTTGATTACATACTTTAAGGAGTGCTTTATAAAAAAATGGTGAGATTTTTTATTTTTTTAGCAATGCTGGTGGAACTTTAAATTGTATAAAAGTTTTGGCCTTTTTCATAAGTCTTTACATGATGTAGACATCGCCCGTACTTATAACATTAAAAGCTGTTTTTAAATAATGCGAGTCTACGCAGGCTTCAGAGTTTTATACTGGATGCCTCGATTAAGATGTCTAACTAAATTAGACCTCAATTCTTTTTTCAAATTTGCGGTAATCTAAACAAAAATTTAAAAGAAAAACCAATAATAGTAAAAAATATATATAACATAACTGTCATAATGAATTTGTAACTTTTATTAAACTTGTTATATTTTAATAATAAATTTTTAAATTATATTTTTTCTTTATAAATGTTAAATAAAATTTTTAGCTTTTAAATGTTAATAATGTTCGTTATTATTTAACAAAAACGTTCGTTAAAGTACACAGAAAAAAATTTGCTCGTACTCATTACGTCAAAAAAGTTCGTTAATGACATTCTCGTTAAGATAACGAAAAATAATGAATAAATACGTTTTTCTAACGTAAATTTCGTTTATTTTCTATTACGAACCTTTTTTTTCATTTTTAGTACTCGTTAAAAAAGTTCGTTATCGTTAAATACGGGAAACAAAAATTTCAATCCATACAGAACTTATATTTTTCATTTTACACATTGCCGTAAATTTAGTTCATAGCTCAGTGGCAGAGTTGATGGATTGCAATGTTTAGGACAGTGGTTCGAAGCCACAAGCGGGCATAAAAAAAATTATTAAAAAAAAATTAAATAAAAAAATTTAAAAAATAAATAATAAAAATAGAAACATAAATAAAAAAAATTAATAAATAAAAAAAAAAAATAAAAAAAAATAAAAAAAAAAATTAAAAAAAAAAAATAAATAAATAAATAAATAAAAAAAAAAATAAAAAAAAAATTAAAATAAAAAATAAAAAATTAAATAAATAAAAAAAAAATTTAGTCTAGTAAAATTTTTCTTTCGTATTTGCGGTGTTTTTGCTGAAGAATTTGAAAGGTTTTTGGTTTTGGGGTATAACGAACTTTTTTAACGAACTACGAGCTTTTTTCAACGAAATGTTCGTTGTAGCCAAAATAACGAATTTTTCGTTGATTTTAACGAATTATTTAGTTATTAGTACGAGCAAATTTTTTTCTGTGTAGAGAGAAAGATTAAAAATATATACATTTAAATATGGATCTAATGTATTTATTTAATCAAATCACAGAAACGATGTGATTTTAAGTTCTAAAGGTAGCTTGGAATGTAAATAAATTATAAAATTTTTCCAGAACTCCAGATCCTATTCTAAAAAGAATTTAGAATCGATGGTGTTAATATTGTTTTCAGTAAATTTATTACATTTTTTTTTATCAACTTTTAATATTTTTAATGTCTTATTATCATATATTTATAATAACTATGAGGATAATATTATTCGTTCTTCATCTGCATTTTCATTTATCTATTCTATTTATTTATTTTTGTTGAAAATATTTCGCACTTTGAATTTAAATTAATATCCTAATATCCTACGATTTCAAATTTTTTTTATCATCGTGCAAACAGGACATTATCTACATAACACATTCGTATATATATATTATGTTAATGTCAATGAGCTTAAGTAATCGATTTAAAATATCAATAAATAACATCAGGTATTATAATATAAAGTACATACAATAAAACAATTTTAGTTAAAAACCGATTACATTTATAATATTAGTTTCTTCACTATGATTATTTTTTTTTTACAACCAAATCACAAAAAATATTTATCGAACATAGAATTTTCTATATTTTGTTTTGTTAAAAAAACAAAATTTTCCAATTATTGATGATGATTCTTTGAAACGAGATTTTTTGCTCTATTAACTTTCTGAAACTTTGCCAACTGATACAAAAAGAAATTGATAATTCAAGGTGTAATACGTCTGTACAATTTATTTTTTTTATGGAAATTTCAAATATTCAAAAAAAAAAAAAAATACTAATATTCTAGGTATTTTATTTCGAATATGTTAGAAGAAATTTTTTTTGGTAGTTTTTGTTTATCCTTCCATAAAATTTTATTATTTACACACTGTGATTTTCTTGAAATGGTAACAGAGATATCATTAAGATAAATTATTTTGTTTTAAAGTGGTTTCTTCATTGAATGTTTGCATTTTCTATTAACTTTTTTTGGTAAAATGTTTATTTTTTTGCATGTACTTACTGATTAATTTAATTTCACTGACGGTATAAGTTTCACACTTTTAAATGAATAAATCAAATTCAAAAGGAATTAATTTTTAGAATTCAATTGAATTTCTAAAAGAAACTCAACGAAACTAACGCGCTTAAACGGTGAAAAAAGTTAACTAATACGAAATTGTGTAAAAATCTGAAAGGCTCACCGTTTTTAGTAGCTGTAAAAATTAAAACAATTTTAATTTTTTAAACAAGTCGAGTCTACTTTATCTAAGGGTAAAATAAAGCATCCAATTCTCAACAGTAATAAAAAATAAATTTCTTTTCAATAAAATACCTCTTTACACACTCAAGAAAAGGTTTAGACTTTTCTAATTGCCATGCCACCATATAGTGGGTAGGTTAGGAATAATAATTAAAGAAAACTAGAATTGTCAATCAATTTAGTATAGTATTGTAATATACCTATATACAATAAATTTATGATTTCAATTTAATATATTGTATATTCGTATAATAAGTTCATGAATTTATCTTGGTCTTAAAAGCTTTAATTTGACAGATTAAGACATTAATAAAATTAATGTTTAGAATATATTATTGCATTATTTAAGAAAAAAAAAATTCTTTATATACATATTTCATTAATTATTATATTGTACATATTTTTCTTAAGGTTTCTGAACTTTAATCTAATATTTATACTATTAAACAAATTAAAATATTTTATTATTCTGTTATCTCAAATATATTTTAATTCTTTATGGAAAATTCAAAAAAAAAAATAAATTAAATAATGTATATGTATTTTGTTTATAAGATAAATTTATTTCTTTTATTCATTTTGACCATGATTAATTTCAATATTTATTATTATGTTTTAAGCTCTCAGAAATCCCTCATGCATAAAACGAAAAAAAAAAAAGAAGGAAAATAAATTCTTCATTTTGGAATTTAAGAATGTTATAAACCAAAAAAAAATTGATGATATTACATTATGTATTTATTATTATATATAATCACTTTATACTTTGGTTTATTAAAGTTTCAAAAGAATTATTTCAATACTGAAATGTTTAAAAATTTGTACTTGTACGTATGGGCTTATATTAAAATTCTTTACAACTTACACATTTATATTTCTTATTCTAAATGTTGTTCTGATCAAACAATTGGGGTACGCGATTGATTTAAGTACTATAAATAATTAAATATAAATAATATGTTGATAATATCCACAAATCTTAGGCTTAAAATTAAATAAGGCAAGCCAATTCAAATAACCAAAAATTTCAATTTTATGAAACTATTATTTCCATTACTAGGCGCTTACAAAATTTAACATATTGTGTTTGGATATTATGTTTTGAATTTCAAATTCAAATTAAAATTACGTTTTTATAGTTTTATTCAATCTGATGGACCGATTTTTCAAGTCTAATTGATATTAATGTCAATTTTTTTTTTGATCAGACCATATTAACTTTATACAAAAATTTCGGTTATCAAAAGAAAAATAAAAACATATATTTTCTCATTAACATGAAAGTACAAATGCGCATTTAATTTCGTTAGTTTATATAAAAAATTCAAGATTCAATTTACAAGAACGACATTACTGTTGGAAAAGAAGATAGTGGGTGATGAATTAATTTGCTTTCTTAGGGACAATTTATTAAAAAACATAGGGCGCACAATGTTAAGTTCTCAATGTATACAAGTACATTGTACATATGTACACACAAACTAGATACATTAGATATGATTATATTACTCTTAAAGTTTTTTTGCTCGTCATTTTAATTAAAAAATGAAGATTTACATTTATTTCATTTGAACAGCAAAATGTATGCTTTGTAATGCAAGAATATTGCTTGTATACTTTTTTGAACTAAGAACACAAAAGTACATTCTACTAATCATAGTGTTTTTAATAATGATTTTTGTTCTTAATAATATAGTATATTACACACATGCTAAAATAATTTTATTTTCTGATAAAAAGTTAATTAAGTATTTTTGCTCTTTTGGGGTCCAACCATTTAGGTTCAGAAAATCTTTATTTTGCAACAAGTTTGTAATTCAACATTCAATATTTGATGATTTTGAAATTATTTATGCTTTTATTTGTGCATTTTTTTAATTTTAAATTAAATTAATTTTTTAACAAATTAAAGTTGTTATTATTTGATGATATTTTCTAAAATTTAACTATAAATTTAAATTTTAGAAAATACTTATATTTGCAATTAGCATACAATACAAATATATCTTTCACTTGTAATTTTTGCATATAAAGTATATGTAACGTACCATTTTTCCAAGTAAGATGTTTTCAATTTACACAAACCCTAAATATTAACAAAGTTTTAGTTGTAACAGCGTACATTAAATTCATCGTATATCGCATTTTAATGTCTATCTAGGGACAACTGTGAAATGTTTGTGGTGTGGAATTTATCTTGTAAATTGCGCAATAGAAAGAATATTTATATAAAATACTATTGTATACTTATGAATATGAAAATAACTGGTAGAGGAAGCCAAAATTAATATTCTTATATATACATATGTTTTATAAACCTTCAAATAGAGTCGTAATATTTAGATTTTATATAATAACCGTAACATTTCAAAGCGCATGAAGTGCTCTAATTTATAGTTAACTACTTCTAGTTGTGAATTTAAAAAAAAAGTATTAATTAAAAAAAAAAAAAAAATTCTAGTCTCTTTAAAAAATTCTAATGCAAAAATTTTTATAGTTCTTACAGTAAAATTATATTTCTAAAAAAAAATTAAGATACATGTAAAATTTTCTGTTTAAGCTTTTAAAGGAAGAAGATATAAAAAAAAAATATTACACTTTATAATTAATGGAAGTTCTATTATATTGACTGACACCACTAATAGTTACTATCGTACTGATATGTAAATGAAACACACTTCTCATTTTATAACATTGTTTGTAGTTGTATCTAAAATCATATGTGTTTCTTGAATTCGATTCATATGAAATATACCTACCTTAGTCATTTTTTTAAAAAAATTATCAAACTTATCAAATTGTGTCATAAAATAATTTAATGGTCATCTTTAAATTATAATATTAAAAAAGAATACTAAATCTATTTGTTCAAAATTTAAGTATTCAGATTAATAATTACTTAAGTTTATTTCTTTATATTTTTTGCGATATCTTAAGATAAAGCTTATTTAAAACATTAATAAATCAAATATCTCTGAAGAATAGCTTTTTCTCGAGCTTTTTCTTATGTTGTTATGCAATTAGTTTTCATTTTCACCAAACAAAAATGATATTTATTTTTAAACATACTATCTGTTGAAACTTAAACAAATGTTAACTCTATGATACCAAGAGGTCAAACTAATATGATGTGGGATAATAAGGATACTAAAAAACTTTAATTTCTCCCCCTTTTTGAATATAAAAACATTATGACAGAAAAATATTCTCTTATATTCATCTTATTCTTTTTAGCAAAACCATTAAGCATTATAATTCTCTAGATGAAAATATGACATAAAGGGAACTTAAATATTCACATTTGGAGAAATGTGCAAACAATTATTTTCCAGCAAACGAACAAAAAAAAAAATGTTTTGTATTTACATATAAGTATCCAAAAAGTGTGAAAGATTTTGTACATTTTAAAATTTAAATAATCCTTTATTATTTATTTTGTATATTATTCTTGAAAATTTTTATTTTTGAAATCTATTCGGGGGAGTCCCAAATGCGATTAAGACTTTAAGCACGTTGTATGTTATGTTGCGTATATAAGTAATTTCATAAAATCTTAATATCAAAAGGGAATATATTTATTATTTATGTAATGTTATGTCAGTAAATATATTTTGTTAATATAGAAATATTATGTTAAATTGGATAACTTTTATAAAACTAATTTTATTCGAAATGCATAATGCATAAAAGGTTTCCTATTTTTAGTAATTAAATAAAAATCTTTCTTTTTTATATTTTGTAATTTTCTCCACAAACATTAAACAATTATGTAAATATACAGTATGAAATTCAAATAATGTTCTACCAATAAAAAATATCATCGATTTATCAGCTTAAATAATTTTTGAATGAGTTTTTCAATACATTTTCCTTATAACTTTAATTCTTTAATATTTTTACCTTAAAGACAAATTTTTGTTTTGTCTTTTTTGTTTGTGTTTCTTTTTGAAGGAATCATGAAATATTTATTTTTGGCAACTAATTTTCTTGAAAAATCTCTTTGAATTAGTAATGAGAATTTTGTGAAATTCTATTATTTTCATTTTTTTTTTTCTGTTAAGACACTATAGTGTAATATGAAAGTGAAAATGTTTACGCAACTAAATTGCTATATATAACAACTTAATTTATTTTACACAAATCTCTGCATTATATTATGGTTAATTTTAAGATAATGAGCAATTTTTTTTTTGTATAAGGTAAAGATATAGTTAAAGATTTAATATTATATAACATTAATGAAATTAGTATTGCAGTATACGGAATTGGAAATTCAATCTGAGTTTGATTAAAAGTTTGTTGGTAATAATTTCTTGAAAATATTTATCCTTTATTCAGAGCAAGGAAACCAGATATGCCTTATTAGGTAATTACTCTTTAATTTTTTTAAATAATTTTTTTCTTAAGAATTAAACTCTTTTTTGCGAACTATTTTTTTAACTTTTTATAATACTCTTAAGCCTACCTTCGATATATGTTCCCATTAGAATCAAGACGTTTTCGTTGTCGTATTGCTGTTCTCCTTTGAATTGTAAATGAAGCACGTCTGCCAGAATTTGTTGTATAATTATTACATAGTTGTTGACTCATTTTAATTAAATTTTCACTTTGCATTATGATTTTCTGAATTTTATTATTTTTTTTTTTTTTGTTTTAAATAAGATGAAACTTTAAAAGGATTTAAGGGATTTTTTCATTAGAAAATTTTTTTTTTGCGAGGTTTTGTCAGTGTTTTAAAAGTATTTTTTTTTTTGGGTTATTAAGTAAATAATGGTTTTTATACTTTTGAGAATTAAAATTTTATGTAATTTTAGAAGTTTTTTTTTTTATGTACAGATAAACTTTTGTATATTGATAACTTTTATTATAATTATTATTATTATTATTCCTCAACTCGGTTATGTATATAATTTTTCCCTTGTAAAGAAATTTAAAAAAAAATTCTTTAATTTGAGATTGAAAGAAAAGTCTAATGCAATATGCTTTCAGATTAATTTTTTAGAACTTTAAAATTGACATAAAATGAATATTTCTTTCACTGAATATAGTTTGAAAATACAGTATGAACTATTTTTTGATTTATTCAAACTATAGGACAAGTAGGAGTTTTTTTTTTTGGTATCCCGACAATTGATCGAAAAACAGTTGTCCGAAAAAAATTGCTCGAAAGACATTTGCTCGAAAAACAATCGCTCGAAAATGCGTGAAAAGACAGTTGCTCGAAAAACAATTACTCGACCTCAAAAACATTTCCTCGAAAACTATTTGTTCGAAAGCATTTGAAAATTTTAAAATAATTAAAATTCTATCATAGAATTGTTTTTCGAATATTAATTTCAATAAAAGATTTCATTATTGCATTGAAAAGTATACACAGAGGGTGCTAAAAAAAGTAAAAAAAAAATTCAGAATTTCAAAAAAAAAGGAAAAGATAATGAAGTGGATATAATAACCAAGAGCAAAGCATGTGATAATTTAATTAATAACAATAATGTTTTTCGAGCAATTGTTATTCGAACAATTGTTTTACGAGAAATTGTCGTATATTTTTTTATGTTAAATTATTTCGTTTAATAAATTTATAATTTTTTTTACTTATATTTTAATTAGGAACTATTTGAATATAAATAAAATCATTTTAATAAATCTTTTTAAAGTTTTTTTTTTATTACCCTTTAATTCAATTGAACTGTTTTAGGGAAATAAAATTATAGAAACTTTATTTAAGATTTACAAATGAATAAAAAAATATGTAATGAATAAAATTATAAAATTTTTCATCATTTAATGCTTCTAATTCATGTTTTTTCTATTCTAATTTTATTTAAAGATTATAATAAGATTTTAATTATAACTTTTAATTAATTCGAAGTGTAATAGTCTAACTTTGAAAGAAAATTAGGAAGTTATTATAGTTAGTTATATTTTCTTAAAAAAAAATATCAATTTTGATGGGATTCGAAAAAGAATGCAGAGAAATTCCATTTCACCTTCAAAAGCTTAATAAAAGAAACTTGTGATTATGTTAAGTTAATTTTTAGACTCATCCTTTGTTATAATACATTTGTAAAATAATTATCCAGAAATTATTAAAATATACTCTCAATGCTATGAAGCATTTTGATTCTTAAAACCTAAGTACAAATGAAACAAACATGCCTTGCTTGAGTAACTTGAGATCTTATTATGAAGTTGTCAAAAAATGGTTAACTTGTTTCAAATATATATGTATAAATATAATTTTTGATATGATAATTTACTTCCTATTATATAGAAATATCTTAAATAAATTTAGAATTTTTGATGAATATTGTTTTTATATATTGTTCGTAATAATAGAATAATAGAAGATTAAACTGTACCAGTGGCTCCCAAACTGTGGTACGCGTATCACTAGAAGCAAATTAAGCTGAGGCGAAATATTTATTAATATTTTCTTCTTGAATTGATTTTTTTTATTAAAGTTTCTAAACTTTCAGTCGCCGAACTATATAAATACCTTTCTTTTCATTATTAATTGACATTTATTAAAATTCAGATTAAATATTATACATGTTCAGACATAAATAATGTTTTGAAATTTCTGAAATATATTTTTCGTCAAGTGTAACAACAAAAATATTTATTTAAAAATAAATATTTCTTTTTTCTGCATTCGAATTTTGTTTTAATTAGACCTATTTATTCCTATGTATACAATCCATCTTTAAATAATTTGTTTCTGAGTTTTAATTTCTATATAGTTCTGCAATTTAGTTTAACTGCTTGAAAAAAGAGAAGAGGAAATTTTTTACAAGATTATGATAGCATAGCAATATGGCACAAAAGTTTTGTGTTTGTGATGTTATTAATGTGCAACTTTAATGACAAACAAATGTTATGCAGTAAAACAACTAGTACCCATTTATAAATTTCCATCAAATACAATAAAAACGTATTTATATTAAATTTTTCTTAAAAAAAACAAATTTAATTATAATTAGGTTCTCATTTGTTACTATTAGGTATACGCAATTTATTTTAATCTTCAATACAAATAGAAATTTTTGATTTAATTCTGCTAACAGGGTTAACAATATTATTTTTGTTGACTTGTGAATGCTTTTCGAATAATAATGAGCTAATTAAAGTTTACATTGTTCAAATATTTACACTAGTGATTTTATTTCTTTTTTTGTTTCATTTCCTTAAGAGCGTTCACTGTGAAATTTAAAAATGTTTTTCTGTTTTCTATTCTTACATTTTTTTTTTGTTTTATTTTACAGAAAATAAAAGGCAGTAAAAAATGCGACAAAGATTGTATGAAAAACTACTCTACAATTTTACAAAACTAAATTTGAATTTTATTTCTGTCCGGAAACTGCAATTTATCAGAAAAATAAACAAATTTTTTTTTTAATGAGCAACTTTGAGAAATTCAAAATTCAACATCACCACCCCTAGAGAGTGATATTTTTATTTTATTTCTGCGTTTGATTTTTTTTACATCTGTTCCCTTTACTTTGCAATCTCATCAAATATGTTCAAGTTTTTCAAAGACCAATTTTAGCCAAAAAACTAAAAATTAAAAAATCCGACTCACCCACCCTGGAGCTTGGTCTTTATTCTCTAACTAAAAATCATTTCAAACGAGATTGTATTAACATTAGAATCAAAACAAAACTAAGAACAATTTTTCGCAGTGAGGGCTCTTAATATTTTTATTTTTATAAGCGTATATATAAAATTTTGTTACATTTCATTTTAATACCCTACAGAAAGTTTTTCGTAGTTATTTTGAAAAAAAAAAATAATAATAATAATAAAAACAATATAAAACACAGTAAAATGGCATTTTCTATCACAACTAGGATTTTTAAAGTATATATTATTAGAGAGTAAATTAAATACAATAATTTTGTGATTAATGAAATTTTATTTTCATTTTCTTTATTCGATATAAATTACAATTTGATTTTATGTTGATAACATTATTATTATAATACATTATTTTTTGTGAGTTGTGAATAATATTATATACGATTAAAGTTGTTTATGTTGAAAGAATGATTTCACACAGAAATTTAGATGGGACGATAATAAAATTTCATGCCAAAATAAACACAAATTCGAATAAAACATGTTGAACGTTTAGTATAGGAAAAAATAATAAATGGAATTTTAAAGCTATAAATATTAAAAAAAAAAAAAACTAAATTCGATACATTATCTTCCTTTATGAATTTTTATAATAAAATCCCAAATGTTATTCACTAAGTATCTGACACTATTATACTTAAGCTTTATCCATATAGTAGTCAAAAATAAATCATGCGGATATAATTTTTAAGTAATGCTATTTCGTTTCCTGAAATAAATATTTTTATAATTATTTATAGTATATGATGTGTAAATGTAAAATAACAAAATTTGATACCAAATTAAGAACACAATGTAGAGTTGAAATATTCATCAGAAATACAGAAAATCAGTACAAAATTAAACAAACATAGAATAGATAAATCGTTTTAAAGAAGGAAATATCGGGACAGATCTGTAAAAAAGTGTTTTACCAAAGTAGAATTTATTTTCCCACAATGCGATTGTATCCGACGAACGTAAGTACTGTGGTGCCGCAAATCTAACTGACCGAGATGATAGTTTTGCCTAATCTTGTAGCTAATGTACTTATTTACCGGCAAATGTATACATTAACCTGGAAATGTACATTTACCGTAGCACATATATATATCTACAAAATACATAATACTCTTTATAGACAGCGATTTAATTCAATCATAGATTTAATTCAAATAGTAGATTACAACACATGTTAAGAAAATTTGTTATTACAACGAGTTGTGAATACACAAAAACACATAGACACGAGTTAATACTTATATCACGAGACTGTTAGGTCGAGTGATATAATATTGACAAGTGTCTATGTGTTTTTGTTTATATTAATTTTAAATAAATAATGTTAATATTAAAATTAAATAAAAAAAGGAAATTACTTTAATTTTTTTTTTTTATGAATGTTTTAATATAGTTTTACAGATTTAGTGTTAAAACAAATCTATAAAAAAATATTATAAAAAAACATAAGAGGGTAAATATGTACTCATGAGAGCCTTTCTATCGGATTATGAAATTTTATTTTAATGCAAAAGTCTAAATTTAATCGAAGTGTGTAGAGACTATAAAGTATAACTATGTATATATTTAACTAGATACAAAAAAAGCAAAAATGAAAAATGAAAAAATTATACCAAATGAAGTGAAAAATATGAGAGATTTAAAGTATTTGTTACAAAAAAGAATTAACATTGCACGCGTCAATTATGTTAATGCTGTGAAAAAAATAAAAAATAAAAAATTCAAGCATGTTAATTTTTTTTTTTTGTTCTCATCTTGGAAAATTAAAGAAAAATCTCAAATACCTACACATAAATACAAAAATAGGTGAAAATATTTTTTTTGTTTGAAATTTTTTTTTTCTTGTTATTTTTTTTTTGTATATTTAAAGAGATAGCATTAAATAATTATTTATGATTTACGCAAAAAAGTACTTAAAAAGCACTTTTACTTATTAAATTATATTGAAGAGAAAATTATTTCTTCAATCTTCAAGAAAACAAAAAAAAAAATAAATAAAGAATAATATATACGAAGGAAAAATAAATTCTTCTTTTAATTTTACTTTTTTATGTAAACACATATATATATATACATATTTTTTTTGTACGAAAAGAACATATAAATAAATTGATTTTTAATTTAGTGAATCGATTAAATATTGATTTTTAAGAATTGTACGCAAAAAAATGCTAAATTTTTAAAAAGCTTTAAAGTTGATAAAGATACAAATACAAAAGGTATGAATGAATGATGTAAATTGAAAAAAATAAACAATATAGAATTGTATTGTTATTATAATATAATTTATTATATTTCAAATTAGGGATGTTCGATAAAATAACGATATTTTGGAATATTTTTTATCGATATTTTATGTTCCAATATTTATCAAAATGGAACAACTCTGATACTGTTGTTTTTTGATCGTGAATGATCAATTTATTAATCTTGTTTACGTTTTTTTGGGATGGGCGCAGTGAAATAAGGCCGCGGGAAATAAGGCCGCGATAGGTTTTTTGTTGCGGTCTTATTTCATTTTGAAAAATGAAATAAGGCCGCGAAAAAATCCTCGCGGTCTTATTTCATTTTGAAAAATGAAATAAGACCGCATAAAATTCCTCGCGGCCTTATTTCGTTTTGAAAAATGAAATAAGACCGCGACAAAAAAAAAATTAATCGGAGGGCTAATTTCATTTTGAAAAATGAAATAAGGCCGCGAGGATTTTTTCGCGGCCTTATTTCATTTAGAAAAACGAAATAAGGCCGCGTAATCTTGTGAGGTGAGCTAGCGCCGCAAATCCCACTGACCAACCGCCCGCCCGCCGCCCTGCTGCCCCCTGCCCTGTGTGCTCACCTCACAAGATTACGCGGCCTTATTTCATTTATAAAAATGAAATTAGTATTCCGAATAATTGTTTTTTTTTGTCGCGGTCTTATTTCATTTTTCAAAACGAAATAAGGCCGCCAGGAATTTTTGCGGTCTTACTTCATTTTTCAAAATGAAATAAGACCGCGAGGATTTTTTCGCGGCCTTATTTCATTTTGAAAAACGAAATAAGGCCGCGAAAAAATCTTCGCGGCCTTATTTCATTTTGCAAAATGAAATAAGACCGCAACAAAAAAACGTCGCGGCCTTATTTCCCGCGGCCTTATTTTCATCCCCCGACTTTTCCGTTTCTGGATTTTGTTGTCTTTCGGATCTAAGCACATTTATTTATTTTGTACACTCATTTAAACTTAATTCATTTTAAAAGTATATATGTGTGTGTGGAGTATTTTTGTTAGGAGGTCTTTTCATTTGTCTTTTTTGTGTCGAACTCCATTTTTTTCGAAACTAAGTTCATTGGGTTCTAGTTCCTAGACTCTAAATAACAATACACATTTTTTTTTTTTGATTTTTCTTATTTTTTGTGAAAATTTTAATATTAATTATACAATATCAATGACAACATATTATTTTATCTATATATAAAGTTACTTTAACCTCAATGCGATTATTATAAAAGTTATTTTGTCTCTTCCATTTTTCAGTAAACATTTTGTCTGTACTGCTTAGGTATTCTATTACAAAATTATTATTTTGAATCTAGACTTTATATGAAAATGTATTTTTATATTTTATTCAAACATATCCAATTAAGATATTTTTCGTATACCTTAAGTTTTTATATACCTACGTTTTATTTTTTTTAGTTATTAATCTGTATTAAATATCAAATTTTAATTAAAAGTTCATCTTTTTGTATAGAAAACTGACAAATTATATGAAAATAATGTTTTCCTGTTCCAAAACATCAATAAATTTCAAATGATATCAGTCACACTGAGTATTATGTATTTTTTATTTAAATATTGACTAATTTTCATCTTTGAATTTTTTTTTACTTCAATCTGTATCCATATACTAAATCTGTTTTAGAATTCATCACACCTTATGTATGTGAAAATAAAAGTGGCTTGTGTAACATTCAATTAGAAAATTTTAGCTTGAAAATACATCTGTAAGTTCATAGAATAATTTTTTGATTATGATGACAAAGATCCGGATTGGTTAGACTATTAGCGGATACCAAATTTCTAATTTAATGTTTAGCTGAAATTAGTTCTTAGAATTTTTTTAAAATTCAATTTATTTTGTAAACTAATTTATGTATATATATATCTCGGTTCATGGCATCTGTTTCGAAACTTTTTGTTACTACACTCCTCCCTTTAAAAAAGACAGAATCGTGGCACCTCCCCGCCGTTTATTATTATTATTTATTATTACTAAAACAGACAAATTTTAAATAGCAAAAAGTATATTAAGTAAAACAAGATAAAAACAAAAATATTGAAACATAAAAGGTTTTATCATTATTATTCTTATTATAGAAAAATATTTCTTTTTAATTTAATTTGTTTTCATTTCAATGTGATAAATGTGTTTTTTTTTCTCAGCAAAAAGTTTGTTAAACCTAGATTCCAGTGTTCTACTCGTAAATTTTTTCTATTATTAATTTTTACCAGGAAGCTGAAACAGTATTTTTCTCTTAATAATAACCCTTCTCTCGTTTTTCTCATTCGAATTTCACATCATGCAAATACAGAATAAATATATTGAATTGAGGCTTGAATGATACTCTTATTTTTATTTGTTATTTTTCTTAAGTAAGAATTATATCGAATATACAGAAAAAAATGAAAGTAATAATACTCGTTCCCCGTTTTACAAATTTAAGTTTTTAATCGTTGAACTTCGGATTATGAAAATTACAATCTAATTTCGCGCCTACCTTTGACGTTAGCACGTACAGTTTGCAAATCACTGATCAATAGCATGGCGCGTCCTTTCGTGCGCGGAAATTATAGTATATATATATATGTCTCTCAAAAAAATTTCTTTTAATATGTCTTTTAAAAAAGGTCTTACGAAAAATATTTTTTGGCGAGACATATTTATAGAATTTGCCCCTTGAATTGTATTGTATTGTATTTATGATTCAGAAATTGAAGGTTATAATAAGTCGATATTTAATTGCAAAATAAATGTAAACTGAACAAAAAAAAATGACAATAAGCTTTCTTAAAATTATCTATATATTCAAAATATATTTGAATAAATTTTATTATTGTCAACATTAAATTCTCATCTATGCACTGCACAGCACATCTACACATTTTTTTTGTATTTAACACTTAAACATAAATTTTATATTCTTTTGTAGAAAGATATTTTATTATAAAACGGAGCTTAATTTATGTCTCATTTGTTTTAGGATATCTCTGGTCTTTTAATTCTGAAAAAAAAAATCCAATTACCTTGTTGATCTTAAAGTACTTAATCAATATCCAATTTAACGATATTTTTCTTAGTATTCTTCAGTTAAGGTAATCTTATTTAGTGAATTGGATTGGGTCAAAGAATAGAACAATGAGTGATTAAAGTTAAGAAATAAAAGAATATTTTTCACAATATATGAAAAATATTAAAATTTTCGTCCAATGTCGGTCCGTCCGTCTGTCTGTCTGTCTAAATTAGATCTAAAAATAATTAATAAACGTTTTCCGTGAATTGAACAAAAGGTAAAGTATTTTTTGAAATTATTTAAATTGAGAAACACGTGTATTTTATACGACTTTTGATATCAAAACTTAGATTTTCATTCGAAATAAATTCCTCATCTATAATAAAGGCACAAATGTTTTTGATTATAAACCAATCTAAAGAATTTTCAAATGCATTTTAATTTTATATTAAAATAAATAAATGGAAAAAATTCCACCCTTAGGTATTTTAGTGCCAATTCTATTTTACCTTTTTTTTTCTCGATTTTCATTTTATTCGAGATAATATCGATAAATTACCAGTAAAAAGTAATTTTGTCTTCATTTGTATTTTTTTTTTCTTTTTTACAAATATTTAACTTAGAAAGAAAAATTAAATTAATTTCAAAGTAATAAGATTAATATTCTCGCTTTCAGCAAAGAGCAATTGCAATTCATTCTTCATTTATTTAGAAAAAGTTTATAAATGAAATGAAATTTTTTAATTTAATATTTCAAAGATGCAGTCATGTAATGGACTTCAGAGTGACGGTTGTCTAGACGGATTGCACTAAGATTTATTTGACATTATTAATGAAAAACGCCGCTACACATTTATTTGACATACATACTCGTTAGGTGTTGAAAAGAAAATGAATGAATTAAAAATGGAAAAAGTGTCAATTTAAAGTTAGTGAAATAATTTTGAAGTTTGAGAATTTTTTTTTTCAATTTTTAGTGAATCTATTTTTAAAAACCGATACTACAAATTTATCTGTGAAAATTGAATTATGTACTCAGCGAGTGAACTAAGTTAAATAAACGTGTTAAAAAAAATAATGAAAAAAATATTACAAAGGTTTTTCTTAAATTGAAAACTTTGAAATGCTTCAGTATTTTTAACTTTTTAAGTTATTTTAATAATGATTTGTTCGTTGTTGTGACATATATGTATTGTGACCATTCGTTCTCTATTTCAGAACTGAGTCTTGTTCTTTGACTGGCGGTTCCCTGAAACTATTTTACCAACAGGTACGATGACTATATTTGACCCACAAAAAAAGGGCATATTCAGTGCATGTTTCAGCATAATAACTAAAAAATGTGGGTAAATGTTTAAGACGTGAATCATTTGCTGGTCAAATTTATATCTTAAAATAAAATTATTTTTATATGAAATTTTATTTTTAGCAAGAATTTGAAAATAATTTTTTACTTCCATTTGTTGAAAAATTACTAATTTAAGTGAATAATGTATAAATTTTTCTTGAGGTAGTGCATAGATAATTTTCTGCCTCTCGAAGATTTTAATTATTAAACTTTGACTAACAATTCATTCAAAATCCAAAAATTTTTTCTAATGAGATAGACCTAACATTTCCTATTGGTAAAATATTCATTCATATTCTTTTTGTGGAAATAAATTAAAAATTTTCATATCTCTTTTTATTTATTATTGGTTTTGAATTATTTCAATAAATTATATTAAAATTTTCATCACAATTTTTACTTGTCCCTTTTTTTGTCGTGAAATTATGAAATTCTTTAACTAAAAATTTAAAATTCCTAAATTTTTAAATTATTATTAGTAGTATAATAGTATATTATGCTTATTCATTGGAGCAGCACAGTTACGATTCTTTTACAAAATTTAATAAAAATAATTTCTTTTATAAAATAATTAATATTACAATATAAATATTTTTGATATTACAATAGAAATGTCGGTTCAAAACTGAAATTGAGCATCAACAAACAATTTCGGTTTCTTAATGCATAACTATTTTCGGTCGAGGACTCACGGAAAACATTCGCTATCTAACATAAAAAATATTACGGAAAATAAGAATTGGTTGTCATATACATATTATACTATTGGGTTGGTATTAGTAAAATGAACCCAAATGAATTTATATAAAACGAGAAATTTTTTAAATACTTTGAGAATTTTTTTTTTATTCCCTTTTAGGCTTTTCATTTATTTGACTAAAAATGTGAAAAGTATTTTCTCATGTGCTGTTTTTGAAATTCTTTCCTTGCACTGTGCGTTGAGAATATTAAAAAATAAAATTATTAATTTATTCCAAAAAAAAACTGTGCAGGTTTAAAATTTCCAAAATATTTATTTTCATTTATTTTATGTATCTTGTTCGTATATTAAAATTAAGGATGATTTAAATTTTAATTATTCATGCACGCTTAATAATCTTTCTTTACCCACCCTAAAAGCTTAACACTAGACTAAAACGAACCAAAAATATTTATATCTCTGCGCATACGTTTTCAAATCTCAAAAAAACTAAATGTGCTGGAAAAACAACAAGATTCGAGTGCAATATTGAATGTAGTTTGAAAGGCTTAACAAATCACATGTAAAAATATGTATTTCGGATACGTGTTGTACAGTATCCTCATCTGCAAGGGTTCTATAAAATGTGTACTAAGGACCACAGAATGTAGGTATATATCACTGTTTTAGTATATTACTTAATATTGTTTATTTGAATGAATTTATTTCTATTTTTAAGCTGTATTTTTATATTTTTGGGTCCGTGTGTTCTCTCTATGCAAAGAAAATAGAAAGTTCGAAATAAATTGAAAAAGAAAAGAATATTAAAATAATAACAAAAATTTGTATGTAAATTTTTATGTTGTCAATTTATATTTTATGTAATAGTATTCACAAAAAAAAACTAAACATGTTTTGTTTATGTAAATTATTCTTGTTAATTTTTACCGGTTTAGAGTATGAGTATATATATTAAGTTTAGCCAAAATTTCGTTCCCAATCACAAAATTAGTTTTTTTAATTTAAAATTTAGTTTTTATAAAAACTGTCGTACATGCTAAATTGTTTTCTGAATGGAAATAATCTTTAAAATTGTGTATCAAGCAAACACATAATTAAAATGTGATACTTAAGTTTTTATTTTTATTTTCTTAAATGTTAAACAAATAAAAAAATAAAAACAAATTATTTCCATGTCATATTAAAACGTACATAAACGTATCATAAGATTAAGTGAACTACAGTGGATTTTCCCCACCGGTTATAATTTTTTTAATTTTTTTGAGTGATTTTTATTGAATCAATTTCCAACACGGTGGTTGGAATCGAACTCACGATCAGATACATCTTATGATAATATTAACATCAAAAAGAAACCATGACGCGGGACAAATAGAAAACAAAAAATTTTTTTTTTAGTATTCGTAATAACGATTAATTGAAATTTTAATTTTTCATTAAATTTTTGTCTATTTTTATTTGTTTTTATTTTTGCATTTTAAGGAAAAACAAATCAGAAGATTTTCATTTTTTTTTTTAAATAATCGTACAATTAGTGGTTCCTTAATTTGTTTTAGTTTCTTAATTACAAATTATTTTATTTTTTCGCGATAAATTTTTTAATTACGCAATCTTCTATTACTTCCAGAGAAAGGCTAAAATAAATTGTCTCTCCGTAGTAAACGCTTGTGAATTTCACGAAAAACTATTTTTTTACAAAGAAAAAAAAAAGCTTTTAAATTAAAAGAAAAATAAGATTATATCTACTTAAACAAAAAATTAAGAAAAATTGTGTATCGTACGCTTTGCATCGTGACAAAAAAGATAAATAAATAAAATATTTATTATTAATGGAGACAAATTTTGTTCCAATTATAGAACATCATAAAAAGCTTTAACTATATATTAATAATTTAATAAACGACATTCTCATGCTTTCATTTATTTATTACATTTTTTTGAATTTTTAATTACCACCGATAATAATTAAAGGTTGATTGACAAATTTCTCATAGACTTTTATAAGTTTATTTAGACTTCAATATATTTTTAATATTATTCTTTAAAGACCTTTTTTATAGAATTGTTTTTTAATTGAATCGTTCCTATAGAAATGACTGCGATTATATTAGTCGAATTGGCGGCTAAATTTTCTTATTATTAATTTATGAACGTTCATTTGATTTTCTATATTTTAAATTTAGTTTTTTTCTTCATTTCAAAGCTCTCCTAATTTTAATATATTTTTTTGATAAATATTCTGAACTTATTAGAAAAAAAATATAAGATTAATAGATGTAAAGTTGATCTATGTAGTTTAAGTAACTAATAGAATTTTAATAAAAACATTAACTTTTATGGACATAAAAAAAAAACTAATATCCATCTCAATTAATGGATAATATTATAAAGATAATGAATTTATGGCGGAATTGTGACGAAAGTTTTTAATGTTTCATAAACCCCTTATACCTAGACTAACGTACTGTTGTCTTAGATTGTCTGTATAGTTTTAGTTTAAAAGTCTAATATGCTGATGCCTAGAATTTGTATCTGATTTGTCAACTTTTTTGACGATTATAAATTCAATTTGTTTTTCATTTAATTAGCTATAAGGAAAAAGTATATTATGTCACAAGATTTCTTCACAAATAACTTAAATAACAAAACTATTCTATGAACAGCTTCTAATGTCAAATCTTTGGATTTATAATAAAACAAATATAAAAAAACTAGATAAAAGAAATTGTACAAAATTATTAGACTACTAATATGTTGCAACAAGTTGTTATCAAATAGTTTGATATACATATGTACATGTATTCATATAACTTTAGTAGCTATTTTTATATGATAGTATGCTTGAGCATGCAGAATTTTTTTCTTTCTAAATGCGTTATTATTATACATATAAATTTAATATGCAAATGATAGAAGTTTATTTCTGTGGTCTTTTTTTCTTATATATTTCTTATACAGGCATACCTCGTTTAGCGCTCATGATGCGTTCCTGAAAATTGCTGAAAATTGAGCGTTAACAGAAACAGCGTTAAAAGAGGTGCTATTTACAGGAAAATATATGGTTACGTTCCTGACCAATTTTTTTTTTGGTACTTTATGATGTCAAAAATAAAAAAAGATTGAATTTTTTTTTTTAATTTTTTTTTAATTCATTTATATTTTTTTTAAAAATTAGAAACTAAATTATAATTCAATACATAGGTATAACAAAACAATAAAACTATTTGTATCACTATTTCGAATGAACAATTAACACAAAATTTCAGATTAGGATTCCCCGAATTATAATTATTTGATGATTTTTGATATTTAGGATTTCCCGAATCATAATTATTTTTGAAATTTTGAAAAAGAGGGATTCCAATAATTATAAATATGAAGTTAGAAAAATAAAACGTTTTAAAAAATATTTTAAAGTTGAAAAAAAAAAAAAAGTTTCAAAAAATCAAAAGAGCGCTATAGCGAAACAGCGCTAAAAGAGGTAGCGTTAATCGAGGTATGCCTGTATATTCAAAAATAAATTAGGGATGATTCATTCGAAATTGTGTTCATATATAATTTATCTTATATTGTGTGTAGCCTAAATATTATTCTGGAGATATTACAAATTGCCGTTTCTTTCTGAATATGGCCTATAAGTCAGGTAAAATGACTTTGCTCTTTTTTTTTTCAAAGTTGAAAACACTGAGGGATCATATATGTTTCACATTCCTTCCTCGAATTAATGTTTTAAATTTGTTGATATTAAATTATTTGTTTATTATAAATATCAGAAAATCCATATTATATTCTTGGGAATAATTTCCATGATACGATAAAATTTCCTCGTGTTTTCTATATATTACCTACCATTATCTAGTGCTTAAAATGTGATTGTTTATCATCATTTCTCAATTTTTTTATTATCATATTAAACAAAATGTCAATGTCAACTTTTTATTCTAATGTGATCATCAATGTTTTTGTTTGAAAAGTAAATGAATAAAAAAAAACTACATGTTCGTAATGGATTTTTTTCTATAAAAAACTTTATGAGATAAAAGCCAGGTAAATTCAGTTAAGCTAAAAAAATAAATTAAAAACTTCTCCAAATTAAGTTTGAAAATTTGATTATAAATCAGTTCGAACATTTTGGTTCAATAATTTTTAATAGTATTCGAGTTTTTAATGTTTTCTTAAATTATGTTCCATGGAAAACAAGCTTTTGTTATAAACCGAATTATAGAGTTATCTAAATACCATTATGCCTAATTAATTTTAACGCTCTACATATAAGGAAGTCGCTGCAGGTGTTTCAATACAAAACTTTTAAAATTATAGTAAATCCATTTTAATGGATTTTTTGAAGTGTATACTTGGCATTTAACTTAAAAACTACATAATATATATAAGAAGAAAATGTTTTTAGAAGACGTAAAAGCAAAACAACTAACTACGTATTTACTTCGAATGAAAAAAAATAAAAGGAAGTTTATTTAACAAAAAATTAATGGAAATCAATTTTGATTGAGTTTAAAAAATAAAAAATTTATAACAAATTTAGTATTCGTTTTGTTTTTGTTGACAAGACCAAAAACTTTTCTGACATTTTTCTAAAGTAAATAACAAATAATATTTTGTACTAGTCATTTTATTATTATTTTTTTTTTCGGAATATGTTCGTTTGAATGAACCAGCCCCATCAAATATAAGTATTGATAATTGACTGTTTTTCTTGTACAAATAATTTAAAAATAAAAAAAAAAAACAAACAAAAAAATATTTGTTTGAAAATGATTTCTTGTTCCTTAAAACAAACAAAAACAATTAGTTCAATTGAAAAATTGTACAAAAATTCTGTCCCAAGTCGCCGTCGTCATTTCCTCCCGCCGCCAGATGATAACGTTAATATTAGAGTTTCCATTTCCCGGGATACGGGAAATTCAAAATCTAATTTTTTGGGAAATACCGGGATCCCATTACTAGTAATATTTATTAATAAATAAAATTCCGGGCCTGAATTATAGTCTAATATATGAAATATTTTAATTTTTGCAGAATTTTGACTTAATGTTTCAAAAAAAAACTATTTAAAGCTTGAAAGATCATAGATTTCATAACATTTCCAGATGTGGTGCTAAATTATCTTTAAAATATCAATACTCTTACTTGAATATTTTCAAACGAAATGTTAATTGACAATTGACATTCGAATAGATATTTTAAATAATGTAAAATTTTTTTTAAGTCATTCTGGTCGGTTGTCTTTGGTCAAGATAAATTACAATTCAATAATAAAAATGATCAAGGATTATTTAAAAAAAATTGGGAGATAATGATTTATTTAGTGGAATTTAAGCATTTTCCGCCACACATAAGTACACATACATACTTATATTTCTTTTTCAAATAACATAAAATCATTTTGTATGTAGGTGCCAAATGTATAATAAATGTATTTTTTTTTTAAATAAAAAGCCATACTTACCTTTTATCATTTCATTAAAAATTCTGTTCAAAAATAACTAATGCGGTAAAATTTTATCTTAAAATTTAAATGGTTGAATTTTTTATTTTATTTTTTTTTCTACAAAAAAAATATTTTCTGTGCTTGATGTTTAAAATTTAGAATGATTTAACGAGACTTACCTGAAAATAAAAAAAAAAAGAAAATATAAAAAATTATTAGGTACGCAAAATAAATACGTTATGTTGTATGTAGATATAAAAGAAAAAATTTTTTTTATCATTTTCATTGGAAAATATAAAAAGACCATTTAATTCTTTATTAATGAATTTTAGATCGCTATTCAATTAAAATATTTTTGTTATAGATAAGAATATTAAAATTGGTTTGCATAAATTTGGACAACCAACGATACATGAATGGAATATTTTTGTTGGTTA
This sequence comes from Hybos culiciformis, assembly GCA_964007475.1. Taxonomy (NCBI): domain Eukaryota; kingdom Metazoa; phylum Arthropoda; class Insecta; order Diptera; family Hybotidae; genus Hybos; species Hybos culiciformis. Next base: position 29,888,156 of record OZ023275.1, read on the forward strand.
AAAATATTAAAATAAAGTCTGCATAAATTCTACAGCCTTTAACTTAAATTTCTGTTATAATATTTAGCACTTGAAATTAAAATATTGGATTTAGGCGATACATGGAGTAGAGTAGAGATTAACTGGTCCGCACTATACACATTTACACTTCCAGTTAATAAGTTTAATTGTAAATTTTAATTTTTTTTTCCCCGATAATAAATTAAAAACAATAAATTTTATTACACAAAAATAAAAAAAATCATTTTAAAATAAAAACTTCCACAAAAAAAAAATATATTTTATTTTAATATTAATTCATTTGATAAAGGACCAACTCTGAAATTCAAAATAACAAAAAATAAATAAATAAAAAAACTTTATAATCAGTTATTACGAAATTTATTACGTTTCAATTCATTGGAATAACAAGAAAACCATAACAAAATTGTTAAATCTGGCATTAAATAAATAAAATAAAAAACTATGTTTATTGTATGAACATAAATTTGAATTGAATAAGTTTAGCAAGTAACGCATTAATAAAATCTATATGTTCCATGCACACTGTTTGGTTATAAATTTACAAACATATTTTGAGATAATTTTATGTCGATGGCGGTTAAAAAATTGAATTTTTTATTCAAATTAAAAGAAATCTTCATTTGGTTTTTTTCTTGGAACCTAAGTTAAAGACAGTTTACTTTGATTCCAAAAAGATTCATTTTTGACAAGATTGATCAAATTAAATAAGGATTTTAAACATTTAGAATTGAAATTAAATTGAAATTTGAATAAAAATGACTTAAGATTTTTTTTTTTCAGTAAAAAATAAATATTTTTATGAAGTATACGTATAGGAGGCAATAAGAAAAGATTATTGTATCCTTTTTCATTAAAAAAAAAAAAGTTTCCCAAAAAGCTTGTTATCCTTAAAGAAAGGTTAAAGGCTTTATCAGATTTTTTAATGAATTTGAATTTTCATTGAAAAATAATTTTCATCTTGTATACATATTATTTTCTTTTTATATATTGAATACAGTCTATTTATTTAATATTAATAAAAATTCAATAAAAGTATTCAAAAATTATTTTTGAAAATTACAAAAAAATAAAAAATAGGTAGTTACTTATCTCCCAAATTCACATACATAATATACATATATATATAATATATAATAAGGTCAAGGGTATTTCAAATAAGTATTTTTCAGTTCATTGGAGAAATATAGTACACATTCAAATAATATGTTATTTAAAATAATAACAACCGTCCACAATTTTGCAAATACAGAGAGGCCTCATATAAACATAATATAATTTTATTGAATTGATTTACATATCAATTTAGGATAAGTGCCACACTCTCCTATGCTTTGGGGGATATGGTTTTTAGGAAGAACAAATATTTGACATATTTTTTATTTTTTGTGTTTTTTGCCTGAAGACAGATTTTCTTTTTGCGAAATTTAAAAAACTTTTTTGATGCAAAAATTATTAGGATTACTAAAAAGGGTGCCGTATCTCCCTACTTTACCCTAATTAAAAACTAGATATTTGGAAAATAATTTATATCTCAAATTTGAGCTAAGGGTTTTTTGAAATGAGAAAAATAAATAAAATAAGTACCTACTTCAAAAATATTTAAAAAAAATAACACTTTAGTTTGTTTTTATATTAACTTTTTTCCAATTTACGATAAATAAGATTAAAGAGAAAATAAAAACAAAGTCAAAGAAATAAAATATAAATGTATTTTTAAATATCCATAATAAATGTTTTATCCAAATTACATTTAGTTATGTTTCAGTGAAACGAACTAATCATCTCATAAAAAAAAAAATTATTCACATAAAAAGAAAATTTATATTATCTATTTGATATTTTCCAACATACGATATACTACCATTTCTTTCGTAAGGTTATTAATATGGCACTGGGATAAACTAATTTTGCACATTCTATGTTATACATAAGATGTTTTATGAAATAAATTCTTTTACAGAAAAATTTCAAGCTTAAAAGACCCAAAATAATAAGGTATAATAATGGATTGAGAAAAGATAAATTTGTTTCTAACCCTCAAACTGAATTCATTTGTTTTAAGCTAAAAGTAATAAAAACATCTGACATAATGAAACAAAGATTTGTTCATAAAAAAACAATTATTTAAGGATCAATAAAAAAAAAATTGAAAGCGCCAGATGATAAAACACATAAGAAAAATATCTTGAATAATTTTTTATCTCAAACTCCATATTAATAAGAAATGTTAATTTCAGAGGGTAATCATTTACGAATATTTTTTTCAAAATATTTATGATTATTATACTTATGTACATATTTATATGTTACTATAAAAATTATTTTCTTTATTATATGTTTTTTTTTTTTATAAGATGATGAGAATCCATAAAAAAAAATTAAAATGCGATAAAGCTAACACATGCTTAATTTTTATTTAATCTCTGTTCCTGATATAACTTTTTTTGTATTATTTTCAGTCGAAAATTTATGTAACTTATTTTTATGTTATAAAGAAAAATGTAAATGTTAAACATTATTTTATATTGTTTCCATTATTGTGTTTACATTTACTTAAGTGAATAAAATATAACTTCAGTAATAAAATTAATAAAGTTAACTCTTGTAAAGACAAAAAAAAATATAAACAAAATAATTCAAAATTTAGACTTTGAATTGAACCAAGAACGGGGGCTAGGACTGTTTACAGATATATTTATAACAGCTTTTACAGATATTTATAACAGATTATTTTTCTAAAAATAAAAATATGAAAAAATGCTGAATTTTGATGTACATATATGTAATTTTTTATTTAAATAAACTTCACGTGCAAAGACACTAAAAATTTCTTTAAAATATCCCTAAAAAACTGAACTTATTCATTATAGAGACAAATTATAAACGAATCACTAGAAGTTGACGACAAATAATGTTCTTCTCTGAATAATGTTTATCTTCATGATGTTGGTCTTCTACGCTTAAACAAGGAGCATAAGAAATAGCAGGCCAACAAAAATTACATGAAGTGTTCGGAGTTTTTTAGTTAATATTTCTTTTAGAAAATTAAATTATTAAAGAATATATTAATTTAAATTAAAAAAATATTTTTTCCCCTTAAAAATATTTTAGTTTATTAAGATTTGGTTTTTATGAAAATATATATAATATATATATATATATATAATTATTTTTTTTAATATTCTTTCTTCAACAAAAATTTACATCTTAATTGGGTGTACGTTTATTTAAATTTAGGTACATATAATTCTATATGCAGTAACTATAATACACTTGAATTAAGAAGAAATAAAAAATAATATTTAATATAAAATATATTTAATTTAAAATCCTTCTTGAAATTTAAAATGCGCCTTATTTTACTTCATATTTATTCTAAAAATTTATTTCTTCTCTTCAATATTTTTGTTATGTTGAAACTTGAAAGTCATAAGAAAAAAAAAAGAAAAGCTTTTTCAATTACCATATTTTAGGGATGTTGCCAATAAGATACACCCTTTTGACAAAATGTTATTAAAAAAAATATATATATTTTATTTTAATAAAAAAAAAACTTTTTATACGCTTGAGTGCAAGAAAGAACTGCAAAATTTGCTTATTTGAATAATTATAAATTATAATATTTAAAAAAAGAGTATAAAAAAAAAATTGTTCATTAAATAAAATATTCATTTTAATAATTTTTTTTTTATGTATAATGTAAAATGTTTTTCCTTTTTTTGTTTTTAATAATATAAATTGTTAAAATAATAAAGTTTTTATATAAGATAAACACAGAATTTTATTTTGCATAAAAAATAAAAATAATGAAGTGCATTTTCTTAAATTTAAGGTTCATTGATTTATGCAAAAAAAAAAAAAAATATACCGAAATTCTTCTTATTTCATTATTTAAATTTATTTAACGAAGCGAAGAAATGTATATAAATAAATTCGTATGTGACATAATCTATACTTTATTACAAACATTCAATTAATTTCGATTGTTGTCTGTCTGAAAAAAATCTACTGATTTATTTTTCGACCAATATGGAGATTAAAAATAAATAAAAAACTGAAGTATGTATAATGCCTCAAGCTTTTATTTATAGTCAATACAGGTAACTCAGGCAATTTTTTATCACTTTATGTTTTATTATTTTCTACTTTTTAGTTCATCAAATAAAAGTTTGTTTTTAGAAATTTTTTTTTTTATTTTAATTTTTTATTATAAAAATTCTAAATTTTGATTATAATTTTTAAGTCCCACTGTACTTATATGATGCATATTTTTCTGACAAAAACTACGAATTTAATTTATGAATTTTTTTGTCTTGATGCTTGATGCTTCAATATTTTGCAATTATGTAGATTAAGGTATGAACTATGAAAAATGTGTACGTCTTCAATATCTCAATCTCAATAGAAAATCCATAAAAATCATTATCTTATGCGACTTTGACAAGTTACATTAGAAATTAAAGCTTTATTATTTTTTTTGAGTTTTTATCCAATTCATGCTCAAGTTGTTTTTCCAATTAAATATATTATTTTCTGTATAAAAAGCATAATGTCATGATTAATGATTTTTAAATTCTATTTTTTTTTTTAATAAAAAAAAATTTTTAGAATATTTTTTCATTGGCAATCAAATATCTTTAACATTGATTAGTTTTGTTTTATTTGTTTTAAAAAAAAATATATGTATTTATATAAAAAAAATTGTTTCAAAATTTAAGTCACGGTCTGATTGCCTCGCAGGAATAAATATGTATTTTATACATTAGATATGTATGCGAGAAAAACGTCATGCAAAATATCTTAACTTTAATTTTGAATATGGTTATATTAGATGAATTCGAAATTCCGAGACTAACATAATTTCCATGTTCTTCTCATAAAACTCTTTAAATTTTAATCCAAATCAATTAATAAATAATTGATTTGAAAAAAAGATTATGTTTTAAAAAAAAACAAGACAAGAATTTGATTGTGGACAAATAATGGAAATAAAATGTACAAATATGTGCAATTCTATTGCCGATCATGATATCTTATTTGCAGGGTTGGTTTAAAATGGAGAGTTAGTTAAAAATGATAAATTGGCAATTGTTATAGGATTTCGAATATCTAGGAATCATTTTCATAAGTTTTTGTAAAATTAATATTAAAAGACAGAAAAATCTTTTATTTTTAAAACAGAAAACAAACTTTAAACACCTTGTATATAAGTTAACATACAACTATTTAATAAACTCTTGATATTTGTTATGAATCAAAGCAAAAGAATCTGCATTGCATATAAAAATAAAATTGTATATACTTTTTTCAGCTTTAGGGTCACGTAAAAAGTATATTCAAATATATAGGTACCATATATTTCATAAATATTGCAAACAATTTTATTACTTAATACTTTATTTTATTTTGTATATAAGTTCAAAAATATTATGCTTGAAAAAGTACATCTTACTAAAATTTTTTTTCTTAGTAATTTTTTTTTTTAACTTTGAAAATTAAATTCTTGATTGAATTTACAGGAAAAGTTTTAACTTATAAATATTATTTTTCTTCATTATTTGAAATTAATATAAGATACATAAATATATAATATATGCACGTCCTGTCGTACAGATATATTTATAACATTAAAAACGTATATTTTTTAATAATGTTTTACAAGAATGAGCAAATATAAGATTTTTCAAAGTTTTTCAATAATTTAACCTTGTTTTTTAAGATTCTTACGAAAGTGAAATACAAGTTAAAAAATATAAGAAAAACAAATTTTGTTGGTGCAACAACAAACAATGAATTTATTTGGAAACGAGAATTAATTAACTATTTAATGGAGTTTCAAATTGACAGTTAAATCATTTATAAAATTAAAATTTTTATTTCTTTACGAAAAATTTAAAAATAATAAGAATCTATTGAGAAGGTTGGGACAGGTTCCATTTGAAAGAGCATTTTAATGTTATTTTAAAAAAATAGTTGAAGCGCTTTTCACAAAATTAAAAAAAACCCGTTGTGTGGAAGGAGGGAAGGAAGTCGGCTCCAGACGTTTCTTCAGCTTTAACACGTCGTGCAAAGTTTCAACCTCACATACCCGCCCATTGTGTAGATATGCTAAGTCAAACATTTTTTTCATACGTTTTCGCTCTTCCATTTTTTGCGCTAGTGAATCTGTTTTTTTTTTTTTGGCGGTTTCAATACATGAAATTTATTGTGTGACATAAATAAAATAAAATTTAATTAATTTCTCTAAACTTTCAATAGAAATTTACAAATATAAAACAAGTACAATTAGGTCATAAGAAAATAGTTTAAATAATTTCAAACAAAAAAAAAAAGACGCAATAAACTTAATATTATGTTATTATGATGAGCTTTTAAAACGCATGACTGATTTATTATAATTTTTATTCGTTAAGATGTATATATGTTGTCATACCATTATATTATAAAAACAATTTTTATTTTTAAAGGGGAGATACCTATAATTAGAATTGTATTAAATTTGAAGCACTATAAAATTTCTCTATATTGAATTTGTTTTGTCAAATATTTGCAATCATATTAGGTTTCACATTCATTTACATAAAATTGTAAATGAGAAATATGTATTTACAAAATTTCAATTAAACAAAAAATGAAATATACTTATATATTTTTCATCACATAAAAAAAATTTTCTTAATAATAATAAATTATACTTTATTACAGACAACAAAGCAAAACTGTACAAAAAAAAACATAAATTAAAAAAAAAAGATATAAAAATGGACATTGCTATCCTTTTTATGATTTTTCAAATTTATTAATTCGCGTCACATGTGTATGCGTAAATGTATTATAGGTATATCTAACAATTGTTAATAATTTTCATAATACAAATTTCTTTTTATTTATAGCTATAAAGGCCATTTAGAGATGTCTGAGTTGTCATTGTCATCATTTGAACTTGCATATATTATTAAAGTGCTTTATGTATGTACAGAAAAATAAAAACACTTAGAATAACGAATAGAAATAACTATGTGACATTCTTCGACAACTTGACAATTAAGAATTTTTCAAATGGAACCGAACAACACCCGACATATATAGAATGTTTAAAAAGAAAAGAAAATAAAAAAATAAAACTTTGTGAAAATGGATAACTATTAAAGTTTTTACATTTTATATAAAAACAAAAATTTTCAAATCATCATTAACAGCAAAAACCAAAAATTGTTAGACAGAACTTTTATGCATAATTTTGTTCCTTTTTATGTTTGTTTTTAGCTATACTTATTTTTTTTTGTGCCAAGTTTTAGAAACATATTTTTCTATTTAAATTTAATTTATATACATACTTTAGTCTTTAAAGTTTATATATAAATATTTGTTTTTTATATTAAATAGCCATTAAAAAATTATTTTAAATTGAAATATACTTTTTAATATAATGAGAGCAAAAATAAAAAAAAATGGAGAATTAAAGTTAAAGTTCAAAAAAGGATTTGGGTAAATTGTACCCTGCAAAATTTTTATATTAATGATTTCAATTTTGAAAGTTTAAATCGAATTAAAATAGATATACTTTCAATATTTGAATGTTTGTAGTTGTAGTGACTTCTGTGTCTATATAATATAATGCTTTGCTCTCATCTAATTTGGGTATCTGAATGAAAGGTACCCTAAAAATCGGTTTTGAACTTTATTATTCACTTAGTTTCAATAAAATTTAAAATAAAAACAAAAGGTATTAATATTTTTGATTTTTTGCTAAAACGCACTTTTAAAAAATAAATTAATTAGAAATCTCAATTTATCAAATTGAATTTGTTAATTGTTATGAGTATTGCTCTTGAGTTGCCTATATTTATAATATTTGTATAGTGTACAATTAAATGAAATGTGTATTTCAAACAAAACCAATTTCTAAATATATTTTTATGCTTGAAAAAAAAAATTCTAAGCAATCAATTGCCAGATAAGTAAGTAAATCTGGGAATTGTTATAATTGCTCCACAAGGAAATCGAAAAAAAAAAAAATTAAATTGCTCGAGTGAAAACATTTTTCCGAACAATTTCATTGAGCAATAAAAATAAAAAATTTAATAAATAAATGTCTGAAAAATATATAACGTTCAAGTGTTTTGTGATCAAAAGAATATAAAAATCATAACCAATTTTCCATCATCGTAGGTGGATTGGTTTCACATTCAATTAGAAATTAGTTTTTCATTTATGAAACATAAGAAAGTCTATTTTAAAATAATATTTTGAAATATAATTGACTTGTTGGTATTTCTTTGTTTTTACAGAGTTCTTTGTTGGATTGATTTCTTCTTTTTTTTTTTGGCGTCAGACAACATGGAATTAAACATTTTATTCATCTTTCAACAGAAAAGTCCTAATGTAATACAAAGAGTTCACTTAAGTATCTAATAGAAATTCAATATTAGTTTCAGACAATTTTGAACTTAATATTACACTTATTTATATAAGACTTTCAATTCAAGTAATTTCGTGTCAAAATGAAATGTTAAATAACTTACCCATAAATTCCTCCAACAGCAGTTAATGCTAACGCCTTATATCTAGCTTGTTCATCTGTTGGTAAAACAATATCAACACTACGCGAACGTGTTGCATTTATATTTGGAACACTCAAAAAACATCCCGGTTCTCCAGGTTGTAATTCTTCAGTCTTACCACCTGATGATAATTTAGAAAAACATGAGTCCACTGAAGCAGCACGATCACGTTTTAAGTCAGGCACCGTTAAATAAATATCACGAACATTATCCACTAAATTTTCAGTCATTAAAATTGGTAAAATTGGTTTGTCTAATACTCTAATTGATATCGAAGATGACAGATCTATGGATGTTTCTTGATCTTCTGTTGACGCAGCCGAAGTTGATGCTGATAACGTTGGTGGTTTTTCCGTCGGATCGTAGGTGATTTCTATCAAGTGTGCTATACCTCCAGCACCATCACAACCACTGTCGCCTTGATGATCCTCAGAGCAAACATTTTCCAACGAATTACCGGGTTCTACAACTATTGCTTCCTGACGTGATATCGAACGTCGACGAGGTCGAAATTGCAGTTCTGGAGGTGGTTTTGGAGGTGATGATGATAAATGTGTAGTTGTTGGTTCATCAAATACCGACGATGAAAGTTCTATTGATGGAGATTGTAATTGGTTTGATGCGAATTTGTTCTGCTCCTGTTGATTTGGCGTACATCCCAAATACGAAGAGGACGGTAATGGTGACAGTGGAGGTGATGACTGAAAAGCTGGTGAAAATGGTGGTGAGTTTCCAGTTTCAGTAGTTGATCCATAGGAACTAAATTCAGCTGGAGGAATGACCAACG